>OY720156.1:6449769-6874769 GCA_963082725.1 Pedicia rivosa | reverse complement strand
ACCCTCTTTATAATTGTTTAAAATAATAATTTATTTTTTGTTTTTTTGTTTTTGTTGTTGTAAATGCCTTTTACTTATTTCTTCTTGGTTAAAAAACTTAACAATATTATTTTTTTTTGTCTTTGTAGAAATAAATAAAAAAAAATGACAATTAACAACAAAAAAAAAATTAATAAATTAATAAATTAATAATCTACCAAAAAAAATGAACCATCAAAACACAAAAGAAAATACAAAAAAAATTATTTTATGTTTACTAATTATGGATTACAGATACGTTAAAAAATATGTTTACAATTAACTTTTAATTAAACGTTTTTTTTTTCTTTTTTTGGTTTGTAATTTTTAAAAAGTGTTTTTTTTTTCCCCCTAAAAAAACAAAAAATTTTGACTCTCTTCAATTTTTGATTTTCCCTATAAAAGATTAAATTTATAAATGGATAAAAAAAAATTTATTTATGTTTTATGTTGAAAATTGCATCTTAAGTTTTTATTTATGTTTTATGTTGCAATTTTGCATCTTAAGTTTTTATTTTCGATGAAAATTTATTTATATCAATTAATATAAGTTTAAAAATAAAATATATGTTAGGTGGACTTACCAGGAAAATTCATCGTTATTTATTTTACGTTTTAATTTTATATTTATATTATTATTAATTTGTATTGTTTGTTTTATTTTTCTAAATTAATTAATTAATTTATATATATAAAAAAATTAACGAATTACACAAAAAGTGAATTAAAAAAAATTTGTTTTTTAAATGAAATTCGATAATTTTTAATTGGTGGCATTGCCACCCAATTATCTAATTTTGACATCATTTAAAAAAATATTTTTGTGAAATTCGTTAATTAATATAATTTTAGGAATTATGTTTTAAATTATAGGAAAAAAAAGTTAACACATTTGTGGTTGAGTTTCAAAAGAAAAACCAAAAAGAACAAAAAGGAAAAATAAAGAATTCAAATTTTAATAAGATTTTTTTTTTTCACAATTAATTTTTTTTAATGTAAAAATTTTTTGTTACTCTTGAAATTTCTTCATTACAAAAGTTAAAAAATTGAATTTAATCGATTCTTTTACAATTAATTTTCATTTGAGTTTCTTTAATTTAATTTTAATTTTAAACGTTTTTTTTTTCGATTTTTCCGTTTTTCCGTTTTTCGTTTTTTTTTTTTCAAACTCATAAATGTTTGGTGGATGTTGGGGTTGGGTTGGTTGGGATATTGATACTTGTTTTGAATAGACAATTTTATATATATAAAAAAAAAAAAAATAAAAAAAAATAACAACAACAATATAAAAAGAAAATTATTTATCTGTAAAAGGACTGAAAAATAAAAATATAAATCATAAAAGACAAAGAGAGAGAGAGAGAGAGAGAAAAACACGCATTAACGAAGGCAAATCAAATTAAAAAAAAAAATCACAAAATTAAATAATAGAAATATTCACAACAAAAAAAGAAAATCAAGAAAATTCTCATTGAAATTAATTTCCAATAATTATTGAAGAAAAAAAAAAAAAACGAATCAAAGAAAACAAAAAAAAAAAAAAAACACAAAAATATTTCAATCATGCAGCATAAATTTTTCAGGGAAACAAAAATCAAAATCAAAATCAAAAAAAAAAAAAAAAAGAATGGTTACGGGGGGGGGGGACAATTTTTAGGTGTTAAATTAGATTGGTAATGGGAATAGGGGGGTGGGGTGATGGCGGGGGTTATGATTAGATTTTAAAGAGTTGAAAGTTTTTTTTATAGAGAAGGAGTGAAAAAAAAAGAATATTTAATTCTAAATATTGATTTAGATTTGTTTCCAGATTTTTTTTTTTGTTTTCTTTCAAATATAACAAGAAAACCAAAAAAATAATAATTCAATTAGAAAAGGAAAAGTAAGAAAAGAAAACGGAAGTAAAATTTAAATATATAGCAATAAATTATTAAGTGATTTTTAAAGTTAATAAAAAAAAAATAAATTGTTCAATCATTGTATGATTGGTGACAATTTTTTAATCATCATATTAATTATGTTGATCGTTAGAAATTTTATAATTGAACATTTAATTTTATTTATGCAAAAAGACAAAAAAAAAAAAAAAAAAGAAAGAGAAAGAGAAAGAAAATTTCTTTAGTTTCGTCTCTGTCTTCTATTTTGTTCACTCTGTCATTTTCTTGTAAATTCTATTAGAAGAAATTATTTTTTAATTAATTTCTCAATAATTTTTTATTTTTCAAAATAGAATAAGAGAGACAGAGACAGAGAGAGAGGCGAGAAAACTATAAAGAAATAAAAAAAAATTTTGAATTTTAAATTTTAAATTTTGAATAAAATAAAATTAAAAGAATTAAATGGATATTTGTGTGGATAATGGATAAATCGGATTAGGGGTATGTTTGGGGGGGGGGGTGGGGATGGTTGGTATTTTTTTTTTTTTTTTTTTTGATTTTTTTTTTTTTTTTTTTTTGTTGTGGAAGAGTACTATACACAACGGAAGAGATGCCAACTCACTCGTTGCAGGGTTGACCAACATTCTTCAAGAGTACGTTCACTGATTGCTGCTGCACTATTTGATCTTGATAATTGCTATTCATTTGTGTATTCATTATTTTTTTTATTTTTATTTATTTGCGTTCCACCCATCAATCAATTTATCAATAAAAAAAATTCCATAAAATTATCATCAGGTTGTGGACATCATTTTTATTATTGCAATATCAATTTAAATAAATCATTTTCATTTGATGAAAAAAAAATTTGTTCCATTTTTGTTTTTCAATATTTTCATTTGTTGTTGTTGTTTTTAAATTGATCAAAGAAAAACGTCAGCAAATTTTTGGTTTTTTTTGTTTGTATTTTTTACAGTAGAATGTTTATGATTTTGTTTGTTATTTTATATGGTTGATTTTAGCGCAACAGAAAGAGACAAAAAGAGAAAAATGCATAATATTAGGAAATAATTAAATTATTATTAAAAATTTTGTATTTGAAATGAAAATAATAATTAAAAAAAATTAACAAATACAAAATAAATTAAATTAAATTAAATTCAAATAAAATCGAATAAAATATAATTGTACAGTTAGAAAATATATTTTACTGTAGGATTATTGGACTACAGATTTTTCCATTATTTTTTTTTTTTTTAAAAATATTTTCTGTCAATTTTGAGTGAAATTGTTTTTTTTTTTTTTTTTTTTTGTTTTTTGTTCCTTTCGATTTCTTTTCCTTTCTTTTGTTCCTTCTTCTTCTTGTTTTTTTTTTTCTCCCGATCATAAAAGTTAATAGCATATTATTATGTTTTTCCATGTGTCTGTGTGCCTGTGTGTGTCTGTGTGTGTGTACGTATGTACCGACGCATTTAATGAGAATTTTTTTTAAAAAATTAAATATTTAATAAATTAATTTAAATGCAGTCGTATAACGTTAGGTGAAGAAAGAAGAAGAACAAGAAGGAAAAACCAGAAAGAAAACACACGGAGACAAAACAACAACAAAAAAAAATCACTCAAAAATCAAAAATTATTTCACTCAAAAAATTTTTTTTTTTGATGATTTTTTATTTTTTGTTTCATTAATTGTGTGTGTGTGTGTGTTTGTATGTGATTATTCATTTTAAGCTCAAAACAGAAAATATCGAAAATTAATTTTTATTGAATCCCGTCGCTAAAAGAAATACTGAAAAATTTCTTTTATTTTTCAAAAAAAATAATTTTTGTGTACAAAATTTTTTCATTTTCTTTTTTTTTTTTGTTTTCTGTCCGACGAATTTTGTTTCGATCTTAGACGCACACAATTATATTTTTGGTTGTTTCTTTTTGGTTTTGAATAATTTTTAATATTTAATCAGAACAGAAAAATAAATGTACCAAAAAGAAAACAAATATGGGAACAAAAAAAATTAATGATAACAAAAAAAAAAACATTTTCTTTTTGTTAGAAATAAAAAATAAATTACATTTTCCAACGAACTTTAATCTTCTGTAATTTTCTTCTTACGCTTTTTTTTCGTAAATTGTTCTTATGTCAGAAATGAAAAACTACTTTTCATTTTTTTTCTTTTGATTTCTTATTTGATTTTAATGAATCAAAATCGGTATAACGAATTTTTTATCCGTTTTTTTTTCAACGGAACATTTTTCCGGGAATTTAATTTTTTTTTTTTTGTTTTAAAAAATTAAATTTATTGTTTGTTTTTGTTGTTTTGATTGTTGTTGTTATTTATTTATTCGTTCATTAATTTTATTGTTGTTTTTGTTGTTTTTGTTCTTTTTGTTAGAAAACCAATGGCGCACACAAGACAAAATAATTTTCACTTAAAAAATTATTTTTATTTTTTGTTGTTGTTGTTGTTTTTTTATTTTCATTCCTTTCGTCGATTTTGTTGTTTGTTTGTTGTTGTTTGTTGTTGTTCGTTCGTTGTTTGTTGTTTGTTGTTTGTTGTTTGTTGTTTGTTGTTCACTTTTTTAAATTAAACTGTAAATTTTTTTTTTTTTTTTGTTTTTGTTGTTTGTTTTTTAAGTTTTTCTTTTTTTTTTTGTTAAAACAAAAAAAAACAAAGAAGAAAACTTGAATCAAAGACAGAAAAAAAAAAAAAAATATATAATAAAAAGAGTGAAAATGATAAAACAGAATGAAAAAAAAATTAGAAAAACAATTTAGGAAATTTTTTCCATTTTTGTGATGAAGTTTTGTGGAAGTTGTAGGAAACAAACAGTCACAGGCCACAGAGTTCGGACAGATATTTTTAGTAAAAAAATTAAAATTAAGCATAAAAAAAAAAAATAAGCGTGTAAAAAAGGAGAAAAATTTCAACAAAATACAGAAAAAAAAAAATAACAGGGGAAAAAGGGGAACAAAATGAAGAAAAAGAAAAATTTGAAAAGACAAAAAAAAAAAGGACACCACAGTGAACACAAAAAAAAAACAAAAACAAAAAAGAAACTACAGAACAGAACAGAAACTTTTTCACAAAAGCAAAAAAAAACAGGAAAATTCTAAAGAAAATTTTATTTTTATTTTTATTTTATTTTTTTCTTGTTTTGTTGTTGTTGTTGTTGTTGTTTTTTTATTAATTTTTTTTTTGTTTTTTAATTAAATTACTTGTTCCGTCGTTGTCGTTGCATCTAAAATCATTCTCTTGACTGTTTTCTTTCAACTTTCCTTTTTCGTAAGTGAAAAATAAACAAAAAAAAAAAACTTCCTTTTATTTTATAAAAAACTTAATTTTCACTCAAATTTTTTTTATCATTTTCTCCTTTAAAAAACAGGACGACGAACGAATGTAAATGATAATGTGTGTGTGTAATCAAGTCAAGTCAAAATGTTGACGGATGAAAACACAAAAAAAAAAACAAAAAAAGTCAAAATCAAAATCAAAATTGAAAAGGAAAGAAAATAAAAGAAAAACAAAGAACCAGAAAAACTTTTTTATCAACCGGCACCCACAGAAAACAAAAACCAAAAACAAAAAAAAAAAAAAAAGAAAAGGAAAACAACGAAAAATTCACTCAACTTTTTAACTTTTTTTACTTTTTTTTTTTTATTTAATTTAATTTTTTTTTTAATTTTATTTTATTTTTTGTTCACCAAAAATTGAACGAATAAAAAAAAAGGAAAATAAAGGAAAAAACGAATAAAGTAGAGAGAAATAAAGAAGAAGAAGAAAAAAAATGAAAAAAAGAAAAAAGTTTAAAAGAAAAAATAACAAAAAATAACGGAAGACAAAACAAAAAAAAAAAAAAAGATTTTTGTTTTTCCAAAAATCAAAAATTAAAAAAAAATTCAAATTTTATTTTTTATTTTTTTTTTTTAATAAATTTTTTTTTTTTTTCACACAAGTTTTTTGTTGTTGTATTTTCTGTTATTACCGTTTACCGTTAACCGTTTTTTTAATTTTTTTTTTTTTTTTTTTAAAAATTTTTTGTCTTTCAAATTTTTTTTGATTTAAGAAATTCTTATAAGAAAACAATTACAAAATATTATTTTCTTATATTAAAAATTTATTTTTTATTGGATCAAACACACAAAAATTTACAAAATAAAACAAGAGAAATTTTCTTTTTCTTGTCTTTTTTTTTTTTTTTCTATTTTTTCTTAAATATTTTCTTTTCTTTTTTTTTATTTTTTTTTTATTTCTTTTTAAGAGCGAGAGTATCCTTATTGAACGATGGCTTTAGTCCTTCTGAGACATAACTGAACGTTTGGGGTAACTGTCGCAAATGAGAAGAAGGAAAAAAGAAAGAAAGAAAAAAAGAAAAGAAAGAAAGAAAAAAAAAAAAACACACAGAAGAAATTCACGGAGCACAAATAAAAAAAAAAAAAAAAAAGGAAAGGAAAGGAAAGGAAAGGAAAGGAAAGGAAAGGAAAGAAAAAAGAAATAAATGAAACGAAGAAAAAGAAAAGGGAAAAAAAAAACAACGAACTAGATAGGAGTAGAGGAAGGCAAATGGGAAAAAAAATATAGAAAATACGAAATTAGAAAAGAGAGAAAAAAAAATAATTCTAACACACACACACACACACACACACTCGCTCACACAGAAGAACCAACGCACACACAAGAACAGTGAAACAACAAAAAAATGTACAGAAAAAAAAAAAAAAGATAGAAGAAGAAGAAAAAAAGAAATGAAGTGAAGTTGAAAAAAAATTTTCCCTATAAAATTTTCAAATACATTAGAAAAAGAAAAGAAAAGAGGAGGAAAATTGTATTTGTGTGCCTTAGTTGTGCTGTGCATATATTTGAGGGAAAGGGGAAAAAAAGAAAAAAAGAATGAAAGAAAGAAAGAAAGAAAAAATATGTACACATACACATACTAAGGCAATGAATGCCATGTAAAAAACGAACGAATATATTCAAATACAACAACACAAAAAAAAGCAACAACAACAACTAGAAAATAAAAACTCTTAAAACGTTAGGAACAATATTCAGTAAAATTATAAATAACATAATAACAACAACAACAACAACAACAACAAAATTGTATATGAAAGAACAAGTAAGAAGGAAAGAAGGAAAGAAAGAAAAAGCACACACACATATACACACACACACACATCCATACATAAAGAAAATATAGAGAGAAAGAAAGAAAGAAAAAAAAATTAAGAGGGATTTTTTGTTAAGGGTAAAAATGGGTTTGCTTTTTTAAAAAAAATTCTGTCTTCGTCTTTCCTTTCACATTTCTCATAAATACCGTTTTTTTTCTACTCTCTTCTTCTTGATGTTATTGTTGTTGTTACTATTTTCTGTTTACCCTTCTCTATATAGAAAAATACATTCAGCTGAGTATTAAATTTAAGGGGAAAAAATATACAACAACAATAAATGAGGGAAAAAAAAAAATAAGGAGGCAAAAGAAGGACGGTAAAAAAAATTCTAACAGAGAAAAAAAAAAGAAAGAAAGAAAGAAAAGAAGAAGAAAAAAATTATGTTCTTCTATTTGAGTAAATAAGGAAAAAGAGAGAGATAGAATGTATGAGAAAGAAACGAATGAAAAAGAAAAGGCAAAAAAAAAAAAAAGAAAGAAAGGAAAACAAAATATATTTCTTGGATATGATGGTGTGTAGTGGGGGAGGAAAACAGAAATATTCTCAGATTCCTTTTTTCTCATTTACTTTCTGTAGATTTTTTTTTTCCTTAAATTTTCTCGTATAAAATAGTCTTCGGTTATTTCGTCGGGTTTTTCCTTTTACGAAAAGTACAAAAAAAAAAATACAAAACAATAACAGCAACAACAACAACAACAACCTATTTGAGAAAATATATTTTTTTTCTTTTTCTTTTTCTCTCGTAACGAAGTAGTCGTTAACCCCTTCCTTAATATTATAAAATTCTCTAACAAAATTTTCCTTTTTTTTCGGACGTGTATCCCTACTCTCTTTACTTTTAAGGTTTTCTTTTATTTTTCTTATTGTTGTATAGGTGAAAATTTTCTATACAATTCTGTAGATGTTTGTGTGTAAGGATGAATTTATTTGAGGTTCAAATCTCTTCGAAAAAAATAAAAATCATAAAATAAAATATATAGAAAATAGCAACAACAACAACAACAACAACAAGAATAAGAAGGAATAAAGGAAGAACAAAAAAAAAAAAAAAAGCAAAAGCAAAAATATAAAAAAAACACACACAGAGTGAAAAAAAAAAATGTGAAACAGAGAGAGGTGATTTTTTTTTCACTAAGACCAGGGTTTTGGGAGGAAATGGGTAAGAATACAATGTTTTTATTTTCCTCGTTTGTTGTTGCTGTTTTGTTCTATTATTTCCCGCATGGTTTAGAGAAAAAAAAAAAAAACAGAAAAAATTCTATAGAAAGACAGAGTGTGTGTGCGAGAGAGAGAGTGAAAGAGAGGGAGGAGATGGACAAAGAAATAAAGAAAAAAAAAGCTGTTTGATTATAAAAAAAAAATAACCATGCAAATTTTTTTTTTTTTTTTGCTGTCTCTTTCCCTTAATTGTTGTTGTTGTGTTGTTTTCGTTTAATATTTTCTTTCTGTTTTTTTTTCTTCTTCTTCTTATTCTTCTTCTTCTTTATCTTTTTCTTCTTCTTTCTTTAGTCTTTCTGATGAGAGTGGGGTAGTTTTTTTTAACCCCGCCTTTTTAATGGTGATACGTCCTTTAATTACATTGGAGAATGTAAGCACAAGAGCGCAACTCCTCTTCTTACATTCGGGAAAGAAAAAAAAAAAAAAAAAAAAAAGTATATATGTACAGAATTTTTTCTTTTTCTCTGAAAGCAGCATACTACATTCTTTTTTTTTTTTTTCTATCCTATTTTCATTTTCTTCTTCTTTCACATTTTTTTTTTCTCTCCCAATATTTTGTTGTCGTTGTTGTTGTTTCGTAGTCTCTCCTTTCCTTTTGATTCTTTTCCTTTTCCTTTTCCTTTCCCTTTTTTTTTTTTTTGTTGTTTTGTTTTTTTCTCTCACAATTTTTACTGTGTTTATTTTTTTATTTTTTTTTGGTCCTTTCTTTTAGTATCGCGCGCGCGTTACGTTTTCTTTTCTTTCTCATCATTTTCTTACAAATTAAAATATTGTTGTGTGTGCGTATTTTTTTTTTTTTTTTTTTTTCACAAATAAACGCGTCACACAAATATTTTGACGTTTCATGAGTCAAGTCAACTCAAGTCTTGGAGAACCAAAAAAAAAAAAAACGCAAAAAATTACCGCAGAAAAGTGAATATTTTTTTGTCATTGAATTTTCTTTTTTTGCTTTTTTTGCTTTTTTACGAACAACATTTTTTTAACACAATTTTTTATGTTTTTTTTTTATGTTTATTTCTTTCATTGTCTCCTTTAAGTTAAAGACTTTAATTTATCATTGGTTTTCTAACGTATAAATTTTTGATTGAATTTTTGTAACAACCAAAAATAAAAAAGATTCATTTGTAGTTTTTCACTCAAAGAACAATTTAAAAAAAAATTATGTTATTTTTTTTTTAAGTGAGCCACGAAGAAATGAACACACACAAACACACAAAAAAAAAAAAACAAAATATACGTTATTTGTTTTTGTATTTTCTGAAAAAAAGAAAAACAAAAAAAAAAAAAAAATCCAACTAAAGAAAAACAAAAAAAAGAAAAAATTCGGACACAATTTTTCTTTTTATTTTTTAAGCCGAACTCATTTGATTTCTTTAATCTCGACTTTTTTTAAATAATTTTTTTTTTTTCTCAAATTTTTGTATTGTCCAAAAAAGAAAAGAAAAGAAAAACAAAAAAAAAAAAAAGAAAAAAAAAATCAAGAGAGAAAAAAGAGAGAGAGAACAAAAAAAAAAACATAAAAAATAACGACATTTTAAAATTTTACAACTTAAAAGAAAAGAAAAGAAAAAAAAATCATTGTTTATTTTCTCACCTGAAATTCATTCACAAGTTTTTCAGTATTCAATTTGGTGTCGGTTGTTGAACTTCCACCTGGTGTTGTGGATTGTGGTGGATGTTGTTGTAGTTGTTGCTGTTGTATTTGCTGTTGTTGTTGCTGCTGTTGTTGCTGCTGTTGTTGCTGTTGTTGTTGTTGTTGCTGTTGTTGTTGCTGATGATGTGCCATTTGTAATTGCATATTGACAACTGACGATACACTATTTGGTGTCAATTGACCAGATTGTATATTACCACCACTAACACTACCACCAGATGTTTGTTGTAAATTTAAACTAACAGAACTTGTTCCAGGATTGGTATTTGTTAGACTAGTAACAATTCCAGATTGTTGTTGTTGTTGTTGTTGTTGAAGTTGTTGCTGCTGTTGTTGCTGTTGTTGTTGCTGCTGTTGTTGTTGCTGTTGTTGTTGCTGCTGCTGCTGCAGTTGTTGTTGTTGTTGCTGCTGCTGCTGCTGCTGTTGCTGTTGCTGCTGATGTATTTGTTGTAGTTGATGGTGAAGACCTGTTGGTGATATAACTGGTCCACCTATTGTTTGTTGTTGTTGTTGTTGTTGTGGTACCGGACTTAATGATGAACCAGATGTTGTTATCGCTGTTGATGGTAGATTATTATTTGTATTTGTTGTTATATTTGTTAATGTTGTTGGTATCATTAAATTTGTTGCGGAAGTTTGTTGTGGTGGACCAATTGGTGGTCCCCTTGCTTGTTGCCAAAAATCTGTATTCATTTTAAATATTGAACGACTATTTGTCTGTTGTTGTACTTCTGTCGTCATTTGTAATTATGTAATTCTTTTAATTATTTTGAATACACAATTTATTCTTAACAACACTTTTTTAATTAATTACTGTAAATATTCTAATATTTACTTTTATACTTTTCTTTATACGTTTCACACACACACACACACACACAATTTTCCACTAAAACCTATATTTATAATTTTTCAACCTTTATACTTTTTATTGTATAATTTTCACTTTTTGGTCTTTCCTTTTTTTTTTTTTTTTTGTTAATATTCTAAATTTTTTTAACACTTTTTCTTTTTCATTCTAAATTTCATATACAAATTTATCACTTTTTTTTATTTTTTTTTTTTTGTTTAATTTTTTAACGTTTTATTTTTCACTTTCACTTTCGGTTTCTTTATTTTTTTTTTGGAATTTTCACTCAACCAAAGAAATGAAATTAAAAAAAAAAGGAAAAAAGTTTACCAAAAAAACAAAAAAAAAAAAAAAAACAAGAAAGAAAGAAAGAAAGAAAAAAAAAAAAACTACAACAAAATTTTCACTCAAAAAAAAAAAAAAGAAAAAAATTCTTTTTTTACTTTTTTTTGCACAAAAAATTCACAGAATTTCTTCTCATTAAATTGTATTGAATGTTTCCACATAAACATAAATATCATATTTTCATAAATTTTATACACAACGTTTAAGATTTTCGTTTTTCTTTTCAAATAAAATAAAATTAAATGTTTTGTCGTTATTCTGATAATTGTGTTTTATTGTCTTGTCTTGTCTTGTCTTGATATTTTTGTTTTTTAATAATTTTTAAAAGGTTCGTCACTTTTGGATGTGGAACAAAAACACAATTTAACGAATAAAAATTGTTTCTTATTAATTTTTCTTTTTTTTTTGTTTCACTTAAATAATTCTCTCTCTTGCTCTCTCTTGATTTATTCCTTTTTTTTTTTTGTTATAAAATTCACTTCACTTCACTTAAATTTTCTGATTTTTTAATTTATTTTTATTGTTGTTGTTGTTGTTGTTGTATTTTCACTCAATAAAGGCAAATTTTTTGAACGGACACAAGAAACAAAAATAAAACACGTAAAAATAAACAACAAAAAAAAAAAAATCAACAAAAAGTGAGACGAAAATAAAAAACGATAATTTATTTTTTGTCTTTTTTTTTTTTTTTTAATAAAAAAAAAAAAATAATTTTTCGAAGAAAATTTGTTTTTAAAAAGGAAACACTTTTCTTTGTTTTGTTTTTGGTTTTTGGTTTTAAGGAAATTCTAATAATTTTTTTGAAATTTTTTTTGGTCAGTTTTTTTTTTTTTTTAATTTTTTAATTTAAAAAAAAGAAAATTCTTTAGATTTTCCTTCTTTTTTTTTTGTTTTTTGTTTTTTGTTAAATCAACTACAGTCAGGTACATGAAATATGTGTTTCTACTTCTTCTTCTTCTTCTTCTTTTATTTACAAAAAGAAAAATGTGTTTTTTTTTTTAAAATTTAAGTTTTTTAACTGGAAATAATTTTTGCTGGAAATAATTTTGTTTTTCTTTTGTCAAATTTAACTGTTTTTTTTTTTTTTTTTGGACGTAATAAATTTTTTTGTTTTTGTTTTTTTTTTGTTTTTCTTTTACTTTTGAGTTTTTCTTCCAATGAGTTTTTCCAGTGTGAACGTAATTAACTAAAAAAATCTCAACTCACAAACACAATGTAACCAAAAATTTACCGCACTCGATTAAACGAAATTTTTTCCTTAAAAATTTAACGGGGGAAAAAATAAAAAAAACTTAACGTTTTGCTTCTTTTTGTTGTTTTTCTTTTATTCGACAAAAGGCAACAACAACACAGAAGAACAAAAAAAAAATTAAATTATTTTTTTTTTAACTAAAAAAACAGAAACGAAACAAAACAAATTAAACAATAGGAGAAAATGCAGAAAATTTACTTTTAAAAAAAAAAAATTTTTTTTTTCTGTTTCACTTTTCTTTGTCCCCCCCTTTTTTTTTTCTTTTTCCTTTTTTTTTTTGTTGTGATGATTAATTTAACACAAATCTGTATTAATTTTACTTTTTATTACACACACTAACACACTAACACACACACATATTACACATGATTATGATTTTATGCGTTTGAGTTTTTCTTGTTGTTATTGTTGTTATTGTTGTTGTTGTTGTTGTTGTTGTTGTTGTTATTGTTGATTGATTGATTGATTGATTGATTTATTAATATTTTATTTGAAATTTTTTCTTCTTCCACACTTTTTACTTCTTCTCCTTATTATTTATATATTAATTGAAATTTTGTTAATTAATACACTTAAAGTTTATATAGATAAATTAAATCTATCGATTTAGTTTTGTTTGTTAATTTTTAATTAGTTGAATTAATTTAAGTTTTATTTGTTTGTTTGTTTTTTATTTATTTTTTTTTTAAATTTTTAACAGTTGCACTTTTGTTTTTTTTTTGTATGTTTTATTGCCGGATATTTTATTGCCTGCATACATTAAAAAAATTAATAAATTTACAAAAAAGAAAAGAAAAAATTAATAAATAAATAACAACAGACACAACAGACACACACGCACGGACATTTAGAATCAAAAATTGGATTTTTTTTTTCTCCCTCTTCTTTTTTTTCTATTTTTTTTTTTTAATTTGTCGTGTTTATTTGGAATTTTAATTTGTAATAAATTCACAATTATTTAATTACGTTTTTTTTAATTTTATTTGTTGTTGTTGTTGTTGTTGTTGTTGTTGTTGTTGTTGTTGTTGTTGTTGTTGTTGTTGTTGTTGTTGTTGTTGTTGTTGTTGTTCTTGTGGTTTTTTTGTTGGCGTTTTTAAATCAACCAAATTGAATAAAAAACGAACAACATATTTATTGAAATTTGTTCATCACTTGTAGATGATGATTTTTCCTGTTTTCCTGTTTTCCTTTTTGTTTTTTTTGTTTTTTTTGTTTTTTTTGTTTTTTTTCTTTTTTCACATAAACGGAATTTCTCTGTAGAAAGAAAATTGAATAAGTGACAGTTTTTTTTTTCTTTTTCTTTTTTCTTTTAAATGAATTAATTTTTTGTTGTTGTTGTTTTTTTAATAGAAAATAAAAAAGAAAAAAAAAAGAAAAAATTCGCTATAAACAAAAAAAAAAACTAGAAAATTTGTGATTTTCATTTATTTGTTGTTATTGTTGTTATTGTTGTGTTTTTGTATTTGTTTTTTTTTTTTGTAATTGTTCCAAAATATATTCACGTAAACACCAAAAAAAAAAAAAAAAAACGCTCAAAACATGCACACCACCACAATCATTGTAATATAAAAATTCATAAAATTAACACACATAAAAAAAAAAAAGAAAGAAGAAGAAAAAAAAAAAAATATCAACCAATACGCACAAAAAAAAATATTCAAATGTAACAACACAACCACAAAAAAAAATAATAAAATAAAATGTACACAACTCACAAGAGAAGAATTTGAATAGAATCAAACTTTAACGCAATACAATCAAACATTATTATCATCATCATCATCATCATAAATTCAATAATAGTTGAAATTACCGTTTCAATTTGAATTTCAATGAAAATAAAAATAGAAACAACAACAACAACATTTATAGGGGAACAAAAAAAAACTTGTGAAGAAAATTTAAATTTCTGTTTTAAAATTTTTCTTTCTTGTGAAATTTTTTTTTTTAATTTTCAAACCGAAAAATTTCAAAATTAAGAAATTAAAAAAAAAAAAATTAAATTGGAAAATTGTCTCATTGCTGATGATGATGATGATGATGATGATGATGATGATGATGACGATGATGATGAATTGTATTAATGACAAATTTAAATGTTAATAGCCAAGAATTAATTAAGTATTATTGGTTGGACACGTTTTCTCTCATCTAATAATTTTTTTAAACGTAAAATTCTAAACACACGAATAACTTAACCGATTCATAACAATTAATTAATAAATTTCCTTATACATTTTTTTTTTTTTAAGTGTTTTTATTTTTCTTCAATTAATTAACAAAATTGTTTCAAAATATGAATAATCAAAAAGAAAAAACACCCTCACACATCTCTACTTCTGCCATTATGTTTAGTCTATATTTTCTTTTCCAGTATTTTTTTTTTTTCTTAATCAATTTCTTGTGTCCATTTTTCTCTTTATTTTACTCTATTTGTCTTTTCTTTCAAATTTCAAAAAAAAAAAAAAACTTGTTTTTATCCAAATAACGTTTTGTTTTTTTTTTTTCTTCTTCTTCTTCTACTTTTACTTTTTCTTTTCGTACTACTACCGGAAAAAGTGTCCTCTCAAACAATTTCTTTCATTTTTACTTTTTGTTATTGTTATTGTTATTGTTGTTGTTGTTGTTGTTGTTGTTGTTGTTGTTGTTGTTGCTGCTGTTGTTGTTGTTATTGTCTTAATTTTTGTTGAGAGAAAAATCAAATACAAAATATTTTTCATATCCTCAAGCAACAAAATAAAAAATAAATAAATAAATAAATAAACAACAAAACAACAACAACAACAACAAACAAAATTTTCCTCTTTTTTCCTTTTTTTTTTTTTGTCTTTTCGATAAAAAACAAAAATAATTTAAATAATTTTTTTGTTTCCCCCCAAACAAGAAAGAAGAAGACGACGACAACAGAAGACAACAAACCAAAAACAAAAACAAACAAAAATAAAAAAAAAATTGAATAGAAAAAAAAAATTCGTTTTTTGTACCAAAATAAAACGACAAAACAAAAAAAAAATATTAAGATTTTCTTTTAAAATTTTCCGTTAAAATAAAATTTTTTTTTTGTTTGATTTTTTTTTTCTCCAAAATTTCCTTTTCTTTTTATTTTATTATTTTTTTTTTTTATTTACGTTTTTCTTTTCTTTATAAATTTTCTTTTATTTCGTTTTTTATTTATTTTTATAAATTTTCTCTTCTTTTATTTTTTTCTTTGAATTTAAGACATCTTCCTCCCACGAACGTTCAGTATAAACTGAGTTCCTTGTGAGTTAAACTTTGTAATATATATAAAGTAAGATTTTATAAAATTTTTGTATAGATTTATAAGAGAAAATTTTTATAACAGAGAAAAACAAAAAAACAAAAAAACATCTAAGGGGTTTTTCACGACGTCGTCGAGACGGCCGTGAACGTCTAACTAAAGTAAACGTTATTTGTATATTGAAAGGAGAGAAAATACAATATTTTCTTTTCTTTTCTTTCTTTCTTCCTTTTTTTGGTTGTTGTTTTTGTTGTTGTTCTTGTTTAAGGTTATGTGTGTGTGTGTGTGTGTGTATGTGTATGTGTATGTATTTATTAAAGAAAATATATTTATATGTGTAAGGGGGATGATAATGATGACGGTAGGTGAAGTATAAGAAATAATAACAACAACAACAACAACAACAACAAGGGAAAGACAATAAGAAATTTTTCTATAAGATTTTTAACCTTTTTTTTTTTCGGTTTTATTTTTTAGTTTTGTTGTAATTTTTTTTTTATTATTTGAATTAAATTTAAATTTATTTTATTTTTAAGAATGTAATGGACAATGGGCAACAATGGGATGTTGACCTTTTAATGGTTATGAAAATTGATATGCGGAAAATTTGTCGTATATTTATTTAATTGTTTTCTTTTGTTTTTTTCTTTTATTAATTAATTATAGATAATTGTACGTGTGTGTTATTACTGATGTATGTATGTATGTATATATGTATGTATGTATGTATGTATGTATGTATGTATGTATGTATGTATGTAATGTATGTATGTATGTATGTAATGTATGTAATGTATGCCCCTTATAATCGTATGCAAATATGTTACAGAAAATAAAATATAAAATTTTATTCATTTATTTATTAAAAAAAAAAATAAATAAATAAAAATAAAGAAAATTTAACGAAACTTTTTGTTTGACGGTCAAAGACGCGTATCGCCGTTTTTCCCTTGTTTAATTTTTTTTTTTTTTGTTTCTTCTTCTTCACTGTTTTATTTCTACTGTTTTCTTTTTTCCGATATACATTTTTTTTTTTGCTTTTTTGTTTCTCTCTATTTTGAGTTTCAAAACAAAACAAAAAAAAAAAAAAAAAACGGACAAAAAACAACAAAAAAAAAATAAAACAAGAAAAAAAAGCGCGCAAATATTTTGTTTTTTCCTCAACTTTGTTAGAATTTACACTTCTTCCTTTTTTCTCCCCTTTCTTCTTTCATAAGATCATTTTCGGTTTTTTTCTTCATCTTTTCTTCTTCTAAATTTTAATAATTTTTTTTTAAAGGTTTTGTAGAAAATAAAAATAAAAGTGCCAAAAAAAAAAAAAGGACGAATAAAAAATAATTTTGTCCAGAAATAATGAACAGAAATTAAATTTTAGAAGTGCAACTGTCCATCTGGGATCTGGTTGCATTTTTGTTTATTTATGATACACACACACACACACACGTGTGTGTATGTGTACAATTTTGTACAACGTGAGTTAATTGTTGTCTTTTTTTTGGGAATTCATTAATTTGTTGGTAGATTGTTGGTAGAGGTTTATTGTCAGAAAAATTGTTTTAGAAATGTGGGTGGCCTTTTTTTTTTCTGCATTCCTTTAATTTTAAAAATTTCCAAATAAATAAGAAAAAGAAAAAATGGAATAAGAAATAAAAAAGAATTATGATCAAAGTATAAAGATGGACAATTTATATATACAATATGCTCTCTCTCTCTCTCTCTACTTCTTTCTCTCTCTCTCTCTCTCTATAAATATAAATTCATAAGAACAAAAACAAAAAAAAAAAAACTCCTGTAACACCCCCCATGCCCCTACCCATCTCACTATTATACAATATACAATTTTCACTCATGGATAACAAATAAATGTCTTGCTACATATACTTGGATATGTTATTGACGCGCGCGCAATAAATATATATATATATACATACACAGGCACACGCATATTTATGTATATGTTTTGTAAATATATGTACAAAAGTCACTCATTCACCTATGTAATAATAACAATAATACAACAACAACAAAAACAACAACAACATACAACAACAATAATAATAATAATAATAATAACATGGAGAAATTGAATTGAATTTTTCTTTTTTTTTTTATTATTTCTTTGATTTTCTTTTGAATTTATAAAGTGTAGTAGTATGTTGATATATGTGTGTGCATAGTATGTCTCCTTTTTTTGAGGATTTACTTTATGATTATATTACGGTTCACCCTTACCCGCATCATATAAAATATACGACAAAAAAAAAAAAAAATAAAGTCAAAATTATTAAAAAAAAAATCCATCATCTCATCCATCTATAATTCTTATACAAAATACACGCACATATTAAGGGATAACAAAAAAAGAAGAGGAAGACAAGGAATATTCACACGTCATAACGTCATAACACACACACACACACACATACACACAAACACATATGATTCAAATAAAAGCTTTCCAAAAATGGAATTTTTCTTTCTTGTTTTTTTTTTTTTTTTTTCATTTCTTCATTTAAATTTTTTCTTATTGTACAAAATTTATAAGATCATATTTTTGTTGTTGTTGTTGTTGTTGTTGTTGTTGTTGTTGTTGTTGTTGTTGTTGTTGTTGTTGTTGTTGTTGTTGTATTCTTTCCTATAATCTTACTATTTAATTAAATTATTATTATTATTTTATTATTATTGAATGGATTTATAATGATCGTCTATGAGTGAATATAATGACTGTGAGAAAATACAATTTTGTTTATGTTTATTTTCGTTGATCGCAGTTAAGTTTTTTATAATAAAATTATTTCAATTAAACTTTAATATAAATATGAATGAATATGAAATGTATAAAGAGAGAAATAAGAAAATATATATTCATAAGTGTGTGTGTGTGTGTGTGTGTGTGTGTGTGTGTGTGTGTGTGTGTATATAGTTTTATTTCTTTTTGTTTTTTTTTTTTTTTTTTTGAAATAAAAAAACAAAGTGTAACCAAAAATTAATTCTAAAACTTTAACAAATTGTTATGATTACGTTAATGATGTACAATTCAATATAATTGATTGTGATAAGTTCATAAATGTAAATTGTACAAAAGTAAATTGTATATAAACCGCACACAATATTTTCTATATATCTATATACAAAACTTAACTTTTTATCAAGAGTAATATTTAATTTATATATTTAAAAACACACACACACACATACACACATACACACACACACACATACAGTAACACTTACGTCACATATAAAATATTATAATATAGAAATATATATTTTTGTGCAACGTGTTTATAAATTATATGTAACTTTATGTATTATTATTATACGTAAAAATTATACAATTGAATAATAAATTATGTGGTACATATTTTTTTTTTTTTTTTGTTTATTTTTTTAATATAAAAAATGAATAACAAAAAAAAGAAAGAAACAGTAAAATTACCCTAAAGGAAGGACTCAACTCTATAATCCAATCATATGAATAATAATTGATTATTATTAAATTATCTGCGGTTTATTTATTGTTTAATGTTTAATGTTTAATGTTTAATGTTTATTATTATTAAGACATTGAAGTTGTATATGATAATTATGTGATTATTATACACACACACACACACATCCACACATGCATACATCATACATACACACCCATACATATATCTATATATACAGATACAATTATTTCTTTAGTTTTAAAAGATGAATAAAGGGGAAAATATAATTTAAGCAAAAAATTAACAAAAAATTGTAAATTAGAAAATAATTTTATTGAAATTAAATGGAGAACAAAAAAAAAACAAAAAAAAATTGAATAGAAATTTATCTTTTAAAATTTAAGGTATTGAGAGGTGGCGCCATTCTAGTGTCTGAATAGTGAAAGATGAGTAGCGATGCTATTCTTATTCGTTTTTTATTTTTCTATTTATTTGTTTGCCTTCTTGTATCCTGAATAAAGGGGGGAACAATCCTATTTTTGTTATCTGTTACACGTTTATTATAATATCATAAATTATGTGTGGGTGTGGGTGTGTGTGTGGGTGTGTGTGTGTGTGTGTATTGTGTGTTGTAAGACTTTTGTCTGTGTGTCATTCATTTTTTTTGTGTTTACGTGTGTGTGTGTGTATCTTTGTGTTGCTTATCTCTATAAATATGTTAAAATTTGTATTTTAATTATTTATTTAAATTAATCACATTATTCTGGACACTTAATAAAAACTAAACAAATGAGAAAAAAAAATAGTGTCTCGACTAAAGAACGGTTAAATCCAGAAAATACAAAAAATACGCAAATTTAAGGCAAAATTACGAAAACTCTGTAATTCAATTATAATGATTATAAAAGAAAATTGATAATTATTTGATTAAATTTCACAAAGAAAAAAAAAACAATTTTAAAAGTTGCTCACTTTTAAAACTACGGACAAAAAAAAAAAACAACAACAATATGTAAAAGAATAAAATGTTGAAAGGGGAAGACCAATAAAAAAATGAAATGCATAACTTAAAATTATATTCTGGTGACGCACCTCATCACACCTCAATTCACTTATATGTTATTTTTTTATTGCAATTAATTCATTCAATTTGTATCCAATTTTTGTGTTTAAAACTTTGTAAATAAATTAATTATATTTTTTTTTGTTTTGATAAAATATCAAAATTACACGGGACCACACACACACACACACACACACAATGGGCAAATGCAATTTGAAATTTTAAAAGGATTTTTGTTGTTGTTATTGTTGTTGTTGTTGTTGTTGTGATTATTTTTGTTGTGTCTACTCTGTTTGTATAAATATTAATTTTAATTAGTAATAAAGTTACATTTGTGTTTGTGTGTTTGTGTGTTTGTGTGTGTTTGTTACGTACATTTATAATCAATGTTGTTGTTGTTGTTGTTGTTGTTTTTCGATTAGTTTTCTCAAAACTCACTAGAATACTTTCTTTCTTTCTTGCTTTCGTTCTTTCTTTTTTTTAAAAAAAGAAAAGAATGAAAAAAGAAAGAAAAGAACGAAATAAAGAGAGAGAGAGAAGAAAAAATTTGCAAATTAAATTTTTTTGGTTTTGTTCTCCTTAAAACCAAAAAACTATTTTGTCTTTAAAAATTTTCTTTAATCCGTTGTGTTGTAGAGTGAAAAAAAGAAAAGAAAATCCGTATGAATAAAGACACACACACACACACACACACACACACACACACACACACACACACACACACACACACACACACACACACACACACATACACACATTTTTACAGAGTCACGTTGCAGCGTGTTCGTTAATGACAGATGCACACACTTTTAATAATTCCAGAAAAAATCACAAACGTAATTTAGAAAAATTCTGAAGACCGCAAAAAAAATATAAAAATAAAAAAAATAAAGAATTTTACTCACATATAATTAGAAAGAAAAGAATTTTCTTTTTTTTTTTTAATTTTTTCACGATCCTTAAGTTTTTCTTTTAAATGAAGAAAAAAATTTTTTTTTTTTTTTTAATTATAAAAATTTTCTATACGCTTTTCCTCTTCTTTCGTCCAGTACACACCGTTTTTTTTTTCTATTCTTTTTTTTTTTTTTTTTTTTTTTTATTTTTAATTTCACAGAAGAAAAAAATTAAAGAAAAATTTTAATTTTTTCTGACCAAAAAAAAATTTACTTTTTTTCTTCTTAAATTTCTTATTTTCCCCCAACACTTTCTATTTTCTGTTGTTCTTAGAAAAGAATGAGAAAAAAAACAAAAAAATAATTATGACGAATGGAGATTTGAACAAAAAGAAAGAAAAGCAAAAAAAAAAAAAAAAAGAATTCACAACCGATTTCAATGAAAGAAAGAATCTCGAATAAAAAATAGAAAGAAACTAACTTAAATGTAGAGGCAAAAGAGCAAAAAAAAAAAAAAAGAAACAAAAAAGAAGAAGAAGAAGAAGAAGAAGAAGAAACAACAACAACAACAGTAAATATAGTTTATGGGACGAACTTGAATAAATCGCATTAGAAAATTTTTCATTATTGTACATTCAATATAGAAAATTCAACATTTAGTAAATTTTCTATAAATTTATTTATCAGTTTTATTTAATGTACTTTTTTCTTCTTCTTCTTTTTTTCTATTTTATTCTATTTTTTTTTTTTCTATTTTATTCTATTTTTTTTTTGCTCTTCTTCTTTCTGTTCACTTCACAAAGATAAGGATGTTTTTTTTTTCTCTGTTGTTCTTTCTCTCTCTCTCTCTCTCTCTCTCTCTCTCGCTCTCTATACTTTTAGTCTAGTTTTATTTTGTTTTGTTTTGTTTTTCTTTCTTTTTTCTTTTTCTGTCTATTTTCAATCAAATGTACAATTTTTTTGTTTAGTTTGTTTTTTTTTTTTCGTTTCTTTTTGTTGCCATTTTTCAACAATATTCCGTACATTACCCCACCCCGCCCCACAAACCCCTTTTAATCGTACTCACGTTAAAAATTTACAAACGCAAATATATATTTAATCTAATAAAGTCACATCATTTTAATTTTATCTCATTTTTTTTTTTTTTTGCTTCTCTTTCTCATTTTCATTCTTATACGCGCTCTCTCTCTCTCTCTCACACACTCTCACACACAGTCTTTCATACATTTGTTTATATAGTTATAGATAGAATGATCCCACGTCATATTTGCATCTTTTGTAAATTAACAATATTTATATAATTGTATGTAATGCATGTATGATTGTATGTATGTATGTATGTATGACTGTATATATGTATGTATGTATGAATATGTGTACAATGCATATTTATATTTCTAATAAACCGAAAAAAGAAAAGAAAATAAAATAACTTGTCATCTTTAATAAGAAGAACCATTAACGGTTTTGTGTATATAATTTTTTTTTTTTGGTCTGTTGTATTTAATTGATTTTGAATAAACGTCAAAATGCGGAATAATATTTTCACACTTTTCGTATTTGGTTATACAATTTTTTTTTTTTGTTCTCTTGTAAGATTGAGAAAATTCATTATTCGTTACTGAAGTTTTGTTTCTTTCTGTTTTTCTAGAAAATGCTTTCTTTTTTTTTTCCCTTTTTAATATATGTAGAAAAAAAAGAAGCAAGAAAACAGAAGTGAAAATTTTTACTAAATTATATTCTTGTGTAATGTAAAATTTAAGTGTGCATATGTGTGTACACGAATACACATGTGTGTACTTTTTGCATGTGCAAAAACATGTGCTTAATGACTGGATGTTTGTAAGAAATTAAGAAAATAATGTAATTTTATTTTGCATTTATTGTAATTTTTCTAAACAAAAAGTAAAATAATAATTTAAAAAAAAACAACAACAACAAAAAAAAGGACGAAGAAGAAAAATTTCTATTTGATTTAATTTTGTTTTTTTGTTCTCGCTTTTTTTTTCTTTTTTTTTGTTTTAAGTTAAGACAAAGTGTGCATGATGTAGTTACTACAATTTTCTTTCTCTTTGTACATAATTTCCATAATTTTTTTATCAATGAGTGAATGTTTTTTATTTTTTTTCTGAAAAATTTCCTTTTTTGTAGAAAAAATACGAAAAACTTAAGGAAAAAAAAAACTCCTACAAATATACACACACACACACACACACACACACACACACACACACACACACACACACACACACACACACACACACACACACACACACACACACACACACACACACACACACACACACACACACACACACACACACACACACACACACACACACACACACACACACACACACACACACACACACACACACACACACACACACACACACACACACACACACACACACACACACACACACACACACACACACACACACACACACACACACACACACACACACACACACACACACACACACACACACACACACACACACACACACACACACACACACACACACCCATCATCTCATAAGCAAAATCACAATCTAACAATATTATTGAATATTCATATGTGTGTGTGTATGCATGTGTGTATGCGAGTAGTATAGAAATATTTATTATATATTTTAGTTATTGAATTAGTATTTGTATATAATGCGTTAGTATGCGTGTATAAATGCATTGAGTGTATGTACTATTTGGTATAATCGAAAAAATGCATTAGAAAAAGAAAAAAGATAATAATGTAGTCATAAATGCAAACATGTAACATACACAAATACACAACACACACACACATTATACTCTAATGCATGTGAATTTCAAATGAAAATATCAAGAGAGAGAGAACAAAAAAAGAAGAAGAAGTGAAAATAGCATAAATTCAAATCAAAAATGGCCGAAATATTTTGCGTTCAATAAAAATGAGAGAAAAAAAAAATGCAATTTTTTTTATGTTCCATTTTCATTGATTTTCTTTAGGATGACACGGCGAACGAAATCAAAAACAAAAAAAATTCAATAATTCTAATTTTAATTAAATTTCAAATTTTAATTAATTAAATAATTATAGTTAATAGCTGTATCGGATGCCGTCATGTTGTCATGCTGGACACTATGATCGGTATCGAACAGTATGGTCATGAACAGTACCCCACCAATATTTATGACTGTTAAAGATTTAAGTGAAAATATGAATGAAAATTCTTATATCGAACGGTTAGAATTTAGAAAATTTTCATACTATAAATAGAATTAAAATAAATTCAAATATTTAAAGTCGATATTTATTTTTACAAAAAAACGAAAAAAATAACAACAACAACAACAACAACAACAACAACAACAACAACAACAACAACAACAACAACAACAACAACAACAACAACAACGAAAATGACAAAAAAAAAATAGGTGTGAGATATAAAAATTATTGGGTGGGGTTTATTAAATGATTTTATATGTTCGTTAGTGATTATGTGTGCATGTGTGTGTGTGTGTGTGTGTGTGATTTTTTTTTTTTAAACAAAAATATAATTTTTAACCTATTTTCAACGAAAACTTGAATTTTATACAATTTTAAAATTGAACTAATTTACCGCATCCAAAAAAATTGTGGACAACCCCTGAGTTGTACGTATAGGATTAAGTGAAGTTTTATATTGTGAATATTATGTGAAAGGTGACCAGTGCATTGAAATATTTTATTTGTTTGTTTGTTTTTTTTTCTTTTTCTATTTTCTTTGATTTTATATCAGCAAAAATGAAAAAACAAAAACAAAAAAAAAAAACAAACAAACAAAAAAAAAACATAAAATTGGAAATTAGAGAAAAATTGACCAGTAATAGTAAATATAAGTAGATGAATAAGAGAAAGAAAGAATTAGAAATGATTTTGAAAATAATTATAATAAATGTTAGAGGATAATTATTAAAAAGAAAAAAGGGGGAAAGGAAAAAGATTTTTATTTTTTTGGTTTTTTTGATTTTTTTTAAATTTATTTTGTATTTGAAAAAAAAAAAACCAAAGATAGAATAAAATCTATTAGAATTGTTACACACACACCATCACATCGCACAAATACACATACATCGCACATACACACACACACACACATATATAGCTATACACTTGCCTAAGTGACAAATATACAATAAATTTATAAATAAAATATTCAATTGAAAAATATTCAATGAAAACTCACCGCGCAATAATTAAAAAATTAACAAAAAAAAAAAACTAAAAATCCTTTATTTAATATTCACATCCTTAAATCAGTTTCACATCTGTACTTTTTGTTTTTCCTTTTTTTTTCTTCTTCTTCTTCTTCTTAAATTATTTAATAAGAAAATCATTGATTGAGGGTGGCGATCACGTTATTTAGTTGTTGTTGTTGTCGTTTCTTTTTCTTTTTCTTTTTCTATTTTTTTTTTTTTTTTTTCTGTTCCAATTCACTTAAAATTTCTGATAACAATAACAACAATAACAACAATAACAACAACAGCAACAGGAAGAAAGAAAAAAATGGATTTAAATTTATTTATCACAGAATAATATATTCGCGCGTACAAATAATTTTATTTGAATGAAAAATGGATGAAAAAACAAAAAAAAAAATGTGTGTGTGAGTTTGTCTTAAATAAAATAAAAATAACAACAAACAAAGAAAAACAAGAAAGAAAAAAAAAAAAACGGAAGATTAATTCAAGATCGTATTTAACTTTACTTATGATTCTTCTTCTTCTTCTTTTTTTTTTTTTTTTTTTTGTTGAATTTGAACAAATCAAATAATCGTCGTAACGAATAAAATTTTAAATTTTAAAGGAAACCAAAAAAAAAAAAAAATGGATTATTTAACATTTTTCTCCTTTTATAATTTTCTTTTAGATTTTAATTTATTCGTTTTTTTTTTTGTTGCTGGGACGGTTGGTTTACCTTTCAAATTATTATTAAAAAAATTATAAACAATAAAATAGTTTTATTTTTTTCTTAAAACAAAAAAAAAAAAAATTAAAGAAGAAAAATTAAAGAAGAAAAAAATAAGAAGATGAAAATAATTATTAAGAATGAAAACTGTTTTTACTTTTTTTTCTTCTTTTTGTGTCTAATGTGTTTCACGTGTCAATCCAAAATACAAACTAAATAATAAAAAAAAAAAACACAAAAAAATCTTCTATGCGAAAACAAGAAAATTTTCAAATTAAATAGATTTTATTTTGAAAGTTATTAAAACACACACACACACACATATATATAGACATTATACATTCATAAATCCATAAACACATGTTCACACACACATTCACACACACACACACATACACTCAGTTAAACATGATATAAAAAATTTCACAATGAATAAGAAAAAAACCAAACCAAAAACAACCAACACACCAACCAACCAACCAACCAACCAACCAACCGACCAACCAATCAACCAATCAAAAAAAACAACAATAACAACAACAACGACAACAACAAAATAAAAATAAAAAAAATCACAAAAATTACCTCATATTACTTACTTTATTTACACTTTATTTGCTTTTCTTCGGTTCATCAAAAATAAAGAAAAGAAAAGAAAAGAAAACGAAGAAATCGAAGATGAAGAAGAAGAAATCTCCTTTATTCAAAGAGTTAATTTTTTTTTTTTTATTGAAAATATTTCAAAAGCCAATCAAGAAAAAAAAAAAAAACGTTTATACGAAAAAAATTAGACACACGTGTGTATATGTATGTGTGTGTATGTATGTGCATGTGTGTGTGTGTGTGAGTTTTACCTTGTTACTAATCATAAAATAATACATAAAATAATAAAAGGTACCCGCAATACATTTATATACGTAAAAGACGTAAAAAAAAAAAAAAAACAAAAAAAAAATAAATTGAAATCTTAAGGCAACAGAAAATAATTTTTAAAGAGAAAACTTTGTAATAGAGAAACAAGTTAAAGGTTTTGTTGTTGTTGTTGTTGTTGTTGTTTTTGTTGCTGTTGCTGTTGCAATTTTTTCATTCTATTCATTTGTGTTGTTCAATTTTTCTTCACTTCTTCCTTCTTTTAGTTTTTTTTTTTCTTTCTTTCTTTCTTTTTTTTTCTACATTTTATTGGCAAATTTAATTTTGTTTCGTTCTTCTACTTCTTCTTCTTCTTCTTTTTCTTTTTCTTCTCGAAAACTTAAAAAACAAAAAAAAAAAAGAACATTAAAAAAGAAGAGAGAAAGAGAGAGAAAGAAAAAAAGTAAGTAGGTTTTTACCGCATACTCTCTCTATGGCTATGCCACAATGCCAACACCAAGAAAAAGGAACAGACAACAGAAACGGAATCATTATTTTTTTGCTGTCTGTATTAATTATTGTTGTTATTTATTTTTTCTTTTTTATATAAATTTATGGTAAGGATGAAAAATCCTTCAATTTATATAAAATACAATAATTCTATTTTACTATAAAAATATATCATTATAATCATCATCATCATCATCATCATCATCATCATCATCATCATAATCATCATCATCATCATCATCATCATCATCGTAATTATGTGAAATTATTTATTATTATTGATTTTCAATTCTAATCAGAATCATCATAATCGAAATGACTTAATTTTTTTCTTTCATCCGTTTTTTTTTTTTTTAAATTACCTTCCGGTAAGATGCTGCTGGGTCTAAACACCGATTTTATCCATTAAAAATATCAAATAATATTTAATGGAATACAAATAGTGAAAAATAGAGAAATAAAAATAAAAAATTAACAATTCGTTTAAAATCCAGAACAAAATATTTTCTCTGGGAAATTTAAAATTTAAAATCAATTTAAAAAAAAGCAAAAATTGTTTCTAATTTGTGAATGTCATAACTACATTAATAATAATGCTAAAGGGGGGGAGGGATATGGAGACAGAATTGTGTCAAAGGTGGATTATGCACACTCGCACACACACACACACACAAGATATATAGAAAAACGCGCTATAAAAATATTAAAATAAACAAATAAAGAAAAATAAAGAATAAAAAAAGACAAAAAAAAAAAATAAGAAGAGAAACACAAAATAAATAAAAACAACTTTAAATAAATATTTGTTATTTTACAGTTGAACAGACAATTTAATAGAGAAAAGAAAGAAAGAAAGAACAAAAAACAAAAAAAAGAAAATTATAGACACATTTTCTTATGTGCAACAACTTTTGTTGTTACTCGCTTTTTTTTTTTTTTTTTTGTTGGAAAAATCGATAAGAATTTGAACAGAATATTTATGATAGGATTACGAAGAAGAAGATGGAAAAAGAAGAAAATGGAAGAAGAAGAAGATGGAAGAAGAAGAGGAAAAAGTATATTATAGAAATAAAGTACAATTATTTTATTTTTTTTTTGTAATTAATAAAAGAACAAAAAAGACGCATTAAAAATAAAAAGAAGAAGAAGAAGAAGAAGAAGAAGAAGAAGATAAACAAGAAAATATACAAAACTATAAATTTTTGTTTATTTTTTCTTTTGTGTAGATAAATTTATTTAGTTCGCCAGATTATTTATTTTGTGATATTTAATATTTGCAATTACAATAACCGTTTAAATGTCATCATTGCACATTTTTTTTGTTCTTTTCTATTACTTACTTTTATATTTTTTCTTCTTCTTCTTCTTCTTCTTCTTCTATTTTTTCTTCTCTTAATTTTTCTTCTTCTTTTTCTTCTCTTATGAATATTCATTTGCTGAAAATATACAACGTCGTGTTGTTGTTGTTTTTTAATTCTGTTCAACATTTTATTATTTGTGTCCCAATGTTTTTGTTTATTTTTTTTTTGGTTTTAATAAACTTTAAAATTTTTAATGAATATACGTTAAATTAGATTCAATAAATTAATGAATTGTACAATTGTACGTGGTACGTACATTTAGGTTCTATTGGGTGGAACGAACCGAGATATTGAAAATGTTCTCTCAAAATAATTCAAATAATGCAATTTGTGTTAATATCAACTCATTTTTTTTTTTTTGTTGTAAAAATAAAAATCTAAACAAATTAATTAATCCAAAATAAAAACGTTTGATTTTCGTCTTAATTAGAAAAGACAAAAAATAATTCACAAAATTTATTCGCACGAACATAAAATTTTTTTCTATAAAAAAAAAAAAGAAAACGGAAAAATTCCATTTCAAACAGAAAATAATTTTATTTTCTTTTCTAATTTTATATTTATTCTTGTATTCACACACACACACACACACACATATACACACATATACACACACATATACACACATTCCGATGAAGTGTTTGTGTTTGTGTAACTTTTTTTTATAAAAAAAAAAAAAAAACTATAAAAAATAATTCTTTGCGCGCCTTTTTTTTTTTATTTTGCTCATTTTTATTTGCAAATTTTTTTTTTTCTATCTTTTCTTTTGTTTTTCACTCTTTCTCTCTCTCTCTCTCTCTCTCACTCGTTACTAGGCAATAATATGTTATTATTGAAACAAACAAACAAACACAGAAATAAATGCAAGCGCACATTAAGTCAAGTATATTTTTTTTTCTTCTTTTTAAATTTAAAACAAAAACAAAAAAAAAAACAAACAAACAAAAAACAAACAAAATAAAAATAAAAATAGAAGAAGAAGAAGAAGAAGATGAAACAGAAGAAGAAAAAGAAGAAGAAGAAAAAGAAAAAATAAAATTTTAATAAAAGAAACGAATAAAATGAAAAGAAAACAGAAAAAAAAAAAAAGAATTCTGTGTAGTAATGACGCGTCGTAAAGAATTAAAGATGAAAAATCATGAAAGCAAAAAAAAGAAAAGAAAAGAAAAAAAAAATTTAAAAAACGAATCTAAAAAAAAAAAAAAGAAAGAAAGAAAAAAAAAAACAGCAGAAAAAAGCCAAACAAAAAACAAAAAAATAATAGCAAAACATATTTTGTGTTGTGGCAGGTCATTTATAAATAAATAAAGAAAAAAGTGCAAGAAAAGATGCTTCAGTAAAAAAAGAAACCGTAGCAGAATAAAAAACAAAAAAAACAAAAACAACAGAAAAAAAATTCTAAAAGAAATTCAAGTTAAATTTAAAAAAAAAAAAAAACAATGAACAGAAGAGGAAAATGTAAGAGACAAACAAAAATTCAGAGAGAGAGAGAGAGAGAGAGAGAGAGAGTGAGAGAATGAGAATTTATTACCAGTGATTGTTCAACTAAATGTTTGTAATTTTTTAATTCGATTCGATTCAATTGTCCTTAATTTACCCCAAAAATCTATTTTTTTTCTTCTTCTTCTTCTTCTTCTTCTTCTTCTTCTTCTTTTACATTTTATTTTTATTAAATTCACAAATCACATCAATTTATTCGAATTTGTTCGTTTATGTTACTTTTATAATTGATTTATCAGATTGAACATTCTTTGGGCTATCCATCAATAAATTTCGATATGTATAATTGTGTGCGTGTGCGTATGCACACAACAACAACAACAACAACAAAATATATTAAATAAGATGAGGAACGCGCTTAATTCTTACATCTTTTTTATATAAAGAACTAAAGCGGGAGAACGCATAGATAGACAAATAAGTCAATGAACTGTGCTCATAAAACTAACAAAAAAAAAAATAAAAAAAAAACAAAAAGCGCATCAAAAAAAAAATACATAAAAAACTAAATATTTGAGAGAGAGTGAGAGTGAGAGAGAGAGAGAGTGAGAAACTTAGAAAAGATTTAAGAAATTAAGATAAAAAAATAAAATAAATAAAGACAGAACAACAACAACAATAACACAATTGGAAAAAAAAGGGAACGAGACAAAGAGAGAAATCTTACCAGAAAAAGAAAAAAAAGATAAATAAAAATATTCTAATAATAATTTTTTTGTGATAAAATTTCTGTAGCATATGTATGTATGTATGTATGTATGTATGTTATGTGATGTATGTATGTATGTATGTATGTATGTATGTATGTATGTATGTATGTATGTATGTATGTATGTATGTATGTATGTATGTTATGTGATGTATGTGAGCCGAGTGTGTAAATCTAGTAAATGAATTTTTTCTAATAAACTCTTTAAGATTTCTTTTCATATTATTTTTGTCAACAGAATTATCAACAGAAGAAAAATTAATTACTATTTATTGTTGAGATTTTTGATTTAATTCAATTTATGTATAATCAAAAATTCTATACTTAAAAAAATACAATTTTCTATATATGGCCTAATTAGGTTGGCATGCTAAATATATTGGTCAATAATAATATGCCAACAGTCCATTACAGAATATTACAGACTATCGTATGGTACCCATAATATATTTTTCTCCGTTCATTCAATTCAATTCTAAAAAGGAATTTTCCTTTTCTTTTTTTTTTTGATTAAAACTTGAAATTGTTGATTTGTAAAATTTGTTTCAATTTTTGTAATTGTCCACTTTTGTCCAAATCAACAAAAAAAAAAAATTCTATACTTTTTAGAATAAAAATTTTATAGTAATTAATTATTTTTAAATTGTAGAAAAAAAATAAACAAAAGATATTCAAAGGAAATTAACGAAATGAAAATTCCGTTAAAAGTTAAATTAATTTGAATTAAATTTAAAAAAAAAAAAGAAAAAGGAAACAAAATTACAAATAGAAAAAAATTAACAGAAAAAAATACCACCCACCACTGAGCCACATTTTCTCTAAAATTCTATATAAAATTTTCAAAATTCTAGATCACTTTTTAACATTTTCCTTCTAATAAAAAATTTTCCATAATATTTCTCTTGAATCAAATTGTGTTAGAATGAAAAGAAAAAAATTGTTTTTTATTGATCTGATTATTTTGATGATATTGTTTGCCTGTTATTGTTGTTGTATTTTTCATTTAATTATTACAATATTGATTGGTGTATTCGAGAAATGCATGTAATATTTGAATAGGAGTGAGGGAGTTAGTATTGATATGTAGGCGCCGTATATTTTGCAAAAAAAAAGAAAAAAAAAGTAAAAATTTGGGCTTTTTTTTTTTTCCTATTAACATTATAAAACAAAATGGCTACACACATTATTTTAATGCATTTATTTATGCATTTTTTTTTTTTTTTTTTAAATTTGTATTAATATTGGTAAAAATATATATTACATGCATTTATTTTTGCTGATATATATGTGTGTATGTATTTTTAGTATTAAAATCATAAAACGCACGCATATCACATATACAATTGCATATATATATATATATACACAAATACATATGTAATAGTAATAATGCATTTATGGGTGCATAGAAAATTGTATATACACATTTTGTATGAATACAAATGGTTATATTTATATAGAATGAAATTGGTATACCAACATTTTGTATACTATACACACTAACCCATGTACATTATTCCAATTCATATATAAATTGAAAAGTTCATACCATTTTATATTGTAACATGATTACCCTTATCACCCTTTAGCCGCCCTTATGTTTTGGCATTTTGATAAGAGCATTTTATATATATGTGTGTGTGTGTATGTTTATATGCCTTTAAATGTGTTCCTCTAAAATATGTACATGCGTATGTATGTAGATGCATGTTTCAATGTGTTTGTATGGTGTGATTTTGTTGAATTGAATTTTCGAAAATGTACAATGCAATACATATACCAAAAATATTGTCAACACTTTTATTTGGGGGTAAGAGAAGTAAAAGAGTGCATGTGTGTGTTTGTGTGTATAAAATGCATTGTAATGCATAATATAATATCATCAAAATATCTTTTCGAGAAATATTATCAAAACACATACATTTAGAAAGTTTTTAACCATTCCTTCTAATTCATCATCAACCATCTACCACCTTCGCTTATAATGTACACAAAAATAACCCTATCTACCCTATATATAAACACACACACACACACATACGCATACGCATGCAATATTATTTACAAATATATACATATATAGTAAGTTGATTTGTTAATACTGCATTTCATGTAACACAGTTAAAGTGGGTTTTCGAAAAGGGTTGAAGTATTTTTCAGAAGAGTGAAGGGTTTACAATTTGGTTAGCTACATATATATATATATACATATAAAGGATACATAGATGTATAAAGATACCTCATATATTTAATGTTTTTGCATAAGGGGTGTTATAATTATTTGTTGGTAAATGCATTCTAATGCAAGTATTATGTGAATTTCCAATATGTATAAATAAAGTAAATGTATTGAGTGTGCGTATGCATGGATGCATTAGTATCATTATATGTGTGGAATATTTATATTATGTGTATATATATATATATACAATAAAAACACACACACACATACATACATAAAAAAAGATGACTACAAAAGAAAAAAGTTGTGTGGAAAAAATGAAAAAAAAAAAATAAACACAAGTACAACAACAACAACAAAATAATAAGAAATTTTCTTTCTTCATATAAAAAAAAAAAGGAAAACTTATTCTGTAGCCATTTTTCTAATTAAACTTTTTTAATAAAAAAAAAAATAAGAAAAGAAAAGCAAAAAAAAATATAGATTTTGATTAAAGTTAGTTAGAGGTACTCACCATCCAATGGAAAAGTGGAAAAGAAAAATTAGAAAAAAAAAGAAGAAAAAAAAAACTGAAAATTAGTTTTATTTTTCTTCTGGGTAGACGAAACCTTTTCGTTTTTTTCTTTCCTCCCACCTTTCCTCACCTTTTCTTCCTTTTATTTATTTATGTTTTTTTTTTTGTTGTTTTTGTTCTTGTTCTTGTTGGTTCTTGTTGGTTGTTGTTGGTTGGCAATACCACTCTCAATAAAAATGATGAATGTTTTTATCACCCACTTTTCAGTGTACTTTCCTTCTTTTCACTTTTCGTTCACTTTTCACTTTAAACCCAATAATTTTTTTTCGAAAATATTAAAAATTATTTTCTGCGAGTTTTTATTTTTGAATGTCAAAGAAAATTTTTTTTTTAATTCTTTTCTTTAACACATTTTGTTGTTGTTTACTGGTTTGGTTGTTTTGTTATTTGATTGTTGTTGTTGTTGTTGAAGATAAAATTAAAACACGTTTTTTTTTTTTTTTTTCAACTTTAAACTTAAAACTTTTAAACTTAGAATTTTTTTTTTGTCTTATCGTCTTTTTTTTTTTTTTATGTTTTTTGTTGTTGTTGTTGTTGTTGTTATTTTTCTCCTTTTTCTTTACAATATTTTCAATAGCCCGTTACTTTGTTGTTGTTTATGATTTGATTTAATTTTAACACGATTTTGTCTTTATTTTTTTTTTTTGTTTTGAATTTTTCCTTTTTTTTTGTTTAAAATCAATTCAACTGACCAAAAATAATTAAAGTTTGAGAAATTTTTGTTTTTTAAACTTTTTTTTTTCCTTAAAAATAAATTTTTTACTTTTGTATTTTTTGTACTTCCTAAATTCTGTTTTTTTTTTTTTTTGTTTTTCTCGTTTTTCTCTTTTTTTACTTTTATTTACAATTTTACTAAAAAAAAAAGAAAAACAAAAGAAAAGAAAAGAAAAAAAAAATAAATGGAAGAAAAACGAAAAGAGAAAAAAGAAAAAATTCTTTATTTGTTTTTTGTTTTTTTCTTTTTATAAATTTTTTTTTTTCAGATTTGTTGTTGTTGTTGTTGTTGTTGTGTTTTTATTTTATGCTTATTTTTTTATTGTACACGTACCCAGAAAATAGATGGTGCGGGTAGAAGGCGGGGAGAAGATGACGAATATAAAAATAGCGGTTTTTTTTTTCTTTGAAAATTGGTAAAAATCAAAAAGAAAAATCAAAAAGAAAATGAATTGAATTGGAAAATATCGAAATTATGTTCTATGGGAGAAAGTTTTTACAGTTTTCTTGTTTGTTCGTTTCTTGTTGGTGAAAATAAAACAACAAGAACAACAACAACAACAACCTCAACAATAAATAAATAAATTATAATTTTTTACCTATTATCTGCTCTCTCGCTCTCTCTCTCTCTCTCTCTCTCTCTCACACACTCTTTGTTTTTCTTTCGTTCTCACTTTCCTAAATTTATATTTATTTTTCACTTTTATTTATTTCCTCTGCTTCACTTCTTCTTCTACCTTCTTCCTTCTTCTTCCTTCTTCCTTCTTCCTTCTTTCACTTTCTTTTATTAATATTTTTTTTTTGTTTTTTTTTTTTTTAAATTTTATTTGTTTTGTTTTTTTTTTTTTTTTTAAATTAAGGCCAATTTAAGGCACAAAAATTTCCATATTTATTCTTCTTATTTTTTTTTGTTTTTAAAAATTCTTTTTTTTTTTTTTTTTGATGTATTTTCGTCGTTTTTATTTTGGTTGGTGTGGATGGGGTACGGGGAGTGGGTAGATGAATGAATGAATGTGGTGGATTGTAACGATGGTTAGGTTAGGATATGAGGTGGGGGAAGGGATGATAGGTGTGGATATATTGGGGTGTATGGGTTGGCCGGGGGGGGGGGGTTGGGAGAGGCGGTAGTGTTAATAGAAATTCTAAAGGAAAAAGGTTGAAAATTGTTTTTTATACGTTCGCCTTTCGCTTCCTTTACTAAATAATAACTTGAAAAAAATTTTCTTGTAAATCGTTATATAATTTTTTTGTTGTTGTTGTTGTTGTTGTTGTTGACTCTTTTAAATTTCTTCACACTTTATTTATTTTCTTTTGAAAGATTTTCTTGGACTTAATTTTTTTTTTTTTGTTTTTTAAATTTTTTTTTTTATTTTCAATTTTTTTTTATTTTAATTAATTTCGCATGAAAGTTCACGCGCGTTTTTTTTTTCTTCTTAAATTTTCTTCTTCTTCTTCTTCTTAATTTTTTCTCTTAATGTTAAATATAATTATTAAATATTAAATATATAATCTTTATAAAATAGTTTTAAAATCACATTTTGTTTCTAAACATTTTAGGCCAAACAATTATCACTTTTTTTTTTTTTATTTTTTTTTAAATTTTTTTTTGTATCTTTTTTTTTTATTTTTTTACTTTTTGTTGTAATTTTGTTTTTTTTTTTTTTAAATTTTTAATTATAAATTTTTTTTGTATTATATATTTTTTTTTTTTTCTTCTTTGATATATTTAAAGGAGTGTGTTGGAATTATAAGGTTTCTGGTTTTTTGTTTTTTGTTTTTTAGTGTAAACGATAAAAGATAAAACGTTTGAAACGTTTATTGGTGGTGGTGGTGGTGGTGGTGTGGGGTTCCTACTATTGCTGCTGCTGCTGGCTGCTGGTGGTGTTTTTCTTTTTCTTTCTTTATTTCTAACCGGTTCTAGGAATTGTTTAGAAAGGAGGAATTCTATATTTTTTTTTTTTTGTTTTTGTTTTTATTTAATTTTCCAAGTTTACCCAAGTTTTTCACGTTTATACCAAAAATTAAGTAAGCCCGTTTTAATTATGGTTTCAGTTGCATCAGTTGCATCAGTTTAATCTGTTTTTTTCTTTCTTCTTCTTCTTCTTCTTCTTCTTCTTCTTCTTCTTCTTCTTCTTCTTCTTCTTCTTCTTCTTCTTCTTCTTCTTTTTATCGAATGTTTTTTTTTTGTTGCTTTTATTGATTGCTTTTTTTTTTGTTGCTTTTCTTGTTAGTTTTTCTTTTAATTTAATTTCAGTTATTATTTTTATTTAAAGCTGCTGGCCCATTTTTATTGATTTTTTCATATTAAATTATGAGTGACGTCACAAGTGAAAAACAAAAGAAATGAAAAAAAAAAAAAAATATAGAAAAAAAAAATGGACAAAACAAAAAAAAATTGTTTGTTGATTTTGTTCGAAAAAGAAAGAAAATTGAAAAAAAAAAAAATGAAAATGTAAAAGAAAATGTAAAACAAAAATGTTTTCCTACTCTTGGTTGGGATTTGTTTTTTTTTCTTTTTTTTGTTTTTTCTTTGCTTCTTTTTCTGGGTTGTCGGTAGTTTTGTTTTGTGGTCACTTTGTGGTCACTTAACGCGGTATCAAAAATATATTCTTCTTCTTTTTCTTCTTCTTTTTCTGTTTATATTCTAATGTTCTGATTTTCCTTTTGTTCCTTATTAAATAGTTTGTTTCTTTTTCCTTTGATTGGTATTTTTTTTTTTTAGTTAAATAAAATTAACGCAGAGTGAAAAAAAAAACAAAAAATACAAAAACAAAAACAAATTATTTAGAAATAAAAATTCAATGATCTTGAAATTTCCGATTTTTTTTTTTTTTTTACCTTAACTTTTGGGGGTTTTTATTGTTCTTGTATTTTTAAAACTAAATTAATTAAGTTGTTGTTGTTGTTTTTTTAAAATAAATTTTTAATGTTTTTTCTGTGTTACTTTTTTTTTTTTGTTGGTTTAAAAAACTTTTTCTTTATAATTTCGTGTCGAATTCTTTTTATTTCAGACAAATTTCTCTTCGAAATTGATATTTGTTGTTGTTGTTGTTGTTGTTAATATTTGTTGTTGTTGTTTATTATTGAAGATTTTTGTTCCTGTTTTTTTTTTTTTTTATAGCCCTGTGTGTCTGTGTATGTTTTTTTTTTTTTAAAGAATTCCTTCTTGTTGTTTGTTATAAATAAAAAGTTTTTATTTTTATTTTTTTTCCACTTATTTTTTTAATTCTTGTTTGTTGTTGTTGTTGTTGTTGTTGTTGTTTTTTTCCCGATTTTATAAACAAAAAAAAAAAGTGTTTTATAATTTTTTTTAAAAATGTGTTTTTGTTTTTAATGAACAGAAGTTCCAATTCAGTTAAAAATTATGGAACAAAAATTAACAAATGAAAAGAAACGAAATGAAAAGAAGAAAAAAACAAAAATGAAAATATTTTTTTGTTGAATGAAAATTAAACAAGTTTTGCCCGTTTCTAAATTTTCTTCTTGTTTTTAAAAAAACTTAAATTAATTAATTTAATTTTTATTTATTTATTTTTTATGATTGTTGTTGTTGTTGTTGTTGTTGTTCTTTTTCCCGATTTTTTATTAAAATAAATTAAAAAATTGTCTTTTATTTTTTTTTAATTGTTGTTGTTATTTTTTCCTTTGTAGAATTTAAAGAAATATTTTTGTTTTTGTTTTTGTTTTTGTTTTAAATAGAAGCCCTAGAACTATTTAATGCGAGGTTTTTGTTTTTTTTTTTTGTTTTTTTTTTGTTGTTGTTGTTGTTGTTGGTTCAAAATCAAAAAGAAAAAAAGAAAAAAATTGTTATCCAACGAGAGCCCAATTTTATTTTGGAGAAGATTTTCTTGTTTTTTTTTCTTCTTCTTCTTTCTTATTTCTTATTTTTTCTTCTTCTTCTTTTTTGTGATGAAAGTTCAAAATTTTAAAAACTTTAGTGTTAATTTTATTCTAATTATTAAAAATTTATTTATTTATTTTTTTTTTTGTTTTTTTTTGTTATGACCGAAACCGTTTCTGTTTATTTTGTTTTTGTTGTTCTTGAAGTGGCTGCTCCAAATATTTCCAATATTTTTTTTTTTGTTCTCTGTTGAAATTAAAATCTACAGTTTTCTCCTTTCTTTCGTTTTTTTTTTGTTGTTTTCTTTTCAGATTTTAATTTCTTTGTGCGTTTGTTGTGTATGTGTGTGTGTGAAGTTTTATGAAATTGTTTTTTTTTTTTTGCTGAGGATTCTGTTTGTTCAGGGTTTGTTTTTATGGGGTGGGGGTGATAGAATGAATAATTTTTGTTTTCTTTTAATAAATTGTTGTTTGTTTGTTTGTTTGTTTGTTTGTTTGTTTGTTTGTTTGTTTGTTTGTTTGTTTGTTTGTTTGTTTGTTTGTTTGTTTGTTTGTTTGTTTGTTTGTTTGTTTGTTTGTTTGTTTGTTTGTTTGTTTGTTTGTATGTTTGTTTGTTTGTTTGTTTGTTTGTTTGTTTGTTTGTTTGTTTCTTTGTTTCTTTGTTTGTTTGTTTGTTTGTTTGTTTGTTTGTTTGTTTGTTTGTTTGTTTGTTTGTTTGTTTGTTTGTTTGTTTGTTTGTTTGTTTGTTTGTTTGTTTTCTTTTTCTTTTATTAGTTTCTTTTGTATTTGATTGTGTGTGTGTGTGTGTGTTTGTTTTTATTGAATTTATTTTTTGGTTGAAAAATTATAAAATTTATTGTTGTTGTTTACAATGATGATAGTTTGGGGTGTTTTTTGTTTTTTTTTTTAATTTTTTGGAATTTGTTTAGTTGAATTTGAATGACAAAAAAAAAGGTATATAAAATATTTGTTGTTGTTGTTGTTTGTAAAGATAGTTTTTCTTTTTTTTCTTTTTTTTCTTTTAAATTTTTTTTTGTGAAAAAAATGTTTGAAAAAAAATGTTTGTGATAAAAGTAAATGTTAGCTAAATGGTAAATGGTATTGATAACTGTATGTACCGGTGTCAGTGTAGTTGTGTTTATATAGAATGTGTATGATGCTTAACAGTTTTTTTTTATTCGTTTATTCTGTTTTTTTTTTTTTTATTTGGTTTTTTATTTAATTTTTTTGTTTTGGTTTTTTTGCGTCGCTTTTTTTTTCTTCTTCTTGTTGTTGTTGTTGTTGTTTTAATTTTTTCTTTTTCTTTATTTTTGATTATTTTAAAATTTGCCGCTTTTCTTTAGTGTAGTTTTTTTTGTTGTTATTTTTTTTGAATGATTTTTTGATGATTTAGAAAATTTCTGATTATTTTATTGATTGGTTTTATTGAATTTTGTGGTCGAAACATTTATTATCTGTTGCTGCTGTTGTTGTTGTTATTGTTGCTGCTCTATTGTTGTTCTATTTGTTGCTTTTCGGTTTTATGTTTGTTTGTTTGTTTGTTTGGTTTTCTTCACAGAAACAGTGACTTTTTATTTTGTGTTTTTTTTTTATTTAAAAATTTTTTTTTTTATCGAAATTTGTACTCTGAATTTTATTTTTTTTTTTTGTTATATTTATTTATTTTATTTTTTTTTGCTTAAAAATTTGAAAACAATAAAAAATGATTCGATTTTTAAAAATGCCAAAAATATTCTTTCTTTAGTTAATTTTATTGTTTGTTTTTTTAATGTTTTTTTTTTTTTTTTTGTTAAATTAAAAATTGAAATAACTTAACTTAATCAGGGGACAAAAGGGGATTATGGTGTTTGGTATTTTATGGATTAGGTTGGAGGGGGGGAGAGGAGGGCTAGTTTATTAATTCTTTTAAAATTTATTATATTTTAGTTGAATGTCTTTATTTTTTTGTTGTTGTGTTTGTTTTAATTGTTTTTATTGTTTTTATTGTTTTTTTGATTCAAGATGTTTAGTGACGTTGTTGTTATTAGACACAAACAACAGAAAAAAAAAACCTGTAAATAAATAAAGAAAAGTACAATAAAATAGAGAAAATAATTTGATTAAAATTTTAATTTATTGAAATTTTCTTGAGAGAAAAGAAAAAAAAATGACAATAAATTCATTTTTATTCGTTCAAAGAGTCTTCAGTCTCCAGTCTTACACTCTCTGTCAATAAATATTGTGGTAATATTGTGACGTATTAGGTCGACATGTCAATAGGTGTTTAAAAATGACCAAAACTGATATACTTTAATATCATCCCTTAATGATCATCCCTTAAAACATCATTACATAAATAACATTTGCACGTGCATTTTTTTTCTTTTGTACATATAAGAATTTCTGACGGTAAAGTAACGGTTAAGTAAACCAACAAATACAATAACATTATCACATTCAACGTTTAAGTTTTGGATTATGAAAATTGGATGATCTAAATTCTATAAATCTAAACCAAATGAAGGTAACAAACCAATTGTTCTACCGAACATAAAAACAAAATCTTAAATGCCTTTAGACTTATGCTTACTCATAAGTGATTTATATGTGACTTATTATTGTTTATCCCCTTGATTATGTTTATTGTGGAAAATATAAAAAAAAAACTGTAATTATTTTTTACAAAAAAAAACAAAAAAAAAATAAAACATTTAAGAAAATCAATTTTTAAAAATATTTTGTTTTAATTCACAGACGTTGTTTTTTAGTCAATCATACCGATAGACTTTATAAATACAATCATACATTTTTTATGTTAATTTGTGAAATTTTCCATTCAAAAATGGAAAAATGGTGGAAATAAAAAAGTGAAAACAAAAAAAAATAGAATAAAAATTGTGCGTTTATTAAAATAAATTTTAACAGAAATAAAAATTTATTTCAAACAGATAAATTATACGTATCGATAAATAATGAATATTGATACGCGCATATTCTGACGTAATCACATTGATTTATTTCTTTTATTTTCTTCAATTTTATGGCGGAACAGAAAAATGACAATTTTTTTGTAAGTTTTTTCTTTTTTTTGTTCCATTTTGTTTTTTTTTTTCTGTTTGTTTGGAATTTGATTGATTTTAATTTAAATAAGAATAAAATGCGTCAAATAAAAAAAGAAAAAAAAAAAATAAGAAACATTTTCCTTCATTTTTTCCTTAATTTGATTTTTGTTGATTATTCATAAGACAGACATTGATTACTTAGATTGGCCATACTTAGATGACCAAAGAAATTATTTTTGGCAAAAGCAGAAAGAAAAAAAAAAAAAAAAATGGAAAAAAGAAAAATGGAAAATAATTACACGCGCACTGAATAAATTTCATGAAAATGGTTGAAGACAAAATTTTCTTTTCTTTTCTAATTATTTTTTTTTCTTTTTTTCTTTTTTGTTGCTAAATTTTGTTTGGTTGTTATTGTTTGGTTGTTGTTGTTATTATTGTGATTTTCGATTTTACTTTTTATTATTGTTGTTGTTTTCTCATAAATTTTTTTATCTCTCTTTTGCTTCTGCTGTTGCTGATATTTCTTCTTTTTTTTTTCCTTCACACAAAAAATTAATTAAGATGTGAAGGTAAAAAAACAGAAAAAACAACCAACAAAAAAAAAAAAAAAGGGTGAAGGAAAAAGAGCAAAAACAAAAAAAAAAAAAACAAAAAAAAAAAAATATTGTGAGAAGAAAATGATAAAGAAATCTTGAAAATTAATTAAATAAACACAAATTTGTTGTTATTGCTTAAGGTTGTCTTCTTAAGTCGAAGAGTATATATAAACGGTCTGTTTTTAAGTTGGTTTGATAGGGGTGGGGGTTGTTGGTGTATTTATTGAAGTCTTGAGGTTATAGAGAAATAAATTCCAGATGGGTTGAGTTTTCTTTATTCATTCTTTTCTTGTTAGCTATGTATGTGTTGTTCTTCTATAAATCAGTGTGAATACCACATCCACATATATACAGACACACATATATACAGACACACACACATCTAAAGGCACATAAACACCCACTTATCCCTGTCTCTTTCTTAAAGAGTTCTTTTCTTGTTGTTTTTTTTCACTTTAAACTATGTAAATTTTTCTTATGTAAAAGAAGGAAAAAAAAATGAATTTAATAATTGTTTATGAACTGTACGCACACACACATAACAAAATTATAAATATTCTTACTTTTTTTTGTATATTCTAGCTCCGGGAAAAAAAATTGTAATAACGAGCTAGTTATGATATTTTAAGTGTTTTTTTTAGGCTCGTCGAACTTGCATCAAGCACGATGCAAACTGCACTTCAATGCAATTTTGAACAACACCCCCTTTGAAATACAGAGCTTTTATTGCGATTATATCCCCCCATTTTATATATATGTATATGTATACATACGTAACGGATAATACATGTTTAACTATATAATACAATATTATTCACTAATACTATATAATAAAATTACGCACACATTATTCGCATACATATTGAAAAATACAAATACATACAAATATTATTTTCCCCAAAAACTACCCGATTTTCTATTTAAAATAAATTAATCTAGACACCAAAAATATATATACGATTCATACACATTTATATAGAATACAATCTCAAAAATACAACATAACACCAATACAACTACAAATAATATATGCATATACCAGAAATATGCATACATACAGTGATAAATAATATTTATAATTACATTTAAATACGTACAATTCTTCATTTGTATTTATTATATAATATAGTCTGGTTTGTTTTAATGCAAAACACCAAAATCGACATCAAAAAGATATACATGCACATGCATTCAAATGAACAAAAAACACAAACACACACACACAACACACACACACACACACAATCATTATATTATATGGGAAAATGTAAGTACTTTTGCATGCATATGAGTACACACATATCCTTACACACACACATTCATAGGTAAACATATAACTACATATTTATAATAATATATATTTTGCGTAATACGAATGTAACGATATCACACATATGACATACATCCTTGCACATGCACATAAAAACATTGTCACATACAGAAGTTCATATGCACATTGATGAACATCATATAGATGTGTAAATGTGCATATGGATAAATGTGTTTTGTAGGCAAGGAACGCACTTATACACTTACAAAAAATAATGTGTTTCTTTTTTTTTTTTTTGTTTTAAAATGCATTATGCATTTTACATGCATGTGCATATAAACACACACACAAATACACACTCTGAAATTGATTGTCTATACACACACAGTATCAGTATCCCACTAAATTGAAATAAATAAAAAAAAAACCACTCTTGTTGGATCACCCATCCACCACCCACTCATACTTATTTTTTTACAATATTAGGCTCCCCATCCATATTCATTTATATTGAAAAATTATAATATGGATGTACAAGAGGCCATTGGAGAGAGGCTTTATATGTGCGATGAGTGTTTTTGTTCTCATATTCTTATGAATATATTGAGGTGTATTATGGGAAAGGGGGTGGTGGGGGGATTGATTTTATGGAAAGAATTTTAGAAGGTTTGATGAAAGTGGTGGCTGTTTAGAATTCTTACTCTATACTTCTGTGTGTGTGTGTGTGTTGTTTGTTTGTATGTGTGCGTGTGTGTGTGTGTGGAATATATGTTAGAAAAAAAGAATAAAAAACAACAAAAATATAAAATTCGTTGTTGTTTTTTTGTTTCAAAAATTTCTCATTGTTTGAATTAATAAATATTTTTTTTTACCCCCATTTATTTATATATTTTTTTTTTTACGTTTTATAAACTTTGACCTCCCAAAATTGGCGTCAATTGTCTATATTTATTTATTATTGATATTTTCCTAATCCTTTCTCCTTCTTAATAATAAATGGTTTTTGGTGTTAATTTTATATTCACATATAAACATTATTACGCTTTTGCCTGTATGCGTATTTATATACGTGCTTATTTATTTACTCGATAAGTATGCGTATGATCACATATATATATATTATGTGTGTGTGTGTGTGTATGTATTATAATATATTATGTTACTATCATATTATATGCGTTACATATTTATGAAATGTTAATTTTTTTCTATTATTTTACTATTTGTTCTTCTTTTTGTCTTAAATATTCTTCAAAATTCTCGTATTTCTCTTTACATTTTTTTTCTAATTTCTAACACCGTTGTTCGCCAAATAATTTACAATTTTAAACAGATAAATTGTCATCCCACCAATTTTTAACTTTATACTTTTAATATTCCTTCACAGTGAAAGTTTCACAATAAAATATTAAAAAAGGATGAAAATAATGAAAGCATACCAAGTGGTCAATGAGAGAGAATATGAACAATCTCTAAATAGAAAACAGCGGGAATGAAATTAAATTTATGTTTTATATTGAAAATTATTTATTTGATTCATTTGGAATTTTTCAATAAAGTTCTTTGTAAATGTAAAAAAAAACTGAAAAAAAAAAAAAAAAATTATAAAGTATTCTGTATACTGATGTCTACACACATACACATACATTCTCATATGCGGTTAATTTATGTAACATAACAATAAAAAAAATCAAAAAAATAAACATCAAAAAAAAAAAAAAGAAAATTCAATTATTTCTGTAACCCCACACAAACACACATACACACAAACACACACATACACACACAGAAAACCAATGAACAAAAAATATTAATACAAAAATCATCAACAGTCTGTGTATATGTTTTATTTATTTTAATAGAAAAATTGCATTTTCATATAAAATGCAGAAAAGCTCATCTGGAATCAAAAAAAAAAACAAAAAAAAAAAAACAAACGGAAGAACAAAAAAAAAAAAAAAAAAATGCTCACCCCAATGAATAAAAAAAAAAAAGGAAGCATATTCAAATGTATATATATGTAAACGTGTATTACTGTACATAAATACATATATACATTTATTTATCTATAGTATGTGTAATTTATACAAATCTACCCAAAAGTTCAATAAAAACAACAAAAAAAAAAAAAATACAAAAACAAAAACAAAAACAAAAAAAAAAAAGAAGAAGAAGAAGAAGAAGAAATACAACAATATTTTTGTATTCTGTTTCTGCATATATTCACTATTATTATTATTATTATTATTATTATTACAAATATTTTTCTGATTGTACTTGGTTGTATTTTGTTGTAGTTATTTTTCATTGTGCTTTTTGCATATAAATAAATATGTATTTGTATTACATACATACATACTATACAGTAATGTATACCTATGCATTATTATATGTATTTATAATAATATTGATTTTTGAAATTGTGACCATTATAATAGAATGTATTTGCTTGACTGCTAACAAGCCACCCCGCCCCCACACACACACCACCCCTTCACTGCACCCCATCCACCCCCATAAACACACACCTAACCATGTAACTTTATACTGGTGTCCAGTTGACATTTTATTTTTTTTTTCAATTTTTCTTCTCACAATTTTATTTTTATTTGGATTTTTTGGTTTTTCTTTCAAAATTTTCCTTTTTTTTTTTGCCTTTTTTTTTTTTTGATTTTTTTATTTTTTAATATACTAAAAAGAAAAGTGTAATGGTATTTGTTGATGGTTGCATTGGTATTTTATATTTTAACTTGTTGATGAAGATTTATTAATTATTTTATGAAAATTGTCTTTTATTCAAAACAAAAGTAAAATATTTCTGATGAACGTATTGAACGTATTGAACATGATTAAAAAACATTTTTTTTTTAGTTAACTGAAAACAAATTAACGTTAATTTATTTATTATTTTTTTATTTGTTTTGTTCTGAATTATTTTTCTTGTCTCCGAATAAAATAGTTAACAAAAAATTATAACCCCCCATTCAATATTGGAAAATTAAGAAAGAAAATAATTATCTTGAAATCCTTTTCATAAATTTACTAATATTATTTTTAAAGTTTATTATTATTCTTTATAATCTTTTTTACATAAAATATTTTTCTCAATGTTCTCTCACTCTCACTCTCTCTCTCACTCACTCTCTCTCTCTCTCTTTATCAAAACACATCGTATATCTGATAAAATGGAAAATGTAATAATAAGTATTAAGTACATAAAGGGGTCAAAAGGGAAAAAATTGAGAAAAAGTGCGTATGGAATAATAGAAAGAAAAAAAGAAAGAAAGAAAGAAAGAAAGAAAGAAAGAAAGAAAAGAAAAAACAGTTCATGTCATGTGATATTATTTTATAAAAAAAAAATACAAAATGCATATACGCATACACACACACACATAGAGAAATACAAAATATGGACACACATTAAAAACACATAGAGAGAAAGATAGAGAGATAGAGAGAGAGAGAGAGAGGACGACATAGAAAAAATTAAAGGGTTGATTCTATATCATAATAATTTGTTATATGTAGGAAATAATTCTGAAGACGATGGAATATTATAAATAGAGTATAAAAAAAGAGAAGAAACAGAAGCGGCAGTTACAAAAGAAGAAGAAGAAGAAGAAGAAGAAAAAAAAATGGAAAATGATAGGGAAAAAAAAAGGATAAAGAAAACATGCGACCAATCAATATTTTCTAATTATAAATTTTTTATTAAAAAAAAGAAGAAGAAAAGGAGAAAAAGGAAAAAAAAAAAATGAGTGAAAAAATAGAAAAAAAAAACAAATATTTCTTTGCGTTAAAACCAAAATAAAAAATAATATAAAATAAAACAAGAAATGGGAAATAATGGTAAGGTGAAAAGAAGGAGGTAAAGGAAAAAAAAAGGGTTGAAAGAATAAAAAAAAAAAAAAAAACATACTGAAACAAATATAACAACAACATAAAAAATATGAACAAAAAAAAAAAAGACAAACAGGAAAACAAAAAAAAAAAAAAACCCTTTAACAAAACTTATTATAAATTCTGCGGTTTCAAAAAAAAAAAAAAAAACACAATTTTCAAAAAAAGAAAAAAAACCGTCTCATTTTATTCATACAGAACAAAAAAAAAAACAACAACAACAAAAAGCCTATAATTTTCCGTTTAACAACAAAAACAACAAATAAAGAAGGCACAGAAAAAAAAAAGGATTTGTACCTTATGGAATGGACAGGAGGAATGTTTGATTATGAGGTGTCGTGACAAAAAAAAAAAAAAAGAAGAAAATTATAGAATAAAAATTAAATGGTTATTTCCTCTCTACAATTTCTTTGTTGTTTATTATTTGTTTTGTGTTGTGAAATGAAAGACAGAAGAAGAAGAACAGTGTCGAATTCACAGAATGTCATAAATGACCATAACAGCAGGACATGACAGGTTAATAAGCCAATTATCAATACAAAATTAAATCTTACTCACAATTAATTACTAACTCACGACATTTAATCAAAATTTTAACCCATGTGATACGAATTTGAAACGTTTCTCAAAGTATGTTGTTCTTTTTTCTTTCTTTCCCTTTTTTTTTTTCAAATAAATGAAAATGAGAATTCTTTTTGTTTTGTATAAATTATACACTTATATGTACATATATTTTATAATTAATAATTAGTTATAAATACGACTATTATAAGAAATTTGCAAAATGAATAGAAATTAAAAAAAAAAAACAATACATAAAACAATATAATTGTTTAGTTAGTTAGTTAGTTAGTTTTATTTATTTTACAAGCGAAAGCAACCTTTCGGTTATATTCACCCTTGAGACCTACTATTTTTGAGGTGGGTTGTGAACCCCACCTAGCATCTTGCACATGCAACTTTTAATTCTTAGGAACACATGCAGATTTCCTAAGAAGAATCGTTGTGCTGCAGACCGGCCAGAGGGTCATAGATGTTATTAAGCATTGCCCACTGCATATGTGTGTTTAGTACATAATTAGCCGAATGAAAAATTCCATCCAGCCTCGGTCGAGATTCGAACTCGGTGCTCCAACTGTGGTCGGTAAATAATTGTTTATGCTTTATGTATGTACGTACAAGTTAATTCATTTAAAACATTTTAAAACAAAAACAAAAAAATAATTTATGGAGCTCTCTCATCTATAGACAGGATAAAATTATTTAAGGTAACAAACAAAGAATAACTAAATATGTTCAGATTGATTTTGTTAGAAATCTTTTTCTTAAGAACATTTATGATTTTACGAATTATTATTGAATTTTTCTTCTGAATAAAAAAAAGAGGAAAAAAAAAACATGGCTGTTTGATTTGATGGAAAATGAATCTTTCTATTTATAATTTTTCAATTTTATATTAAATATATTTGTTTTTTCTTACATCCTATACATTATTTTCTTGTTATCCTTTCATTCAATGCTTTTAACTGGATTTAAGTATGGATCCTCTTGGGTAATTAATTGTGTAAAAACAAAAAAAAAAAAAATAAATATAAATGTATGTATGGAGAGCATAAAAGTTGTATCTCATTAAAGTAACCGTTTTGACAGGAATTAAAATTAAAAAAAAAAAAAAGGGTGCTTTCTGATCTGTCAGAGTTCTTCGCTTTTTTTTTTTTTATCTCTCTAAATGTGTGTTTAAAACACCCCATATTCTGAAATTATAAAAATGAAACAAAAAAAAAAGAAAGAAAATTCACCCATTCCAACACCCCAATTCTTCTTTATCTCACTCTCTCTCTCTCTCTTTATCTCTCAACTCTTTATTTCTATTTTTAATATTCTTTTTCTTTTTCTCTAATTTAAAAATTAAAACCATTCTTGTCGATCCCTCTTCTCTCTATTTCTTTATTTCTTCCTTTTTTTTTCCTTTTTTTTTTATTTATTTTTTTTTTTATTTCTTTCTTCTTCTTCCTATATATTATTTTATTTTTTGTTCTTTCCTACTCCTACTGTGGGGTTGATGTATATAGAAAAAAAAATCGAAAGAAAGAAAGAAACCCCTTTTTTTTTTTCTTCTTAATGTGGCAAATTTTTTTTTCTAAACGCGAACAATTTCAACCCCAACGCACACAACACCAAATGGAAAAAAAAAAAAAATGAAATTTCCAATTCTTTTTCCTTTGGTTGTTGTTGTTTTTTTTTTTTTTTATACAGAAAGAAGAACGAGAGGGGTGTGGTAAATTTTCTCTCCTTGGTACTGTGGTAGGTGGAGAAAGAAAAAAAAACAACAATAATTTTTTTTTTTTTTTTTACTCTTCCATTCTTCTTCTTTCTTTTCATTTATTTTCAGTTTGAAAATGTCACAACCACCCACCAATATCTTTCTCTTCTTATTCGGTCGTTTGCATCCCTTCAATTTATTTACAACAAAAACAAGAAACAAAAAAAAAAAAAAAATATAGGAAATAAAATAAAATAAAAAAAAGGGTAAAAAAAAAAAAAAATAAAAGATCGAAAAGAAAATTAAACGGAATTTTTTATTATAATATTTTATTCTTTATAGGTGTGTGTGTGTGTGTGTGTGTGTGTGTGTGTGTGTGTGTGTGTGTGTGTGTGTGTGTGTGTGTGTGTGTGTGTGTGTGTGTGTGTGTGTGTGTGTGTGTGTGTGTGTGTGTGTGTGTGTGTGTGTGTGTGTGTGTGTGTGTGTGTGTGTGTGTGTGTGTGTATGTCCTGCATAGAATGGTGTGAGAGAGAAAAAGACAGGCAAGTAAATTGAACACAGATGGAAAAATAATAAATGACGTAGAAAATATATAATCAAATATTGTATAATGAAAATTATAAAATAATCAAAGATTTATCCAATTTATTAAATGATTCCATTTTTTTTTTTGTTATTCGTTTTTTTCTTTTTTTGTATAATTTATTTAAATAATTAGTAAATCTTTTTATCAAACATAAATGAATCAGTTAATTATTTTTTCTGTTCATCAAAAATAAAAAGAAAAAGAAGAAGACGAAGAAGAAGAAGAAGAAGAAGAAGAAAACAATAGAACAGAATAATACAACAATAAATAAAGTAAACAAAATGATTGAATAAATAGAGAACAAAAAAAAAAAAAACAAACAACGACAAAAGAGAGAGACAGAGAGCGAGAGAGAGAGAGTGAGATAGAAAGAAAAAAAAATTAAAGAATCATTATTCCAGATGACAGACAACCACAAAAACACATGGCTCTAAAACTAAATGTTAATTATATAGAATACCAACAAATAAAAATACAACAAAAAAATTTAATTTGTTCCTTTTTTTTTATTTTTCCTTTTAATAATAAAAAATGAAAAATAAATTGTATGTTTATTGTTGTTGTTATTCGTTTACTGTCAACTTGTAAATAATTAATTAAAAAAAAATCAATTTTATTGTTAAAATTTTTGATTTATACAAATTACAACAAAAAAAAAAATATATAAGAATATTTTTTTTGTATTGATTGTTATGTGATTTAGTCTGGATGCAATAGGCTACCTTTGGATGAATTTTTATTATTTATTATACAATATATTTGTGTTTTATCTTTAATTATTATATTACACTAATTAAATAAGGGTACAAAATAAATGAGTTAATATTATTAATTAGTTAATGTGTCATTGTACATCAATTTAATACACGTGAATTTACAATTATTAATAAAATAATAAACAAATTTGTTTTAATTCACTAAAGGTTTGAACTTGGATCATCCTAATAATGAGATACGTACGTGTTACCATATTTCGTCATTTTCTTTCGTTTCTCCTTAGCACAATAAAAATGCACATATAAAGAATTTTTTCTTTTATTCTCTATTAAAAAATTGTATAAGATTAAAGGACACACTTTATTTGAATATTTGTAAATATTTGTGACATTGATAAATAGTCTTCATTATTTAAATAAGAAAAAAAAGAAGAAGAAGAAGAAGAAGAAAAAGAAGAAGAAAACAAACATATTTTTGATATAATTGGTGTAATGTATATTGTCATATGATCGTTACATATTTTTATTATGCTAATCATTATGTTACAGCACATCAAATGTATGTTCATACTTTTACGTTTTATTCGTTGTCGTTGCGATTTCTTTTTTTTTTTATTTTCTGTTGTTGTATAATTAAATCATTATTTTTGTTATCATAAATGAACGCGCATAAAAATAATACAAAATACTATCGGACTATTTATAGCAGTAAATAATTTCTAATAAATTTTTGTTGAAATTGAAGAGACAATTTTCCACTTGTAAGTAAATAAAAAGTAAAATGAAAAAGAAAGAAAAGTAAAAAGGATTCAGAAAAAACAAACAAATATAAGAAATTCAATTTCCTTGATTTCCTTCTAGCTTGTACACAGTGTGATGTTTCAAAAAAAAAAAAAAAAGAAACAAGAAAAGAAAAGAAAGGAAAGGAAAATGATAGGAAGAGGGAAAAAATATAATAATAAAGAAAGGAAACAAGGAAAGGAAGTTATATTACTGATCATGAAACAAGAAACAAGAAACAAAACAAAAAAAAAAAAAAAAGAAACAAAAAAGAAACGACTGCAACTGAAAGATTTTAATTTATAAAATACAAAACGGATATTTATTGTATCATTTTTAATTGTAAAAATGAGAAGAATATTTTACTCGTCGTTTTTAGTTTATTTTTATTCCTTCGTTTTTTTCTTCTTTTCTTTTTGTCTTTGTTTTTTTTTTTTTTTTGGGTAAGAAACACCAAAAGACAAACAAAAAAATTTAAAGAGAAATGGGGAAAATTTTTTTCTTTTTTTTTTTTGACGTGGACAGGAAGTGAGGATATTTTGTTGATAAAAAATAAAAAAAAAAAGAAGAAAGAAATAAAGAAATAAAAAAAACACAAAAGAAAGAAAACGGGAAAAGAAAAGAATATTAAATGAAGACAAAATAAATAAATAAATAAATAAAATAAAAAATAAAAAATTCTACATTACTGGACAATTATTTTTCTAAAATAGAGAAACATAAATTCTTTTTTTTTCCCCCTCCTCCTCCTTTTTCTCTTCACTTTTCACTTTAGTTTCAGTGCTATCTTTTTCTTCTTTTCATTTAATTTTTAAAAAAAGAAAATAGAAAATTGTGTCAATACAAAAATAAACGTATATATCGTGAAAAGGCGTCATCAATGCACACAACAAATACAAATATTTTATAATATTCAATTCGGTGGTGTACGTCATTTTGTTTATTTTATTATGACGTCATGTCCACCATTTTTAAAAAAGAGGAATTAATGTGTAGGATTAATATTTTATTATTTTTTTCCGATATAATTAAAGAGAATAAAAAATACTTTATAGAATTAATTTTAAGAACAATACGATCAACATTCTTATTAAATTTAATTTAATTAATTGTTGTAGTTGGTAACACATATACTAACAACAAATGTTGGTATGAATATTGATAAATAGATTTGTGCGATAATTACGAAATCATCTTACTTACTTTTAACTATGAGTTTTTTTTTTTTGACCGAATATTATTGGGAACCAAAAAAAAACAACAAAACACACACACACACACACACACACAGAGTTTTCAAACATTTAAATTTTTTGTATGAAGAAAATTAATACAAATTTTCCTAATTATTTGAAACAAACAAAAAAATAGAAGATAAATAAATAAAATGAAAAATTGTAAAGAAAGAAAAGGAAAAAGAAGAAGAAAAAAAAAGAAAAAGAAAAGAAAATAATTACATTAAAAAAAAAAAAAAGAATGGAAATTCACGAGAAAGAATTCTTTTTTTTTTGTTCAGCCAAAAAAAAAAAAAGCGCAAAAAAATTTGTTTTCCAATTTTTTTTGTATTCGCGAGATGAAAAACGAGAAAATTTTTCATCGTTTTTTTTTTTTTTGTGTTTTTTTGTTTTAAGAAAAAAGGGAAGAAAAAATACAAGAAGAAAAAAAAGGAAAGAAATGAAAAGTGAAAAAAGAAAAAAGAAAATTTATTGCGGTTGAAACTTTTTCGTTTCATTTTGTGGGTTAAAAGAATTTTACTTCTTTCAATTTTTTTTTTGCCTTTCTTCTTTCTTTTTCCTCCAACTTTCTTCAATTTTTTTTTTCTTCTTCTTTTTCTTTATTTCTCGCTTCTTTTTGTGTGTTGTTGTTTTTTTTTGTTTCCATAAAGATAGCAGAGCAAAATAAAAAATATATCCTCATTCCCGCCCCCATCATTTTACTTGTTTTCCTTCCTCACCCAAACTCACTCTATATAACCCATAGATACTCATTTTAGACCATCCAAAATCTTTCCACAATTATTAGCCATTCCCAAACACAGAAGAGAACAGCAACAATGGGAAAAAAAAAAAGTTTAACTGAAGAAGAAGAAAAAAAATATGATTTTTTTTTCTTTTATTTTTTTTTTAATGTCCAACCAAGACAATATCAAGACAAATGCTTGTGGAGCAGAAGTGGAAATAGAAGAAGAAGAAGAAGAAGAAGAGGTGGAAGTGGAAAAAAAGTAATATATTATAGATACAAGAGAAAATTTTTTGAATACTTCAAGGAAAATAAACCGCTAAAGAAAAATAAAATAGAAAAAAAGAAAAACAGCAAACAAGAAAAAAAAAAGAAAGAAAATTCGACAAGGCACAAAATGCCTTAAGAAAAACCCATTTTTTTTTTTTTTTTGCTTTTTTCCTTTCGTTTTGAGATAAAAAAAAAAACACTACCCAGCTAATAAAAGGCAACAAAAAAAAAGAAAAAAGAAAAAAGAAAAACTCAAATATAACTGAAAGGGTTAAAAAGAATATTTCTAAAATTATAGAGTGGTGGGAAAGAGAGAGAAAGAGAGAGAGAGAGAGAGAGTGAGAGAGAGAGTATGGGGTATATATCGAGGTTAAAGAAACGTGCAAGAAGAAATTGTAGCGGTGGCAAAAATAACACCGGTGAATGATGAAATTTATTAAAAAGTATCTATCACAAAAAAACAAAAAAAAAAAAAGAAGAAGACGAAGAAGAAGAAAAAATAAAGAAAGAAAGAAAAAGAAAAAAAAAATTGAATGAAGAAAAGTAAGAAATAAAAAGAAGGAAGGAAAAGAAAAAAAAAAAACGAAAGGAAAAAGTAAAGTTTTTTGTTTGAACTTTGGCTCTTGAAGCTTCAACTTTTTTTTTCCTTTCTTTAATATAAAAAAAAAATAAAAAATAAAAAAGAAAAAGAAGAAGAAGAATATTTTTTTGCAGAGAGATTTTTTTTTGCACTTTTTTCTCTGTTTTTTTTTTTTCCTTTTAAAAGGAAAAATTTTTCTTATCTATATTCTAAGGTTTATCCGTAAGACCGTAAGACAGAAAAGGAATATACGACCACAGAATTTTTTTTGAATTTTTTGTTACTGTATTACGCAAAGCACTATGCTCTGTATAGAGATTAATATAAATGCGTCATATTTGTATAGTTACAAAATCTAAAGATAAAATATATTTTTAGTTATGATAACTTTAGAATATTTTATAAAGAATTTTTTTCACCATTTTCATTTTTTAAATAAAAAAAAAAAAAACTTTGAATAGAAAATTGAAATTCTAAAATATTGTACCGTTGATTGTTTTAATTGTTTGATTCTTTTAAAAAAATAATACGGTCAATATAAAAATTAAATCAAATTGATCTTATTATTAGGTATCATCATTTTCTTCTTCATTTTCCCATTTAATTTTTTTTTTCTCTCTCTCTCTCTCTCTTTTTCTATTGAGACGTAGAGAAATCTTATCTATATACGATACATTTTTTATTTGTGGTATGAGAAAAATTGAAAAATTAATGTCAACCCTTTTTATTTTGTGAATTTTCTTGTATTGTCCATTCTACCATCTATTCATTTATCTTTCTTCTCTCTCTCTCTGTCTCTCTCTAGAAATTTAATATATAAAATCTCGAGGAGACGAAACATTGAAATGGAAAAATAAAAAAATAATAAAAAAGATGCCGATTTATCTTGTTGTTTTTTTTTTCTTTGTTTTGTTGTTGTGTCTTCCTTTTACTTTTTCTTTTTTTTTTTTTTAAATGGAATGAAAACACAAAAAAATATTAGGAAAACAAAAGGAAATAGAAAAATAGGAAAAGGGTTTTTTTTTTTTTTCTGACCTGACCCTAATCGAAAAATAATATAAGAAGATCCTTGAATATTATATTATGTACAACGAAATATATTTATGTTAGTTAGAAAAACGAAATTGAAATAACAACAACAACAACAACAACAACAACAAAAAAAGGTCAATGTACAAAAAGTCCAACAACAATAAAACAAAAAAAAAAACAAAAAAGTAGAATATAGAATTTTTCGTTGCATCGTAAAGGGATGGTGGTCGCATTCGCGTGACCTTTTTTCATTTTTTGGTTGTTGTTGTTGTTGTTGTTTATTATTGTTCCTTCGTCAAATAACAAAAAAAAAAAAATCTCCTCTACTTGCCCGTGTGTGTGTGTGTGTATTCATATTTCATTATACAATTTTAATTTAGTTGTGTTGTAGTTGTTGTTGTTATTATTGTTGTTTTTTGAGAAACCTAAAGTAAAATCAACTCAAAAAAGAGTTACCGAAAAAATGTTAAAGTTTATTTTTATTGTGGCAACACTGATTTTAAATATAGGGGTCATAATATGATAGATGATTATTATGCTGCCACTGCTGCCTGATGATGATGACGATGATGATGGCATTTTCAAAAAAAAAAAAAAAAATTATTGCAACGGTTTAACATAATTTTTTTTGTCTGTTTGGTCGTCGTCCCTTTTCTTTTTGTTTTTTTTTTCTTTTTTATCAAAGAGTTCAGGTCAAAAGTATTATTTTTTTTTTTGTTATAATTTGGACCCTTTTCTTTTATATAAATATATATTTTTTTTTAATTTAAGGTTCTCTATAGTTTTTCTCTCTATTAATCCCTTTAACCTTTTCTGGTATTTATTATTACAATTCCTTTTTTTTTTTTTGTTTAATTCCATTCTTCATAAATATCACGAGACGGTCCATCATCCATCCTCTGTCTTCTAAATAATAAAAAGCCAATTCCCCTTTCTTTTTTTTTACATTTTATTTATTCCGTGGATTCATTGTTTTATTTTTACCTCACGGATAGTTTTGATTGTCCGTTAATAATAATATTTTAAGGGCCAGAAATACAGAAAGTGTTTCAATGACATTATATAATAATGTGGAAATGAATGAAGGGGAGAGATAGACAGGACAGATAACAGAGACAGAATTTAGATACATTTTTTTTTATGTTAAAACGTGCAAAATAAAAAGAAAATAAATCATTTTCTATCGTTTTTTTTTTTTTTATTTAAAAATATGCAAATAAAAGTACCGACTGAAATGTACAGTTTTTTTTTTTCTTTTCATTTCTTTTCTTTATTTTATTTCTTAACTTTTCTTCATGACCACATGGCCTGTTTTAATACAATTCTATCGTACATATGACTGTGTGTACGTGTTTGCTTGTATGTAGGTACAGAGTAAAATATTAACTTTTATATAATCGTACTTTTTATTTCACGTCTTTTTTTTTTCTGATTCGATACAATTTCTGTTTTTGTTTTTGTTATTATTTTTTAATAACTCAAAAAGACGAAGAAGAAGAAGAAGAAGTAATGGTAGAAGAATACGAAGACGTAAGAAATGAAAATGAAAAAAAAAAAAAACACAAAAAGGCACAACAATACGAAGAAGAAGCAGCAGAAGAAAAAAAAACTGATGGCATCAGTTTGAAAAATACGTTTTACTTTTTTCTTTTTTTTTCTTTTTTTTATAGGTACGTCAACGAATAATGTATTTTTTTTTTCATGTACGTTACATACATATATACATACATACGTTTTGTTTTTGTTTTTTTTTTTAAATTACATACAGAAGATGTTCAATGAAGAAAAAAAAAAAATGTAATAATACAATTTTCAGACAATAAATTATCTTAGCGTTTTTTTTTCGTTTTTATATGAAAAGAGAAGTTGTGCGGGGTGGGAGGGGTGTGGGGGGGGGCGGAGGTCCGTTAAAGGGTCAAACTAAAACAGAAAACTTTTCTTATATATTATAATGTCTTATATATTTAGTCTTTTATTTATACGCGTGTAATTTATGGAATGAATGAAAGATTCGCACCACCAGCTGCATATTTATTATAAAAATAATACAACAACAAATAATATTTAAGAATTGGATAATTGAAGTAATTGTATATCTAATGTTTTTTTTTTTTTTTTTGTTTTTATAAACAGAAAAGGAAAAATAAAAGAAAAACTTATAATCTATAAAAAAAATAAAAGATGTAGATATTCAATGCAGCCTACACTGAAAGAAATCGTTCGGTAAAATTTATCACAAATATAATTCGTAAATTATTATTTACAATAATTTTATGAGAAAAGCCGATAATTTGTCATTGTCAATGGATCTTTTAGTCTATCATAAGTAATAAAATCTGTCTAATGATATAATTTCCTTTTACCTTTGATTTAAATAAATATTTCAATTAGAAAATAATAAATTTATTTAAAAAAAAAAACAAGTAAAATAATTAAATCTGATTTGTGCGTTTGTCAAGACGTTGTACAATTTTATTGGTTTCTAATTTGTATTTTCTTATAATTACAAAAATATGAATATAAGAAAAATTGCAACAAAAAAAAAAAAAAGAATACAGAAATATTTTGTAAGTTCAAAAAGCAACACATTTTCTTCTTGCTTTCTTTTTGTTGTTTTTATCAAAATAAATTTTCTTTATCAATTACGAGATGATTAGAAACAGACATAAGTATGTATGTATGTGTGTGTGTGTGTAAATACTGTTAAATAAGAAAGAAAAATTTATTCAGAAAAAAAAAATAAATAAATAAATACGAATAAATTTTGTTGTTATTGTTATTGTTGTTGTTTCGTTGTAATTCAACCAAATTTATTTTACTTTCCATTTTCAATTTTCTTTTCTTTTAGATAATAATTAAGTTTCAATAAAAAGTCAAATAAATGAAAACATATTAGATCAATTAAAGAAAGACAAAACAGAAAGAAAGGAAGAAAATAAAGAGAAGGAAAAATGTAAAAACGAAAAAAAAAATGAATTAAAATAAATTTAAAAGCAAAAAACAAAAAAAAAATGAAAAATGAAAACATGAAAAAAAATTTTATCGTTTTTTTTTTCTACTTTTTTTTAAATTTTACGAATTTTGAAACATTTGTTTTATTTTAAAAACATTTTCCTTTTTTTTTGCTTTTCTAATTATATAATTTGAATTTATTTAATTTTCGACTCTGTACGAAAGTACATTAGAACATTACAACAATATATTATTTTTTTTGTTGTTGTTGTTTTTTTCTTTCTTTTTTTATGAAATTAAATTTATTATTGTTTCTGTTTTCTGTAAACTCTGTATATATTTTTGGTGTTTTTATGCCATAGACATAATATTTATATTCTCTTTATTATAATCAAATGTATATGATTTATTTACCCGTAAATTAGTGTCTTTTATGTAAGGAAAAATTTCTCTATTATTTGGACTTTATTATATGAATTTGAAAAGAATTGAAAAAGAAATTAAAAAAAAAATTGTATCTTTACTTTTAAAAATTTAATTCAATTTATCGGTTAATTAGAATGGAATAATTACATTTAATGTTATACGACCAAAACTTTGTTATATTTTTATTTAGTATTTGTTACTCAGAAACCAATACACAAGAAATAAATTAAATTAAAAAGTAAATGAAAAATTGTTTAATTTGTGTGTTGATGTCCGATTAGAAGAATTTAATTTGTTTATCGTTAATTATTTAATTAAATTGTGTCGATATTTTTCACATAAAACAAAAAAAAAAATAAAAAGAGAGAGAGAATATTCAGTTCATTTATTTTAATTGAACCTTTCGTGTTTCTGTATATATTTATATTTTTATTTTTTTTCTATGTTGCAACTCAATAATTTCCATACACACATACACACACACATACACATATGGAATAAATATTCTATAGCATATATGAAACATCCCCTATACGTTATTCTTCCCACCCACTGAACCAACATTTTTACTCAAAAATATATTATACACCATACACACACGCATACACATACACACACATACAAAAATTGCATTCTACTTTTATATGTACATTGCATACATACATACATATAGGAACACAAACAAAAAAAAATGCATGCATTTTCTCTTTCCAATTTACAAACCAAACCCCTTTATTTTCTGTTTTTGTATTGAATTTTTATTTTTTGAAAAAAAAAAACAAAAAACAAAACACAAAAAATCAAACCCCCTACGAAAAATGCAGCGAAAGAATGAAAAAAAAAATTATTTTATTAAAACTCTACACACACACACATTAGGCTATTATAATCTGTACCTTCCCAAATGCACGTACACATTCATATAGTACATTATTACATCCAATCCATAAATAAATGAGTATGTATAAGACGAGTCTGAGGTGTCAGTGTGTGAAAATAAAAAATAAAAAAAAATATAAATAACGCAGTTGGTAAATAAATAAGGGATGAAAATTTTTTTTTTACTCCCTCAATTTACAAGTACGTTACTTATTTCACAATTTTTCCCTTATATATATTTTTATATTTTTTTTTTTTCTAAATAAAAATTGCACGCCCTTTCTTTCAGCCATTTATTCTATGACGCGTGTATTTTTTTTTTTCTCATGTTTTTCATAATAGTACAGTTAGATGACAGGAAAAGAGACAGAAATTTTCTTAAGGTTTTATGGTTTTTCTTTCCATTTTGCAACACAAAAAACAAAAAAAAAATGTAATAAATGAGTAAAGTGTGTGTGTGTAGACTTCACCAATAAAAATAATGAACGTTTTTATTGAATTAACTGAAATTTTCGTTAGAATCAACATAAATATTGTTGTTGTTGTTGTTGATCTAGCAATCTTTTTATACAAAAATCATTTTTTAAATCAAAAAAAAAATCATTAAATTTTTTCGTCAATATTCTAAACGTGTCCGGTCGAAAACAAAAGAAAGAAAATGTCTGAAACATAAAGTATATAAAGTATATAAATAACTTTAAATAGTTTATTTCTAATCAGTAATCATTATAAGTAATCAGTAAGTAATCATTATAAGTAATCAGTAAGTAATCATTATAATTAATCAGTTGATGAATCATCAAAATATTTAACTGCCAAATAAATTAAAAATCAAAAATACCAAACACAAACGTAAAAGTTTAATACAAGAATTCTACAAAATATTCAAATTTTTTTACCTGTTTCATTAATTTTTCCTTATTTTTCCTTATTTTTCTTTTCAATTTAATATTTTCCGTACCACAAATATTATTAATAAGATAATTACATTTTAATTGATTCATAAAAATAATATATTTAAAATTGTGTGAAAATTTTTATTATCTATGTGTTAACAACAACAACAACAACAACAACAACAACAACAACAACAACAACAACAACAACAACAACAACAACAACAACAACAACAACAACAACAACAACAACAACAACAACAACAACAACAACAACAACAACAACAACAACAACAACAACAACAACAACAACAACAACAACAACAACAACAACAACAACAACAACAACAACAACAACAACAACAACAACAACAACAACAACAACAACAACAACAACAACAACACTTTTGTAAATAACTTTAAAGAGAAAAGAAAAAAAAAAGAAAAAATGAAAAACGAACAAAAATTACTTTAAGAAAATGTAAGAAAAAAGAAGAAGAAGAAAAAAAAAAAAACTAATTATTATTAAGATGAAAAAGGTTGGAGTGTAGTGTTGACATAATTTTCTTTTTTTCTTTCTATTTTGTAATTATTATTTTTTTTTTTTATTCAATAAATTCTTATAAATTAAATTTTTATTTTGTTTGTTGTTTAGAAAATTTTCTTTATATAGATTCTTAAAAATATAATATTCTTGGTTATTTATTCTTTGGATAATCTACAATTGTTACTGGGTAGGGGAATTGTATGAAAATGAATCTAATCATATACAGATTCTCAAGAAGAGTTAATTTTATGAACGAAAGAAAAAGAAAAATAAATAAAAAAAAAACAAAACGATTTATCAAAATGTCTTAAATTTTCTTTACACACACACACACTCACACACACACACACACACACACACACACACACACACACACACACACACACAAACACACACACAATGTTTCCTTATTTATTATTCCCGTTTTTTTTTACATGATGAATTTCGATTATCTTAGAATGGACCAAAAAAAAAAAACAATACAAACATATTGAAACAAACGCATATTGTCAATTTTTTAATCTTATTTTTTTCTTTCTTTCTTTTACTTTACTTTACTTTCTTTTTGTACAAATTCTTTTGTAATTAGTTTCTAATCAAATTTGTTCTAGGCTACACTTTGAGAAGGTGTTCCTTATGTCATTTTTTTTTTATTTAAAAATAAATGAAATCATTTATTCTCATTTCTAGTTGGTTGAATATTAATTGACGTTTATCACAATAATTAGATTTATTTTTCTTTCTGCAGAATTATAGACAAAAAAAAGAAAGAAGACGACCAAATGATCTCTAACGTTAATTGAATTTTGTATCATTTATATGATGAATTGTCACATCAATAATTAAAATTAAAATAATTAAATTATAAATGTAAATATTACCTTATCATAATCATCATTTAAAATATAAAATAATGTGTAGCTGGAATGACTGCCACCGGAAAATATATAACAACAATTTTCACAATAAGGCTTTTTTTTTTTTATCACATGAAAATATTTTTCATTACCTGAACTGACACAATTATCACATTTTATTTTAGATTTTTGGTTTCACACACAATGGAAATAATTTAAATAATTTCTTTAATTTTTAATTAAGGAAATAAACTGGTGTAATTAAGTACACTAAAATAGTGTAAAATTAACATTTTTATTGGTTTGTCACTGGTGTAATAATGTACACCAAAATAGTGTAAAATTAACATTTATAATAATTTTCTTTATGGTAAAATTACAAAATAACAGAACACATAAATTGGCACATATAAAACGACCTCTAGTCGTTATGACCAACAAATAACAAATACAAATAAAAATTTATAAAAATCAGTTTTAGAATTTCTAACAAATTCAGGTAGAAGTTTTGTTTTTTTTTTTCTTACTACGTTTTTTTTTTTACGTTTTACAAATTTTTTTTTTTTTATATCACAATTAAAGAGTCCGTTTGGCGGGGATCAAGTCAACAGTTTTTATTCTGTTTTTTACCTGATGAAAACATCTGAATTTATTTAGATGGTTCACCAAAAAAAAAATATTTAATGGTTAGGGTATAAAGAGGAAAGGGGAATTTATATTGAAAGAATACAATGACCCTGATTATATATTTTGTTGACCCTTTTATATATTTTTTACGTTTTTTGTGTTTTGTTTTCTTTTCTTTTTTTTTTTTTTTTATTATTATTAAAATAAAAATTTCAACCAATAAACTTTTACTTTTTTTCTGTTTTTTTTTTTTTTTTAAACACAAAATAAAATAAGATTTGAATTTTTTGTTGTTCTAAAAATTAAAGTTGAAGAAATTTGTGTTTAAGGAGAAAACTAAAAATGAAAAGAAATAATTTATTGGATATTTTTAAACGTTCAAAGTTAAATCAGGTAATTATTTCACGTTATAATTTGATGTTTTTAAATTATTGAAATTCATCTCAAATACGAGAATCCATAAAATTTTATTTTCACCGTTATTCACTTTTACACAGGCAAAAAAAAAACACAATACTAGAAAAACACGCGTGTATAATTTTTTTTAGAAAATTTTTGAAAAATTATAACCAAAAAAAAAATTATAACCATCCATAAAATTTTATAATTATGAAGACTGGCGGAAAACACATGAAAATGTTAGAAAAACACGCGTATATATTTTCTTCAAAAAAAATTAATGCGGAACTCCGCATTAATTTTGTTATAATAAATAATGTCTAATCGAATTTTTGCAACGCAATTATTATGAAAAAAGAATTTTGAAATAAATTAATACTTATATAATTTTGTCACTAATACATAAACAAATAATTATATACTATAGAATATTTTCAGATAGAAAAAAAAATACCGTTATTAATAAAATAAAACCAAAATTTAATCACCACAATTCCTTTGTCTATCTAAACTGTAATCACTAACAGAAGTAAAAGGCACTATATATTCTATCTCTTTCATGCACACACGTACAGAAATGAAAGTAGTTCAAGGACACTATTTTTAATAAAAAAATTTAATTTTATATAAATTCAAGAAAAGATTTCCTAAATTATCCATCAACAGTCATCATGATTAGATTAATTAAAAGTTTACGTATTTTTTTTTTTTGACGTTTCTTTTCTATAAAATAATTAAATAATTTTAGTTAGTCACAGACACAAAAGAAGCGAAGACAAATAATTTAGAATGTGATCCAACCAATAGTATAGTTTTTTTTTATATTTAGATTCTACAATAGCACGGAACAAATTTTCATCAATTTCAAATATTCGTAAACCTAACAAAAAGAGAGATTTGGGCCTTACAAAAAGAGTGGTGGGGCGGGGGGGGGGGGGGGGGTTGGGGTCATACAAAATAATTAATAATTAATAATAATAATTCTAAAATTATGAAATGATCCCCTTCTCACAACATAAAACTTCGTTTAACATAAAATGTGAAAATGGTCAATGAATAAATTCGTAAATCTTCAAATTATATTCAATGTAACATTACCGAAAAAAAAAACAAACAAACATAATTATGTTTTTTTATGTTTCATTGAAAATTGCCAAAAGCTAAAAAAAAAAAGGAAATAAAACAACCAACTATTTCACTTGCTATTTCCAAAATTATTTCATTTGAATTATTTCAAATTATTTGTTCAGTGAAAATTCATTTAACTAAATTCTAAACGATAAACGACATTTTATATATGTACCGGCTACGTCATCACTGTACAATTATCTATATGATGTAAGACTATACATAAAAAAAAAAGAAGAAGAAAAAGTGAAGAATATTCCTTTAATTCTTCTCTTAAAAAATTATTTATATGAAAAAAGGGATTTTTTTCTTTGACTTTATTTTATGTTAACTTTTTACATATAAAATTCGGTGACAACAATTAATTGATATATAATCTCGAATTTAAATGGTCCATCTACATCCTTCTTAAAATATACAAAAAAAAAATAATAATTAAAATGAATATAAAAAAACGCATTTGCAGATGCTAGATGGTTCAGAGTCCACCTTAAAAAATAGTAGGTCTCGTCTCAAGTTCGCCTAGTGTGAAAAAGTGGACATTAATATTAACAATAAATGGCTATTTAAGAGATATCTTAAAAAAGACAATAAAAAAACAATTACTTGATGCAAGTCAAGTACAAAGAGTAGAATAGAAAATGAATAGAAAATGAACAACGCACTATTAAAGAATACGGAAAACATTAGAAGACAATAGAAGAATATTTAATCAAATAAAAAAAAATCATCAATATTTATAATTTTTTTTTTTAATTCAACAAAAACAAAAAAAAAGAAAATAAAAAAATTAATTAATATTCAATTATAAAATTTCCATATAATTATTTTCAATATTTTCAATAATTTCCATATTTTCGATATTTTCCATAATTTCCAATATTTTCGATATTTTCCATAATTTCCAATATTTTTCATATTTTCCATAATTTCCAATATTTTTCATATTTATATATAATATTTTTTTTTTTGATTCAATCGATTAAAATAATGAAATTTTATATTTTTCCATCGAATAATAATAATTGTGTATTATTTTATTAGAGACAAATCGCCTCTGGTATATTTATATTTGTATAGGCTGTGTGCATATGTGTGTGTGTGTGTGTGTGTGTTGTGTGTGTGTGTGTGTGTTGTGTGTGTGTGTGTGTGAGAGATTTATGTTTTATGTTTTTGTGTATAAATTCAATAGATGTGTGTTTGTGTGTGTTTGCTTCTTATTTTTGTTTTTTTTTTTTTTTAGTGTGGAATACGAATGCATTTGAATACATTCAAATGTTTTATTCTAATTATAATAAAAAATTATAATTCACTATTTGTAAATTTAGTAAATGATAGTAAAATAGTAACAATTATTAAAGGCTTTCAAATGTGGTAAAAAAAGAAGAGAAAGATGTGAGCCTAAACTCATTTATAATTTCTGATTTTTGTTTTTCCTTTTTTCTTTTTTTTTATAATAAGAAAATTTAAGACAAAAGAAAAAATTACTTCAGCCAGAAGTAAGGAACTTTCCTACCAGCGATTGAAAAAATGTAATGAATATTTCACTTTGATAATTATTCTAAAAATCCATCGAAAAAAGTGCATCCTTAACAAATGGTATATTTGCATATATATGTATATACATTGTACATAATACATGTATGTATGTATATATGGAGGTGTACAAAAAATAGTATAATGAGAAAAAGGGATGGTTTTATTTTGTGTCATATATTATCTGATGTTCCGGTAAACCATGACGATATACATATACGTAAATATGTATATGTGATTGTACTCATATGAAATACATTCACCTATCCAACCAAGCATATACACCATGCACATGTATTCGTAAATGCATTTACACAAAATCACACTTACGCACGTACTAACGCACACATGTACACACATGCACATAACAAGGGTTTTTAGTGAACGAGTATATATATGAGAATTTGTATATATGCGTATACAAGAGAGATCAGAATGCAATTTTCCAATGATTTAATAATATAAAAGATAAAAAGGGAAAGAAATATTTATGTATAAATATATTATATACAACAATTTTATACACATGCATATATCAATTCATATATGCATATGCATCTATATACATAAACTTATATATATATAAATTACTATTGGTAAACTCAACACACACACACACATGCATTTATATACACACATTCATACATATATATGTTTATATAATAAACATAAACGCATAGACTTATCCTATATATAAATGCACCTATATCTATACATGCATGTACATATACATATATGTATATATATATATGTATGAAACATTATAGATGATAATCGAAATATTTGCACTCTATTTATTCAATTCTATATAAAATAAATGTTTAACTTTAATTTTAAAGAAATTTAATTAGAAATTAAACATCTATACATACATACATACATACATATATACATACAAAATCATACACGACAAACTATATATGTATGTATTATAGATTACGTAATTTTAATGTACGTTAATTACCTATCTATACCTAATTCTAATTTATTCAAGGAAAATATTGTTTTGTTGTTGTTGTTTTTTTATTTTTTTTTTTTTTTGTACAATTAAAATAGAAAAAGAAGCACAGTCAATGGAAATTTTATGTGACTTTAAAATTTTAAAGAAAAGTTTGCATTTTTTTTTTTTTTGTTCTATTTAAAAAATGCATTTTTCTTTTATGACAAAACGAAAAGAAAAAAACAAACAAACAAACAAAAACAACAAATTTTTTGTTTAGTTTTATATTTTGTCATTTGATGATGAGATCAGACCAGAAGGGGGTTGTATTATTGTTATAGGATTTTAATGTCAATATATAAATTTCAATATTGAAAAATAAAAAAAGTGCGCCTGTACCATTTTATTACAATTCAAAAAAAAAAAAACAAAATAATGAAATTTTTTCAATAATATTGAAATTACGTTAAATTACTAAAAATCAAAAAATGCAATGAAATTAGAATTATTTTTTGGAATGTTCATTTTTATTTTGTTTTTCTTTTCTTTTCATTTAATTTTTTTTTTAAATTAAATTGAGACAAAGACAATTTTTTTATGGGTTTGAGTTACTAGATGGTTAATTTTGTATACGCACAGAATATGTATACATTTTCTACATATACCTTACATATATTTGTGTATATATAATTATCCATATATGTATAAACATTTTAGGTATGAGTGTGTAGAAGTGGGTGGTAATTGAGGTTGGTGCATTATACAAATATTTTATTGTACATATGTACATATGTACATATATATATATATAAACCTCGAGAAAATGATGATTATAACAAAGTGTTAGAATTTAATACACACACACATACAGATCTACTACATAAAATTATTATTATAGGTAATACACAAACACACACACACACACATGTATGTATTTATATAACAAATATAATATATATTTTTAGGTAGATGTTGCTATGTGTGCGTGTGAGTGTGTGTGTGTTGGGATTTGTATGTGTGCGTGTATGAAGTGAAAATATTATCTATATTCTATAATATATAATTTATACATATTATTTTATATACACTAACACATACATATGTATCTACACACACATGTGTATGTATATTTTTTATATAATACTACAATGAGTATAAATATGCACAACATATAACTACATATATGTATATATATATATTAAGTGGGTGAAAAATTTTGGTTGGTTTATTTTATTATTGGTGGTATGATTTGTTATGATGCGTGAATTGTGTATATTTTAAAAATTAAATGTGATTATTTATAAAATAACATTAAAAAATTATAAATCGTCTTATTACCTTATCCTTTAATTTTCTTCTTCTTCTATTTATTTGCACTGTATACTTTACCCCTTAACGAATTTATTTATACAAAAATTTTTCTTTTCAATAAATCAAAGAAAAATTAAGGAAAAATAATCAAAATGGAAAAAATCGAAAATATGTCACTTTCTTTGTTGTTGCTTTTTTTTTTTGCTCCTAATGATTACAAAAATCTATCAGGTAAATTGTTAAAATTATAAATAATATCTGATTAGTTCACACGCAATAATTAAACTAATAAAAATTTATTTAAACAAAAATTATAAACCTTATTATATTTTTACTATACAGATACGAAAGAATACATATACACTCGCACACACACACACACACACACACACACATACATACATATACAGTCATTCTTACCATTCTTATAGTGGCTGATTAAACTTATAATTTTTATTTTCTTATTCAACAATTGAAAATATGAAAATATAGAATAATAAAAATTAGAAGAATTTTGAATGTGAATGTGTGTGTGTGTGTGTGTCTGTAAATTTCGTTTATGATTGTATTTCTATCAAAAACAAAATACAAAAAGAAAGAAGGGATGAAAAATCAACAATAAAAATCTAAAAAACAAAATAATAAAGTGCTAGCAGCACCATCTAAAGTACTAAAAATCGTCAATTTTATTCGCGGTTTATAAAAGTGAAACACAACAACAAAAAAAAAACAACAACAAAAAATAAAAAGCAGAAAAATAAAAATAAATATCTATTCAAATATTGACTTGCCCCATCTAGTTGTGAGTAGAATCATTAATAAAGGAATCAACTCTGTAGGAAGAATTTTGTTGTTGTTATTGTTGTTGTTATTGTAGTTGTAATACTAAGAGAGACAGAGGAAAAAAAAAACCATAACCAGAAACAAGTTCTTATGGGGTGCACATTACAACAAGGGTAAAAAAAAAAACGATGAATAAAAAAAGATGAATAAAAAAGTGTTATCCCATCAATTGATGCCTTTATTTATTTATTCTATATTTTTTTTATATCTTCATTTTTTTTTTTGTTCTCTTCAGCTTAATAATAATGGCTCTGTTTATTCACCATCAGGACGACACACGATATATTTTTTTTTTTTTGTATTTTTTTTTTTTTTTGTTAACTAAAGAAGAGAGAGAAAAAAAAAAACAAATAAACATGAGACTATATTATAGGGAGACGACTAAAAAAAAAAAAAAAGAAAAAAAATTAACAACCCTTAAATTGGTGTCTCGTGCGTTTTTTTTTTTTTTTTGTTATTTCCCTCTAATGGTTTTTTTTTTTCGGTTTTGCTTCCTTGTTTTTTTTTTTTTTTCTTGGCTTTTTTTTTTCTTTTCCTTTTTTTTTTGTTTTTTTGTTTGTTCCACTCTTCATATCACTTAATCTGGTACGTCATAATAATATTGTTTCTTGTTATTTGTTTGATTTTTGTTGATGTTGGTTCCATTTTCATGTATAAGAAGCAAAAAAAAAAAAAGAAACCATAACAAACTGAATTTTTTTTTTGGTGGTGGAGGGATAACGACAAGAAATAATTATTTATTTAGAAATAATTGTAATTTATTTGTCAAATTTTTTTTCATTTCTGTCACTCTCTTACTGACTCTCTCATTCTCCGATTCTCTTAATCTGTTATCTTCACACGCTCTTTCTCTCTCTCTCTCTCTCTCTCTCTCTCTCTCTCTGTCTATCGCTCTCTTTCTCCCTTTGTCTTTTCTCTTATTTCCCTAATACACAATTATAATTTTCTTTTTTTTCTTTTTTTATTTTTATTTTCCTTTGAAGAAAGTTTTCCGTCAATTTCCCTTCAAATCTATAAAATATTATGGAGATAAATACCTGCAAACAACGATGGGAGACTACACATATTTTTCTTTTCATTTTGTGTATGTGTGTTACTGTGTGTGTGTGTGAGAAAGTGGGTGTTAGTGTGTGTGTGTGTTTGAATGTATAAGAAATATTCTTTGTATGAAAAGGAAAAGCTCTGGCATACGGAATACGAAATGGTGAAGAAGAAAAAAAAAAAAACAACAACAAAAACAACAACAACAAAAAAATGGAAAAAAGAAAGAAAGAAAGAAAAAAAAAAAATGAAAAAGAAAAAAAGAAAAAAAAAAAAAAGCCAGCATATAAAAAGCAATTGGGCGTTATAGCCGGTTTGTCGTTTCATGATTGGTTGAAGGTATTTTTAGAGACACCGTTTGAGAAAATTTTATACTTTTTCCCCTTTATATAGATATACATATACATATACACACACACACACACACACACACACACAGATATTCCATTTAAAATACACAAAGAAAGATTAAAAAAAAAATATAACTGACGATTTTTTTTTTTTTCTCTTTTTTATTTTTTTTTTCTCTTTTTATTTTTTTTAAAACAACAATTTTTGAACATTTTTCTTCTCTTATTTTTTTTGGAAAAATAGTTTTTCCATTTTATGATTGTATTTTAGTATATATATTTTAGTATGTATATTTATATTTAATCTATAAAAGTTAAATATCCTGTTGAGACAGACAAGGATAGCAGATTATGTATAATTAGGATTATCCCCAGTTTATTTGTCTTAAAATACCATTTTTAATTATATTGTTTTTAAAAGGAAAAATCAAATAAAAAAAAAGAAGAAGAAGAAGAAGAAATAAAAAAAAGAACTGAAAAAGAAAAGAAAAGAAAATAGAATGGAATGGAACAGAACGGGGGAAAAATAAAGAAAACAAACAAACAAACAAAAAAAAAAAAAAAATGATAAACGATGAAAATGATGAGATAAATCAAGATAATAATTTCAATAGAGAACAACAACAACAACTACAACTTACAGCAACAATAACAACAACAAAATTCTGTATAAATTTTAAATTGAAAATTTTCACAATTCGTCTATCAATAAATTTTGAATTGAATTTAATTTAATTGTTTTTCACTTTGCTTTTTTCTTTTTCTTTTTCTTTTTCTTTTTCTTTTTCTTTTTCTTTTTCTTATTACAAATCGGTATAGATGTTCGTTCAAAAATAAATCAATAAAAATAAAAAAACAAAAAAATAATTAAGAAATTACAATTGTCTCAGATAATAATAATTAAATTTGTAAGAACAAAAAAAAAAATTTATATATAAAAAAAAAAAATGCTAAGAAAATTCATTTTATTCTTTGTATACCATCCATCTATCTACAAGCAGACACACACACACATAGACACACACACACACAAACACACAGACACTTATCTACGTACCTACATCATAACTTATAATTATAAAATTTACATATTTTACAATCATATATTGCAATGGAATTATTGTTAGGTTGGTGTGTGATGTTGATGTGGGGTTGATGTGGAGTTGATGTGCAATTGTTATTAAAAATGAAAAATGAAAAAAAAAAAAACAAAAAAATATGATTTGAAATTTTATTTATGTTGTTGTGTCTTTTTCTTTAATCTTTTGATGTTGGATTATTTGTTTTTTTTTTTTTTTTTTTTTTTTTTTGATGAAATAAGAAAAATCTAAAATACAAAAAAAAAAAAAAATATATAATACAAAAACAAAAATGCGGAAATGCGGAAATGCGGAAATACTCTTTAATTAACATTTTTTTTTTTCTGTTCTTCTTTGCTGTCTATTTTTTGTTTTTTTTTGTCTTTCTTTTATGTAAATATTTTAGTTTATTATAATGAATTCAGTGTTGTACTCTAAAACATTGTAATGGAAACGTGGGTGATACCTCTCATCAATATAAGGTTCAGTGTGAATAGAGAATAATTATGGTTTTGTATTCCATTTATAATATAGTATTGTCACCTAACAATTGTCTTACTTGTCACCTGACAATTGATACAAAAGAAATACGAAAATTTAAAATGATTTATTTTCGATGAAATGGAAAACTAAATAAATGTATTATGTGAAGATGAAAAATTTTATGAACTGAATGATAATTAATTTACAAACATTCACCTTAATACGTCACTGTTCTTATAAGTAAAATAGTCTTAATTGCGTAAAACTTTACGGTTCAAAAAGATAATTTGTTTTTCCTATTTTTAGTTGTTGTTGTTACTATTATTTTTTTTTTCTTGTTGTTGTATTTATTTTTTTGTTGTATATTTTAGAAGTCACAAATTGTCACAAAATATATACAAACAAAAACAAAAACAAAAAAAAAAAAAAAAAAATGGACGTGAAAAGACTATAAGAATGGTTGCTCGTGAAAGAGTGGTTTGTGTGGGGGCTGGTTGGAGGGTGGGGGGATTTTATAATGTAACGTAATATCCTACAGCAAAAAAAACAATTGTTTTTTTTTTTTTGTTGCTCCTCTTCATCTTTTACATAGTTTTAATTATATAATTTAGTGAAAAATGTAAATGTATGTTCACACCAAAGGTTTAGAAACTTTAAGAAGAAAATGTTATGAACGCAAACAAAAAAAAAAAGAGAAAAGGGAAGCGTTTTTTTTTTTTCTTCTTCTTTACAACACAATTTGTAATGATCCTTATTTTTTTATTCTATTTAATTTTTTTGTTTTTGTTTTGGAAAATATTCTGTGCCTAGTTTATGATAAATATACGAGTGCGAGTCACCACACACACACACACACACCTCTTACTCATTCACACACGCATTCAACTAATCTTGCAGATTCATTAATGTACACACACACTAAACATTTTTGGCACACACATTATATTTATTGTAATCCAGTCACAGAATAGAGAAAATCAAATAAATCGACTAGACTATAATTTACTAATTTTACTGGACTAAAAAAAAAAATAATGTTCATTTCTATTTATTTTTATGACTTGTAATAAACTTAAGACTAATGAAAAACGAATAGATAATGTTGTCGTCTATAATTCTGATATAAATAAATATTTGAAATAAAATTTATAGTTAAAGATAAAAAAAAAAAAAACATTTTCGATTGATTTTCTATAACAATTTTTATTTGAATTTTCTTTTTAATGTATATAAATTTAATTAATTTACCACAATATTTATTTGAAATTGTATTGAAAATTTTAATGGTGAACGTACAAAAATTTTCCAATTTTAACAATTTAATTTTATTTATTTCAAACATTAAATGTCTTAAGTAATTGAAAATGTATACATTGTGATTTGTGTAGAATATCCAAATACACAATGACCAATGTCCAGTCCAGTAAAAAAACAAAATTTTAATTTTTTTCTTTATTTTGTAATTTTTTAATAAAATCAAAAGGACGACAAAAAAATAAAAAATTCGTGTTAATTTGAATATTTGTTAGATGGATAAAATGACACAATGCAAAAAAAAAGTTACAAATTTTTCTCTTCGTTCATAATTAAATTATTAAAAATAATTCTAATATTTTTAATGAAATAATCAAAAATCAGAAAGTTTAAAAAGAGAGAGAGAGAGAGAGAGAGAGAGAGAAAGAAAAAAATTAAATCAAATGTTTATTGAAAATTTCTTTTCTTTTCGTTCAATCCTTTAATAAACACGGACAGATTTTTGTTGTTGTTGATGTTGTTGTTGTTGCTGTTGTTGTTGTTGTTGTTGCTGTTGTTGCTGTTGTTTTAATCTATTTATATGATTGTGAATGAAGCACGTATCCACTAATCTATTTATTTCCATATAGTATTTATAATTTAATAAAACAAAAGATAAAAAAAGAAGAAAAAGAAAACGAAAAAAAAAAAAAACAAATTAAAGTCTGAGGTCATTGGCACTTCCAACAATTTAAATTTTTAAAAAAAAAAAAGAAAACAAAAAGGAGAAACTCCACATTGATTAATTAATTTTCAATTAAATAAAAGTGTAAATAGGTTCAAAAAAATTATTCGAATGTAAGAAAGAAAAAAAAAGAAATATTTAGTCAAGATCTAAGACAATAGAAAAAAGATACAAAACAAAAAAAAGATACAACAAATAACAACAACAACATTTAAATTGATTGAAAAGTGAAAAGTAATGAAAAATAATTACTGCATTTTATTTTTCTTTACGTTTCTGTATGCGAATGGAAGGGGGCTGGGGGGGGTATGCGGTAAGATGAAAATGAGAAATAGAATTTTTTTTTTAAGTATTTAGAAATGTGTGCGAATAGATGTGGCTGTGTATGTGTGTGTGTGTGTATTTAAGTTAAAATTATGAAAATCTTATATAAACGTGTTCGAGGGGGTTTTTTTTTTTTTGCGCTTTAGTGTGCGGTTTTCACAAAAAAAAAAAAAAAATTTATACCAAAAAATCTTTTTACCCATTGGCGAAGAAAAGTGAAGAGAAACGAAAGAAGAGAGAAGAGAGAAATGAGAAAAAAAAAAATAAATAGACATTCGTCCTCTTAAGTTGTATTTCTTTCGTCGATAAAATGGCACATAAAAAGTTTTACATAAAAACGGTATATACGTATACACACACACACACACAAACACACACACCAACACATACACACACACACACACATACACACTAACTCCCCACAATACTCACATTTCTATACAAATTGTATAAGATGAAAATCGTATAAAAAGCGAAAGATTCAAAGAGAGAGAGAGAGAGAGTGTGTAAGAGGACGAGGAAGAGAGTGAGATAGAGAGAAAATGAAAAACACAAGGATACAAAAAATGTATATATGTACTGATTATACTGAATGACTGAAGGAAAAAGGCTACTTTTAACATTTAAAAATTTATACAAATACAAACAAAGAAATATACACGTTTGTAATTATATAGTATAATATTTCCCTGCTCTTCACTCCCCTTCATCTATATAGGAGTAAAGAAAAATGACGGTGGAAAATTTTTGTTTTATATAAAATGAAAGGGGTGATTTTCTTTCTTTATTTTTTATTTCTTCCTCCTTACATTTTTTTTTTTTTGTTGTTGTTTTTTTGTTGTTGTTTTTTTTTGTTTTTTTTACACACAAAACAAAAAAGAAAAAAGGAAATAAATGTGGAAAAAATGAAATGAAAAGAAAATTCTATACAAAATGAAAGAAACAGCCCACAAGATGATAACGAATAAAAAGTGTTCTTTTCTTTATTATTTTTTTTTTTTTTTTGCCACTGAAAAGTGAAATCATTTTAAATTGGTTTTTCTTTACTGTTTTTCTTTTGGTAAATATTTTGTAACATTGGTAGTGGTAGTGGGCGGTCTTTTTTAGAAATAAATAACAAAATTACTTGGACATAATTTTTAATTGGTGTTAAAAATTTGAAATATAGAAAATTATTGGAAATTATTAGAAATTCTAAAATATTTTCATTGAAATCTTAAACATTTAATTTAAAAAAAAAAAAATACAATAATTTTCATTAGAAAAAATTGAAAATTTCATAGGAAAAAAACAAATAAAAAAATTTCAAAATACATTTTTTTTTTTCATCCTACACCCCCAACCTACCTTCACAGAACGTATGTATCTTTTTATTTTTGATCTTGTACAAACAGTTATAATTTCTATCTTGGCATAAAAAAAAAAAAAAACCGGAAAAAAAAATTCCATCAAATATAATCCTGACGCCCAACCATTTCACCCATAAACTTTATACACACACACACACACACACACACACATATATATTTTATATTTATTTCACTTTCAAACAAACTCTATCGACACACACACACACACACACATACACAAAATTTGTTTATAAATGAAAGAAAATCATCGTTTTCATATTTTCTTCTTTTTGTTTTTTCTTTTTTTTTTTTTTTTAGTAATTTTTGCTGAAATAACAAGAATGAAAGAAAATCTTATAAATGAAAAAAAGAAAAGAAAAATGGAAATGGAAATGGAAATGGAAATGGGAAAAAAAGGATAAAAGGAAAGCAAAAAAAAAAAAAAAGAGTAACTTTTAAAAAACTTAGAGGATAAAATGAAAAGAGTAGAAAGAAGAAAAGAGTGAAAAAAAAAAAAAGATTTTTCAATAATTTCCGATATTGAAAAAATCAAAAATGTGTAATTTATGAAGAAACAAATCTAAAGGGAAATTTTCTTCTATTATTATAAATTTTATTTGAAGGGAAAAACACAAAAAATTTACTAGACATCTTGATTAAAAAACTATTTAATTGTACTAATTGTACAGGTATGTGAAAATAATAATAAAATATTATCGACTAACAATTGAAAAAAAAAAAAAATGATTATAAGAATAAAAGATAAATCATAACATCTATGATCATCGGGAGATACCGAGTTCGAATCTCTCTAGTGGGCAATATTTAAATATATCTATGACCCTCTATGGCCGGTGTGCAGGACAAGGTTTTTAACCGAAGGATTCTTCTTAGGTAATCTGCATGTGTTCGTAAGAGCTGGCAATGTATAAAAATGCATATGCAGATGCAAGGTGGTTCAGAGCTCACCTTAAAAAATAGTAGGTCTCATCCCGATTTGACTTAATAAGAGTTTTTCCAGGTAGTCTGATTGCCTGGTGTGAAAAAGTGGACGTTAAACTAATTAAGAAATTATTTAAGATTAAAAGAGAAAAAAAGGTAAATTACATTTAAATATTTTGTTAGACAAAATGTTCATAATACCATACTAATTGTGTATGGTGTATCTGGGTTCCTTACCGGTTTATCTACCACAACAAATAAATAAATAAATAAATAAGATGAACGTAAATAATGAATATGTAAGAAATATTCTAGATAAAGATTTATTCATTTATAAATTGTAAATAAATTTTATAATTAAATTTTAATTCTGGATGTCCATACTTTTATACTTCTTATGGAATTCTTTACATATAATATGTACAGTCTGAAAATAACAATCAAAGTGTTATTATTAGCAGTACAATTGTAGAGAAGGTTCTGGCCCCAATACAGTGAGATTACAATTGTGCTAACAATTACCTAAAGTTTTGGACTTACAAACCAAATCTCTACATGGTATTTATATTTTAACATTAAGTAACATATCGTTCAGTACAATTAATACGTCTTAGTAAATGTGTTTACATTCATATAAAATTCATTTCTTATTAATATGAACAATAAATGAAAGATTTTAATTATGTTTGAAAATTAAATTAAAAATATATTTTAAATTGTCGATAAGACGTTTATGTCCGATTTCATAATTAACCGATACCTAAATTAATATTTTAAGTTAAAACTGTCTGTATGTCAAATACATAAGATGACAATAGCGTACGTATATTTGTATGTATTCGTATTTGTGATTGATCTAATCAATAATAATTTATTGTGCAATTGAAACTTATTCAGGAATTTTAACGTTTTATTTTCTATTTATTAATTAGAAAATAATTTAATTTATTCCATTTAAATTAAAAAAAAAAACTTTATTAGAAAGAGAAAAAATGATTTTTCTTTTCTTAAACAAAAAAGAAAAAACAAAAAAATAAAAAAAAGGAAATCTTAAAATTTAATAAAGGTGCGACGGGGGTAAAAAAGGATAAAAATCTATTTAATATATGAATGAAATTATTATGTGTGTGTAATAAATGTGTAAAATGTAATTTAGTCAAATTATGTAAATATGTATATCTGTATGTATATCTGTATGTATATATATATAGTTCAAGGTTGTCACTTTAACTCGATCTATAAATAGTAAAATTACTTTAAATAATTCATGCATTTATATACATACAGATAGAAACATACAGACAGTTACCACATATACAAACAGTAGCATAAACACACAACAACACACACACACACACACTAATCAATTTATCTATAAATTTTATAATATATAAATATGTATCGGTATGAAATTAACTTATGTGTACATGTACATGTGTGTACTCTGTGTTGTGTTTGCGTATAACTTTATGTGTGTGATCTGTGTTTGTGTGTGTGTGTGTGTATGTAGAATTTTTTTTTTTCACAAATAAAATTATATGTAATTATCATGTAAAAATGTGAAAACCATAAAGTTAGTTATACAATTTTATTTATAAATTAATTAATTAATTATATAGAATTATACGTTAATATTAACAGCTACAATTTTTTCTTTTTCTTCTCTTTCTTCTTCTTCTTTCTCATCATTATATTTCATTTAATTGCAATAATATATGCAATGTGAAATTTATTGATAGGAAACCGTAAAGAATAATAATATGTGTACAGTGTGTGTGCGTGTGTGTGTGTGTGTGTGTGTGTGTGTGTGTGAAGACAACAGGTGTTAAGTGAAAAATGCAAAAAAAAAAAAAAAATAAGACTTATGTGAATAACAATTATATAATTAAAATTATCATATTATGATAAAAAAAAGAAAAAAAACATAAACATAAATTGGAATCAAGAAAATGTTAATGAAATTAGTCAATAAAGAAAAAAAGGAACAAATTACCGGTTAGTGTTGATGATTTTTAATTATCCATCAACATTATTATGATTATGAATAAAATTTCGGATATGGAAAAACAAAAACAATATAAATGAAACAGAATCGCCAACACAATTTTCATCAGAAATGTAAAATTCTGTAATTGTTGTATTTGTATTTTTATTTTTTTTATTATAAAAAAAAAAAAAGGCCAACTATTTTTTTTGAGGTGAATTCTGAATCACCTATAGCACATACATTTTAATTTAATTCGGTACATTGCAGATTTTACTAAGAAAAATCTTATATTAAGAAGGAATACCGTTAAATTTGATCCTTAAATAAATAAAATAAACCAAACAGAAATTTGTTCTTCTGTCTGTTTTTTTTTTTCTTTCTTAATTTTTTTTTTTTCTCTCTTTAAAATTTAAAACATTCAATATATTTTTTATGTAAATATCAAAGAGATTTATTGATATTTCCCACACACACACACACACACACAAACACACAAACACACACAAATAGAGAAATTTTCTATAAAAAAATTTATATGGACAAACAAACGGATATCATTTTTCTTATGTTAATTTTTTTTTTCTTTTCTTTTCTTTTTTTTTTTCTCCCCCAGCCCCCTACCAAAATAATAAAGATGAAGAATTAAAAACCATCATAAGCAATATGCGGTTATTTAACTATATGAAAATTAGGGGCTGTGAATGTTTTTGGTCAAAGATCGTAAATTTTATAGTAAATTGATAATATTTGTTAAGTCGGTACATTTTTTTTTTTTTTTTATTCTTGAAAGGAATAAAATAAACTTTTTTTTTTTTATTCTGTTTGTTTATAAAATCATTGACCTCTGGTATTCTATAATAAAAGGGGTTAAGGGGTCATTTCTAATGTTGGTAAATTTAAAATCTTCTTTAAAAAAAAAATATATATATGTAAGAATTAAAGAAGAAAAAAAATTATATTTATGTTTGCGTGTGTGTGTGTATGTGTGTGTGTATGTGTATGTATTTAATATTATGTGTATTTGACCCTTTTAGAATTATAACCCCTGTAATAACTACGTATATTTAATTTTCTTCCTTTTCTTTTTTTTTTTTTTTTTTTGTACTAAACAGATGACCAATGGTCAATGTAAATACATTCATAAAAAAAAAACAAAAACCTTTTCATTTCTAATCATCATCAACAACGGATCCGTTTTAAAAGAATAAAAAAAAAAAACGAACAAAAAAAAATTCCCAATTAATAATTATTGGGTGACCTAGTTGGCTAGTGATGACCATCACCATCCACAATAACAATTCATATTCAAATTATTTATCAAATATACAAAATTAAAATATGAATCCATTTATGAATTGATATATAAAAAAAGTCTTTCCCATTATTTCTATCTGTGAATTTAAAATGTGTTGAAAAAATTAGGTTTTAAAAAATAGCAAAAAAAAAAAAAAAAAAAAAACTGGTCTGTCCAGTTTGACCAGTTCAAATCTTTTCAATTTAGATTTAGATTTTACAATGACAGATGGACGTAATATTAACAGAATTATTAGGGATTGGTAGAGGGTCAGTTGTTGTATTATTTTTTTTTGTAGCTGAATGTGATTTTATTCTTTCTTTCTAATATATTTTGTTGAATAAGGAAAATTCATTAAAAATAAAAATAAAACCATCTGGTTTTGTTTTCTGTTGAACAGAAATTTCTCTACAATAAATTTTGTTTATTTTTTTTTTTTATATTTTTCTTTATTTTATTTCCTTATTACGTTTATTATAAGAAACTCAAATCAACAACTAAACAAAAAAATACAAAAAAAAAAAAAATAAACACAGAGGAAATGCCACCCATTTTACCTCCGCTCAAGATAATCACACACACACACACACACATGCACACATAAAACAAACATATGATTCTATATATAAATTATTGTGAATTTTTTCTCTTTCTTGGGAGGAGTTGGGGATGGGGGTGGTGTTGTTATATATGTATATATATATATATAGGCAATAAAATCAATATTGAAAACTCTTAAATAACTTTTATAAATTTCTTATCTTTCTTCTTTTTTTTTTAAATTGTTGTTGTTGTTATTATTTTTTTTTTTTTAATGTCACAGACTTTATTTGAAGAAAAACCCGTTTTGTCACGTTACAACATATAAATTATGTACCCTTAAGGTACACACACACACATACACACACAAACATATAAGGTCAAAGTCCACTACGGTCCGAATATTTATAGGCAAAGGGGTTGTTTCTTTTCTTTCTTTCTTTCATTTTTTTTTTTTTTTTGTTTTTTTTTTAAACACTCACACACACACACACACACACACATAAATATATGTTATTGTTGTTGTTGTTATTATTATTGTTTCATCAACCCTTTTCTATACAAGAATATTTCGAAAAAAAAAAAAAAAAACAAAAACAAATCTAATCAACATACATTTGTTGTTATTGTATTTTAGTTCGTTGTATTTTTTTTTTGTGTTTTTTATGTTACAAAAGTCCTTATAGACTTTTAGCATAACGTCCATTTATTTAATGTACCAGTAGTGGTCAGTTCTTAATTTGATGTTGACGGTGTAAAATATATTTATACAATTTTTTGTTCATTCAAATAAAATAAAAAAATAAAGAAGAAGACAAAATTAATTTTGTTTCTTTGTATTAATTGAAAATTAAATTGAAAAACATAAAAATAAATTACAAAGTAAAAATTTCAATTAAAATAAGTGATAATAATATATTCTTGTTTCTTATGTGTTTCTTATGTGTTAACTTTTCTACACTTAAGTCAAACAAAAAAAAGTTTTTACACTTAAGCCAAAATAATCAAACATTTCTGTGATTAAAGATTTTTCTTGTGAATAATTCAAAAAATAAAAGAAAATTTCAGTGAAAATATAAGAGAGAGAAAAAAAAACGAAATGAAAAGCGGAAAACGTGAATTAAAAAGTAAAAACGAAAAGTAAAAAAAAAAAAAAAAACAACTCACTATTTTTAGTCAGCAGTTTTAACCAAAAAAAAATCTTAGTAATTTTTCTAAAATCTTATTTATTATTTAATGTAAAAAATGAAAAAAGAAAATATTATTTAATCTGTTTTTTTATCAGTGTGTGTGTGTGTGTTTGTTGTGTGTGTTTGTTGTGTTTTTCACTTCTTTTTCAAAATCCCAACGAATCCCTTAATGCACCCAACACCACCCCCATTCTCTTACTCTATTTTTCCTTTCATTTCTCTTCTGTTACTTTCTTATAATTTTCTTTTTTTTTTTCTTTTTTTTTTTATAATTTTCTGTTTTATTTTTTTTTTCTTATTTTATTTTTTATTCCTTGTAGTACATTTTCTGTTCTTTCTTTCTTATATATTATCATCTGCACATATACATAAATGTACCCATATACACTCTAACCCATTCCAAGCAGAAAAAGAAAAAAAGAAAAAAAAAAGAAGAAAAAGAAAAAGAAGAAAAAGAAGAAGAAGAAAAAAAGAATTTCATTTGGTACTCTCATTACTCATATTCATAATTTTATAAATATATTTATATATTATATCTAAGAAAAGAGGGTTGTAATATTTTCTTATGTACTTTTTTTTTCTTCTTCTTCTTCTTCTTCTTTTTCTTATTCTTCATTATTTTTTGTTTTTTGTTGTTTATATTTTTATTTTTGTTTTTTTTTAACTTTTTCTCCTCATCCTCTCCGTTTCATTTTCTGTTTTTTAAAAAAAAAAAAACATTTTCTCTCGTTTTTTTTCCCTCAATGTACTTCTTTTTCACTATAAATAATATTTACAAAAATACACAAAATACACACACACACACATACAAACACACACATACAATTACATGTATATACATATAGAAAGACATAAAAATATATACACAAGAAAAGAAGAAAAGAAAAAAAAAAAAAAACAGAAGAGAAGAGAAGAGAATATGATTTTGTTCTTTGCCGAAGAAAAATCGCCCCCACAATCACTCACCATCAACCCTAACTCTTATTATATGTAGAAGAACAGAAATACACACACAAACACACACACACACACAAACACATAAAAAGAGAAAAAAAAAAGTAGAAGAAGAAGAGGAAGAAAAAAAAAAAAAAGCGCTACCATCTACCATCCATAAAATTCATCCAGCCAGCCAACGAGCTATTCTGAAAATGGGGGAAAATAAAAAAGAGAAAAAAGGGTTTCTTCTTTTCTTCTTTTAAAATACATTTACTACCCTCTCATCAACACCACCATAACCTACTCCTCCCACATTTACATTCACTCACTTATATATAGTCCCTACTTTTCTTTTTATACTCTCCTATTTCTTCTTCTTCTTCTTCTTCTATACTTCTTCTTTAAATTTTTTGTTTTTCCTTCATTTTTTTTTTTTTTTATTTTCATTTTTCATTTTTTGTTTGTTTGTTGTTGTTGTTGTTGTTGTTGTTGTTGTTCTGGTTCATGTTTAAGAAAAACGGGAATACTCAAGCCATTCATTTTGGAAAAAAAGAGAAAGAAAAAAAAAAAAATATATAAATAAATAAATAAATACATACAGTTATACAAACAGTACTGTACAGTACATTTATATACACAAATACGCACTCATTCAAACACACATACACACACACACACACATATACATACATATACGCAAATGTACTATATACATAGATATTTATTTGTACATTTTATTTGTTGTTGTTTTATGGGTTTTTTGAAAAATGGAAAATTAAAATGAGGGTGATTAAATCAATGGCACAACGTCCTCCTTCATTTTTACTTACAAAATAAAAAAAAAAAAAAATATAAGAAAATAACGAAACGAAGAAAAACTTTTCTTCTTTCTTCTGTTTTTTTTTTTCTCCCTTTTTTCTTTTTTTTTTTTTGTTTGTGAATTATCATTAAAATTCAAGAAACGAATTTGTTTTTATACACTAACACACACACACACACATACATACACAATTAATACACATGCCTATGCATAGTGAATTTATGTACGTGTGTGTGTGTGTATGTATGTTTTTTATATGCCTTTGATAATATGTGTGTTAAAAATGTTAAGACAAAAATGCCCAAGCCATATTTAAGTGACAAGAGACAAAAACAAAAACAAAAAGAAAAACAGAAAAAAAAACAAAAAACATTAAGAGGAAAATATAAGAGTTAGAAGATCAATAATAAATTTCTTCTTTTTTTTTTTTATTTAATGCGATCAGAATCATCAGAAACATTTTCTCATTCGATAATTATTAATTTTTTTTTTTTTAATTGTATCATTTTAAATTAACCAATTAAATTCAGAAATATAGAAACACACATGTACACACACACACATACATATACAGTTGTTTGTTGTTGTTGTTGTTGTTGTTGTTGTTGTTGTTGTTGTTGTTGTTGTTGTTTTGTTTTTTTTTTAATACAAAAGAGAAATATTCTTTAATTGTTCTTTATAGAGAAATTTGTAAAGAAATAGAAAAATTGTCTAAAAATTCATTCTTTAGAATTTATGTTGAGAAGCGAAATTATTTCATTGGACATTTAATTTTTTCACATAATAATTTCTTCTTCTTTTTTTTATTTTTACTAATTATCTCTGTGTACCCTCTTTTTTTTTTACATTGGAAACAAATAAATGTTGGGGGGTTGGGTGAACTATGTACGGTGTGTGTGTGTGTGTGTGTGTGTAGATACCCACTACACACACCATTTTACGTAACATATTTTTAATTTTGATTTTAGAAAGTAAAACAAGAAAAAAATAAAGCGAAACCTCGGAAAAAAAAAATCAATTCTCCTCTTTTGTAATTTCTAGTTTTGTTTTTTAGTTGTGTTTTTTTTTTTTTTTTTTGAAGCATAAAAGAAAATGAGAAAAAGAAGAAAAGTTTTCTATATACAAAATATAATGTTGTCTTTTCTATATTATTTTTAATTGTGTTTCTGTATATGTGTGTGTATGTGTGTGTGTGTATGGGTTTTATAATGGGACAATGCTTTTTCTTAGCCAGTACGGAAAAAGTTTTCTTTCATTAAAAAAAAAGAAAAACAAAATAAATAATAATAACAAAAATAATAAGAAAATATAAAAGAAAATGAATAAGACACAGAGAGAGAGAGAGAGAGAGAGAGATAGAAATGTTAAAAACAAAAAAAGCTTTGTCTTTTCTTTTATGAAAAGAAAATAATAATAATAAACAATTTTTGTATATGAAAAAAAGGAGGCACCAAATTCATCGTCCATAAAACAAAAGCAATACAATACAATAAGCTTAAGATGGAAAGCAAAAACGAAAGAATATATTTATATATATATTTATAAAAGGAGAAACGGAAGAAAAACAAAAAGAAGAAGAAGAAGAAGAAGTTGAAAAATAAGAAAAACAAAAACAGAACAACAAGAAATTGCGAAATGGTGATCTTCTTTTTTCTTTTTATTTTTCGTCTTCTTCTTCTTCTTTTTTTTTTCTTTCCTTAAATTTTTGCTAAATGAATGTTTTGAATGTTGAAAAATAATGATGATGATGATTATAATGATTATAATGATCATCAACATGATGATGATTATATAGTTAATGATACTAATGATGAAAGTAAAGGGTTTTGATGGTATGATTACGAGGAGGAATTGTATTAAAAAATTAATAGATTTTTTCTCCTTCTGCTTCTTTTTCTTCTTTTTCTTCTTCTTCTTCTTCATATTCGCCTTCTTCTTTCATTTTATAATTTCACCGTAAAATGCAAAGTATGTATATAGTTGGTTTAATAACGGACGATGTGAGAATATATATACACACACATGCATACACATAACACAATATTATTACTTGTATACATACAAGTATATCAAAATATGTATATATGTATGTATGTATGTATGTATTGTATAAAGACAAAATCCATTTAAAGAAATATTAATACTTAATAATATGCACACATAGATATATATGCCTAAGATAGAAAAAAAAAAAATATATATATATATATAAATATATCCATAAAAAATTTAAAACATAGAATAAAACCAAGAGGATATTTTTCTCTACACAGCATGAGAGGTAGAAGTGAAATTTAAGAAGAAAGAAATAAGAAATATAAAAGAAAGAAACAAGAAGAAGACATAGCTTTCTGTTATATGTTATATTATAAATACATACACACAAACACATACACACACATACACACACATACATACACAACCATATAATATAAAATATAAATATTGTCTTGAAGGAAAGAAGCTGAAAATGTTGAAAATAATAATAAGAAGAATATAAGAAGAAATATTAAAAAAGAGGAAAAACAAAAACAACAACAAAAATAAAAACGAAAGAAAAAAGAAGAAGAAGAAGAAGAAGAAGAAGAAGAAGAAAGAAAAGAAAAATGCGAGGAAAATTAAAAAAAAAAAAAAAAAAAAAGATGAAGAAGAAGAAGAGAAGAAGAAAAAATACTTCTTTACTTATAAATATTAAATAAAAAGAAAAAAAAATATTATTAAGACGACGACGACGACAACGACGAATCTTATAAAAGAAAAAATTTTTAAGAATAAAACAAAAAAAAATATATGAAAAGATGAAGAATAAGACGCGGTATAAGAAGAAGACTTTTAGCGTTGGCTATAATATTATGAAAAACGAGTAAAAATGGGTGGGCTCGTAGATGGTTGGTTATAAAAAAAAATAAGAGTGTAGGTAAGTAAAATTTATGGAATATAATAATAATTTTTTTCTTCTTCTTCTTCTTCATCTTCATCTTTTTGTTCTGAGAGTTTTTTTTTTTTTGTTTTTTTTTTTTTTTTTGTGGTATGAGTTGTTAAGAGAAGTAAATGAAGATGAAGAGAATAGAGAAAGAAAGAAAATGGAAAATAATCAGAAATTATTTGAAATAAGAAGTATGAAAAAGTATAGAAAAAGTAAAAGATTTGAGAAATAAGTGGTAAGGGTAAAATAAGAAGAAAAATTTAAGAAGAAAAATAAGAAGAAGAAAAATAAGAAGAAGAAGATAATATTAAGGCAAAAAGTCTTCTACATGTTTTGATACAATTATTAAAATGACAACGTAAATAAAAACAACAACAACAACAATAAAATAAAATAAAAAAAAAATGGTAAAAGTTGCCAGTAATCATTTTTTTCTTCTGCTTCTTCTTCTTCTTCTTCTAAATTTTTTGTTCGAAAATTTTCTACTTTCATTCTTCTATATAGATAATTTTTTTTTTCTTCTTCTTCTTCTTCTTCTGTATGTGATTGTATGTTGGATCTTGGATGGTATGGAAGAAGAAAAAAAAAATAAAAAAAAATTAAAGGATGGGTAGCAAGTTGGTAATGAGTATATATAGTAGGGGGTGATATTGGGTGATGGGTAACCAGTTGACGCCATAGTATGAGTAAATAATATTTTAAAGGCGTCATATTTAAAATAATAAAATAAAAAAGGGATGTTTTTTCGTCGTTAACAACCCAACAAAAGAGGTTGTTAAAAAAAAAAAAAAAATTTATATAGAGATAAGAAATGATGTGTAGGTTGGGGTATGGTTGGATTGTATGCTGTGTATGTTTGGTGAAAGAGGGTGAAAAAAAGAAGAAGAAGAAGAATAATAAAAAAAACTGTAGAATAAGAGAATTAAGATGAAGAGACTGGTTATAATTATTTTTTATCGTTTTCGTACGAAAAAATTATATTCGTTTTTTTTTTTTTTTTTTTTGTTGTTTGCAATTAAAAAAAAAATAAGAGAAATTTATTTCTGTTTTTCTTTTCTTTTTTTGTCTTCGCAGGGATTTTCACAATTTTAATTATCTTAGATATGACAACAGTTTTCCAACAAAATTACTGATATAATTAAGAATTTTCTTTATATTTATGGAGAACGAAAGAAAAAGTGGAAAGGGAAAAAGAAAAGAAATCAGTCAATTAAATTATTATTTTTCTTTTCTTTTGGTAAATTAGAAAATTAAAATGATAAATATTTTTTCTTTGGAAAATTGTTCAGAATTGTGCAAAAAAAATATATAAAAATAAAAAAATAAACTAATAAAATTAGTGTAATAAAATGGGAAAATAGAGAAAATTATTAAAATGATAAAATAATTATTATCATTATCAGCAACATATGGGAATGTGTGTGTGTGTGTAGATTACTAAATTCTATTATTATATTTTTATTATAACGTTAAATTTAAAAGAAAAAAAACTGAGAACTTTTGACTGACATGATAACTCAGAGACAGATCAATCACCCGGATAGTGGAAATGTCCCAAGTTCTCGAGTTCTCGGTTGTGTCATAGAAATTTTTCAGTCAATCTATATTGGGACAAATAAAATAAGAAACACAATGGTCACATGTGTTTGTTGAACGATTTCTATTGTTCATTGTTTAAGATAAATTTAAGATAATTCGTTGCAAATATCTGTATTTAATGATGATCTTTAAATTAATAATTCAATTAAAAAAAAATGGTAAACTTATGTTGGTCAGTGCCTGGTCAGTGCCAGTTCAGTATCTGACCAGTGGCTGGTCAGTGCCTGGTCAGTGGCTGGTCATTTTTTAGTTAAATCAATTGATTTAAATTAAGACAACCCTTATTTTAAGGCATTTTTACTTTTGTTTCTTCTTCTTCTTTTTTTTTTTCTTTGTCAAATTATGGCACGTGCCCCAATAATTTCATATAATAAAATTTACATAAAAGTATTTAGTCAGCTAAAAGTATTGCCATACAAAAACAAAAAGACAAAAAATGCAGAAAAAACGAAAGAAAGACAAACTAAATGACCGACAATCACCAAACCCCTTCGCAGTAACATAAAAAAAAATAAAATAAAATAAAAAACAATAAAGAAGAAAATAATGAAAAGGAAAGGAAAAAAACACAACCGACATGCAAAAAGTAAATGTATAAAAACAAAAAAAAACGACGGAATATAAAAACCGAAAAGTAAAAATTTTGCCATACGGAATAAAAATAACAACAACAACAACAACAACAATACAAAATTATGGGTTCAAAGTGTGTGTGGAAAGTGGAAAAGCAACAGCAGCAAAAAAACTAAAAAACAAAATCTAATAAAGAACGAAAAAAAAATAAGAAGAAGAAGAAGAAGAAAAAACCGAAGAGAAAAAATGATAAAAAAAAAAAAGTGTCTAAATTGACCGAAAAATGGTTTAAAAGTCGGTTCGGTTGACACATACCAAATAGAATAGGACAATGGTGTTAAGTGAAAATGAATGAAAAGCTTTAGAAAAAAAATTTGTGTTTTTCTTCTTTTTTTTTTTTTTTTTTTTGTTTTTGTCATTTACACCCTAAGTTATTTTCTTCTTTTCACCAAAAAAAAACCCCACTACCCCACCATCACATGCTTTTGATGTAACGTAACAGCATTTTCTTTTTTTTTCTTTTATTTCTCTGACATTTTTTTATTTTTTACGTTTACAAATTAAAATGTTTATTAATGTTGTTTTATGACCGCACGCGGTGGTTGGTTTTTTCTTTCTTTCTTTTTTTTTTTTTGGCTTTTCCTTTCGTTATTTATTTGTATTTGTTTTTGTTGTTTTCATAAAAAAAAAAAAAAAAAGGCAGAAGACAAATTGAGAAATAATGAACGAGTTTATATTTATAGAGAAGCAATGTGAGATTGGAAGGATTGGAAGGATTAGAAGAAAAAAAACAAAATTACAATTTTGTTTTTACTTTATTTTTCTTTTACTATCTTACATCATTTATTCTTCTTCTTCTTCTACATCTTCTTTTTTTTCCTCCACTTCTTCTTCTTCTTCTTTTACATTTTGTTTTTAATTCCGCAAAAAGAGAAAACACCAAAAACCGAAAATAAAAAAAAAAAAGACACTTTAAGAATTTTCATACTTTGTTTTTATTTTCTCATTTTATTTTTTTTTCTTCTAATTTTGTTGTTGTTGTTGTTTTTGTTTTTAGGTGATAATAAAATAATCGCTTTTCTTCACAATACATTATTATTATTGTTATTATAAAATTTTCTCTATTTTCCCCCTTTTTTTTCATTTTCTTTTCTTTTTTTTTTTTTTTGTTTTAAGAAAAACTTTAATTTTTGTTTGAATTTATATGGCCACAAGATAGATAAGAAAGAAAATTATACTGAACTTTTTCTGTGAATGTGTGTGTGTGTGTGTGTGTTGTTTTTTTAGTTAGTTTTTTTTTTTTTTTGTTTTTTGAGAACATACCGTTTATAATTGTGCGATAATAAAATTTTAGCTTTTGTATGTATGTATGTGTGCATGCATGTGTGTGGGTGATGTGTGTGTGTGTGTGTGTATGAGAAAATGTCTTACTTTTAGAATATTATTTCTATACTCTCTTTTATACTTTACTTATATCTCTATGATTGTTTGTCTGTATGTATGTATGTATGTGTGTATGTATGTGTGTAAGTTTAGAGATGATTATTTAATCGTACAGATAGTAAATGTATTGTATATTGATAAGATTTTATCGAATATATTTCTTTGACTAATAAAAAGAAATAGAAACAGAAACAAAATGAATTGTAAAAAGACAAAAATTGCTATTCAAATTATCGATACTTTATTTCCTTAAATTAATTACGTAAACGAATCAACGGATAGATACATTAAAATCACCACAAATCATATAAAAAATATCGACTATATAGAATTGTACTCTATTTTCTTAACGTATGCTTAAAGATGCTTAAAGATACTTGAAGAAATGATTTTAGGTGTAAAGGGATAATCCTAAAAATTCTATAATTTCTAATCAATAAAATTAATATTGAAGATTATTTTTTTGTTAATGTCCAATATTAATTTTATTGATTAGTAATTGATAATTAAAAGAAAAAAAAAACCAAAACAATTTTTTCCACATTTTTCTACGTTTCCCTCTTGAAAAGAAAATTTCATTAAATTCTTCAGTCAAAATCATAACAATTGGTACCATTTTCTATAACATAAAAATATAATTTCTTTACTTTCTTTACTTTCCGTTCTTTCTTCATTTTTATTAATATCTTTACACGCACACACACACACAACACACATACACACAAATATATATATATATAAAGAAATAATGTTTCGTTACAACCACCTTATTATATTTTTCATACAAAAATTTGTAGAGAAAGAAAAAAAAAAAATATTAATAATTTTCTACTACACCCTTTGTTTTTCCACTTTTTCATCCATTCTGATAAAGAAAGAGAATTTTCTTTCTTTATTTCAGTTTCCTTTTTTTTTTTAAATTTTTTTTTTTGCTTTGGCTTCAATAAATGTGTGTGTGTGTGTGTGTGTGTATGCACGTTATTTTGTATGAATAAAATTGGTAGCTATATAATTAGAATATCTTGTACGTGAATATGTGTGTGTGTGTGTGTGTGTACAATTTTCTTATGCTTTTCTCAGAACGTAAAAAAATGAAAATAAAAAAAAAAAACTGAAAGAAAAAAACCGAAAGAAAAGAAAAAGGCAAAAAAAAATCTATTTAAAATATAAAACAACGGCGGCGGCCATGTTTCTTTTCTGTCGGTAACTTCAGAAAATTTTCAGAAAAAAAGAAAAACCCACCCAACCTACTATAAAATATATAGCATAGAAAACTCTCTTATATGGCAGCCCAATACTCATACCAACAAAAAAAAATATCAAAATTTAAATATAAAAACACCCCTATCCTAAAAAACTCGAAAAATTCTACCTTCAACCCAAACCTACTATCTGTCCCTCTTACTACTGCGCGCCTTTTTCAAACATTAATTTCGATCCCCTTTGTCTTTAATTTTCATTTTAATTCCCCGTTTTACTTTTTCAACCCTTCTCCCTCTCTTCTTACAACCATCTTTTTTCATTTTCTTTTTCTTCTTCTTCTTCTTTTACTGCTTCTTCATCTTCTTCTTCATCTTCATCTTCTTTTATTTCTACTTCTCCTCATCTCAAATACATCGTTCTCGCGTTATAACACCACAAACACTCCTACCCTTCGGTAGAAAGAAGAAACACAAAAAAAAAAAAAGAAAGAAAAAAGAAAAAAAATACAACACAGTCCTATACTACTCATTTTCTTTCTTGGGTTTTTTTTTTGTTGTTGCTGTTGTTGTTGTTATTGTTGTTGTTGCTGTTGTTGTTGTTGTTGTTGCTTTTCCTTTTCCTTTTTTTTTTTGTTTTGTTTTTTGAATTTTTTGAATTTTATATTTGTGTGTATGTGAAGGAACGGATATATGTGGTTGGATGTATTCATGTATGTATGTATGTATATATGTATGTATGTATGTATGTATGTATGTATGTATGTATGTATGTATGTGTGTGTGTGTATTAGCTATATACAATGGTGAGTTTACTTTTCTTTAACAAAAAGAATAAAAAAAAAAGAAGAAAATTTAGATATCGTTTGTATCAGAGGTGTGTGTTTGTGTCAGTGTACATACAATTTCCGTTTTTTTTTTCTCCATCTTCTTCTTCATCTTTTCGGTTTTACTTTCTTTTTTTTTTTTCTAAACTCATTTCCCATTTATTTATTTTTCTCTCTGCCACCCCCCATCCCGCTCTTGTAGGTAGGATAGTGTTTCTGTGTGTGTGTGTGTGTGTGTGTTAGTATATTTATAACTGTATGTATGTAAGTGTGTGTGTGTGTATTTTACTGTATATGTCTGTGTATGCATATTAGATAATGTCAAGTTTTTCTTCTTTGTTTTTTTTTTCTTTTTTTTTGTGTCGTCTTTAACTGTTTTTCTTTCTTTTTTTTTTTTTTTTTTGTTGCTACAGAGAAAAACCGTTATAATAATCTTACCAAACTTATAATAGTCTAAAATTATTTTCTTCATCCGATTATTTTTTGTTTCTTGTTTCTTGTTTTTTTTTTTCTTAGTTTTTTTTTTTCTTCTTTCGTTTCCACTCAAAAACAGAAGTAAACGTAGAAAAACTATATTTAAAAGAGAGAGAGAGAGAGAGAGAGAGAGAGAGAGTGAGAGAGAAATAAAAGGAGAACAAAAAAAATTGTTTCAATATTATTTTTCAGTGAAAATTGAAAAGAATTGTCTGCATTCAAAGTAAAAGATTATTTCTCATAGAAAATTCACAATTTTCCTTCTCTTTTTTTAGAAATTTTCTTCCTTTTTCTATCGTTTTTTTTTTTTTTTTCTTTCTTTCTGTTAATCTAATTAATCAAAAACACACACACACACACACACACACACACATAATTAGCACAGATGCATATAAATATAAAACATGACTAGAGATAAACACCTTGAAGTAAAAAAAAAGTGAAACTAAACTTTTTGAAAATGAATCTAACTTTTTCCGACGATAAATAATAAGAAAAGAAAGGAAAGAAGCAAAAAAAAAATGAAAAATAATAATCAAAAGACTAAAACTAAGAAAAGCAAGAAGCAAGAAAAAAAAAAAAAACGTTTTTTATGATCATAAAGAAAATTGCCTACAAAATTTCCGTGAGAGATTTTTCACTGATTTCTTATCAAGTCATGTCCTTTGTATTTTATACATTATTATAGAAATTCTCTAAAGGATAAAATACAATTGTTTAGTTTTACTTTTCTTCATTTATTTTTTTTCTTTTCTTTCATGAATAATAACCCGCAGAAGGAAATCTTACAAAAAAAAAAACACACACACACACACATACACACATACAAAAAGAAACAAACCAAAAATTAAGAAAAAATGGAATAAGAATAAAAACATACCAAACAATATAGGACACAGTAAAAAAATTTTAAAGTAAAAAAAAAAACAAAGAAACAAAAAAAAAAAAGGTTAGATGGAGACGCCTGGTCATTTGTGCATAGAAAAAAAAAACGAACAAGAAATGAAGAAAATGCCAAGCGTCTCTACTTTGTTGTTGTTTTTTTTCCAGGATTATTTTTCTAGAAAACATTATTCTCGTTATAATTTATAATTTTGAATATTTTTAATTTATTCATAAAATTTTTCTTCTTCTTTTTTTTTTTATTTTTTCTTATTCTGCTTAGTCTTATTAAACACTCTGTACCGTCCTGTATACTATATATATATATATTATAAAATGTATTAGTATGTATTTATGTGTATGTGTGTGTGTGTGTGTAAATTTGTATATACAACACAAAAAAGTCTTATTTTATACAAATATATTTATGGTGCGACTTTAATAAGGTATGAGGTTGGTCTTGGGTTAGTTTCTGTTGAAGGTGGCATTTTATGCACACATATATATATATATATATATTTAATGTAAGTATTTATATAAATATAAATATATATGTATGTGTGTGTATATATGTGTGTGTGTGTGTGTATATAAAAAGATGAGTGTGATATTTTTTCTTGTTTTTTTAAAGGTCTAAAAACAGTAAAATTATAGTCAAGAATGAGCTAAATTTTTGGTTTTAGGTTTGAGTTTTTATTTTTATTTTGTTGTTGTTGTTGTTGCTGTTGTTGTTGTTGTTGTTAAAAAAAAGTCTTGAGTATGAGGTGTGAGTGAAATTTTGTGGGTGGCTTTAGTGAAGAAGGACTAACGTATATATGTATGCCGGCTGTTTAAATCGGAATGAGAAATGTGTTTTTGGGGAGGTTAGGAACGAAGAAGGTTTGAGGAGGATTTTTTTTTTTTTTTTATACAAGGTGTTGGTTGAAGGATGATGACTAGAGTTTTATGTAGTCTAGAGATGAGTTTGAATTTTGTTTTTGTTTTTTGTTTTTTTTTTTTTTTTCTTTCAACACAAAAAAAAAAAAAAAAGAAGTGGACTGGGAAAGTATTATGAGTTTGTTGTTGGTGTTGTAAAATTTTTCATTTTTCTTCTTTTCGTTTTTTTTTTTTTGTGCTTTTAAAAATCCTATTTTCTTTTTCTTCTTCTTTTTATTTTTATTTTTTTAATTTCTTTTTCCTTCATTTTTGTTTTTTTTTTTTTTGTTCCTCTTCTTACAAAATATACTACGTGAAGCTTCAGCTTTTATAATAATATTACATTTTAAAACTTTAACAGAGAAAGAAAGAAAGAGAAAGAGAGAGAGAGAAGAAGTAGAAGAAAAATAAGAAAAAGAAAAATAAGTCAGTACAGTTAGTTGGGATAAGTGTGAAAAATAATAAAAAAAAAAAAATTAGAAAAATGGGAAAATATTTTAATGGTATAAGAGAAGATTGAGTTAGGTGGATAGATGGTAGATGGGTTAAATGTAGACAGAGAGAGACGATTTTATTTTATTTATATTATTATTATTAATTTTTTTGTTTGGAATATTTTTTTTTTTTCATTCTGTGCGGTATACGAGAGGGGTTGATGAATAGGTTTTTTTTTTTTTCTAAATAAGAAAAAGATGGATATAATTTTCTTTTTCTTTTTATCTTTTTTTTTTTTGGTTTTGTTTTGTTTTGATAGAATCTACATTTGAATGTAAGTGTATGTATGTGTGTGTGTGTATGTATTTATATATTTTGTAGAAATTTAATGTTTAAAAAAAATATATTTTATAGTATTTTCTATACATAAATACATAAATACATAACAGTACATAAACATTTATATAAAACATACTTTTATATAACTACATACATAAAAAATATACAAAAGAAAAGAGATTTTCTACAATTTAAAAAGAAGAAGAAAATAAAATAAAAGAAAAGAAAAAGAAAAAAAAAAATTAATGGCGTCGGCATAAAATTTTCTCCATACACATAATATTTATATACACTTTTAGCTTCACTTGACTTAATTTCAAATTGTATAAATGTGTAGAATTTTTTTCTGTTTTCTGTTAAGAAGAAAAATGAAATAAAATAAGAAAGAAAATGTAAAGAAAAATTATATTCATATAAAAAGTGAAAAAGCGATAAATTCTTTCGTTTTTTTTTTTGTTTTCTTTGCATTTCGTTTTTTGTGGCGTGGGGGAGGATGTGTTAGGGTAAATAATATATTGTGAAAGATAGAGATGAGATGAGAAGAGAGAGAGAGAGAGAAAAAAAAAAGATTAATGGTTGTGACCGACAAAGGTGAAGAAACAGTATAATATAGTTGATTACAGGCTGGTAAAAAGAAAATATAAATTGTTGTTTATTTTATTATTTTTTTTTCGTTTTGTTTTTTTGGTAAAAGAATTATGGAGTTTTTTTTTTTTCTCTTCCTTTTTGTTTGTGAAATTAGATTAGATATAAAGGTTTATTAATGTGTCTTATATCAACTGTCAGAGGTTCATTTAAGATACACAATAAATGTTATTTTTTAATATATAATTGAATCTAAGTGACTTACATCATTTTACATTTTTATTACATCAAATATAAACATTTCACAATTAATGTAGTGACATAAATGTATTTCAATATATTATTATTATTTCCATTCCACCCAAACCACCTTCCCCCACCCCCCCATCACACATCACCACCACATTAGACACTACAGTGAATTCTCTAAAAAAAAATAAAAACTTTTGATTAGATCCGTTTAATTTTGTATCCTTTTATATTTATAAATTTCGTCTATAGTATGGACAGATTAATATTTATTAACAACACTTATATGAAGATCATGATGAAAATCATTAAAAACCAATATTATTATGAAGATATAAATTTTTACGTAATAGTACCAACATCTGTAATCACCAAATAATTACTATATATACTTTTTTTTAATTTTATAAAATATACACACACACACACTACATGATGTTCGTGTATTATACATACACACACACATACACACATTAATACATACATTTTATTATAACATAATTTTACGTATTTACTGGGAGAAAAATAAAATAAAATAAAATAAAATAAAATAAAATAAAATAAAAAATAAAAAGAAGAAAATAAAAGAAGAAAAGTTTTATTTTTCCCTTAAATAGCTACTTTATTATGAGTGTCAAGGGATTTTATAAATTATACATTTATTTATGTATGTGTGTGTGTGTGTATGTGTGTATTGAAATAATAATAATAATAAAAAAAAAACAAAAAAAACAAAAAAAAATTATGAAAATATAAAAAGAAGAAGAAGAAGAAGAAAAAGAAGAAAAAAAAATAATAAACTTATGCCAATGCATGAAAAACCTTAAGTTATAAAATTTTATTATATATAAAATATATGTGTCTTTGTGTGTAAGAGTTTTTATGATCGAAAGAAAGCAAAAAAAAAACATACACACACACACACACACACATACACATACACACAGAAATTATAAAGAAAATAAAAAAAAAAAAAACAAATAATAAAAAGAAGAAGTAAAGGAAAATGTAAAAGAAGAAAAGTAAAAAGTATAAAAGAAGAAAATTTAAATTATTATTTTTTGTCTTAAGGCGAGAGAGTTTTCCGTTTTCCGTTTTTATTTTCTTTTTCTGCTTTTTTTTTTTTTGTTTGAAGATAAAAAATTTCCACCGTTATCTATTCTTGATGAAAGAATAAAAAGAAGAAAAGTTTTTAAATCATAACGAATATTTTTTCATTTCTTTTCTTTTGTTTTCTTTTGTTTTCTAATTTTATTTGTATTTCTTGTATTAACTTTGGTATGATTGAGTCAGATATCACAGAAATAATTTTTTTTGAATTTCGACCCAGAACAACTTCACATCACATTTATAAGAACAGTGAAAAATTATTGAAGTCAAATCCAGTTATTATGTTCAAGTGAAAAAGTTTAAACTGATGAAAATCAATTGATTAATTTTTTTTTTTTTTTGTCATCTAATAAAATAAGAAAATGGAAGAAACAAATAAATGGAGATGAGAAAGAAAAAAATTTTAAAATTTCATAATGAAAATAAACATTAATATTATAACCATAATATAATAAAACGGTAATGATCCGAGTAACAAACTTGAAAATAAAAAAATAAAAAAACAAAAAGCCAACAACAACAAAAAAAAAAGAAAAAAGGGATAAACTTTTGAACTCTGTCATTAATTTACGTTATTTTTATTATAAATTTATTCATTCTAAAATCAAGTAGGGTCGAACTGTATAGACCACCCAGATGATACAACTATATTGAGGGCCACCACGTAACAACAAAAAAAAAAAAAAATAGAAAAGATTTTCGTACAAACCCAATAATCTCTGTTGAGGGCACACACACACTCACACACACACACACACGCATTTTTATTTCTTTTTCATCTATAAAATGTACAAATCTTTTTACGAGTCTCTATAAATTTCTAATAAAAATCAATTCAAAATGAAAAATTTTCCTAAAAAAAAAAAAATGAAAAAGAAAGAAAATTATTTTCTCGGTCTATTGAATCACCTGAGTGATATTGAACGGAAATAAAGAAATTGAACGAATAAAATATTGGTGAGGGAAATTGATTTATAAAAAAAAAGGGAAAACGAAAAACAAAAGAAAAGAAAAGAAAAGAAAAGAAAAGAAAAGAAAAGAAAAGAAAAGAAAAGAAAAGAAAAGAAAAGAAAAGAAAAGAAAAGAAAAGAAAAGAAAAGAAAAGAAAAGAAAAGAAAAGAAAAGAAAAGAAAAGAAAAGAAAAGAAAAGAAAAGAAAAGAAAAGAAAAGAAAAGAAAAGAAAAGAAAAGAAAAGAAAAGAAAAGAAAAGAAAAGAAAAGAAAAGAAAAGAAAACGAAAACGAAAAAGAACCAGAAAAAAAAAATAGAGGCGAGGCATTCACAGGTCAACATTTGGTCTTGCGCGACTCGTTATCCTTGACAATATTAGGTCTAGAAAATACAACAAAAACAACAAATGGTTGAATAAAATAAATAAGATAAATTATAAGAAATAATTCATTTATTGTTGTTGTACTAACTATTAATATTTTCCCCATTTTCATTTATTAATTGGCTACAATTTTCTTTCTATAAATTCAAAGAAAAATTATATTACCGTAGTTAGTATGACGCCTTTTTTTTTTTGTTGTTTTTTTATTAATTTTATTAAAAAATTTCTATAATTTTTTCAACTTCCATTAAATTATAGTGAATTATAATTTGCTGCCAAAAATAAATACAGAAAAATTAAATAATTACAATTTTATTGAATAAAAAAAAAAAATGTACATCTAAATAATTAAATATTTTGGATTCATAAACAAATTGATTAATTTAATAATTATTATTTGTTAATTATTTATTGTATTAATTGCATTTGTATCTAAGTCATACTCATATACATTGATAAATGTTACAGTAAAATTGATGGAACATTAAAAATTCTTCCTCAACATAAAAAAAAATTAATGAGTTTTACTTTATACTTTACTTTAAAATGAAGGAAAAATCTTTAAGGTAAAATTCTGGTAAAATTATTTAATTAAAATAAATAAAATTTTGTATAAATGGACGATAGTTGTTGTGTATAAATTACAAGAGAGAGAGAAAGAGAAACAAAAAGAAGAGAAAAAAAAAATAAGTTTTTATGAAATTAATATTTTGTGTGTGTGTGTGTGTCTGAATGTGGTTTTTTTTTTGTATCATGAAAATTGTGAAATGACATAACACAACCTTATAGCTTTTCTCTTGTTTCTTACATTTCTTTAGCTTGACACAGAAGAAAGAAGAAAAAGAAGTAAAAAAACAAAAAAACAAAAACGCCCAACCATATTTCTTTCTTTCTTTCTTTCTTCTTCTTCTTCTTCTTCTTCTTCTTCTTCTTCTTCTTCTTCTACTTATTTTTTTGTTTTTGTTTTGTTTTGTAAAAACCACCCCTCATTTAGCCGTTAATATTTTCCTATGCTTATATTAGAATAAGTAAAATTTCTAACAAAAAACCTCTCAGAATACAGATATACACAACAAAACACAATTTTCACACAATCATATATACACTTATACACACACACACACATATATATATATATAAATTTCGTTACCATTCCTTAAAAATATTGTCCGCACAATCATTCCACTAGGCATCCCTTTATCACCTTTTTTTTTGTTAACCACCCACCATCATCATCGTCGTACTCTCTCGAAAAACACAAAAACCTAAAACTCGTACTTCGTTCTTCTTCTTCATTCTTTTTCTTTTTCGTTTTTTTCTCTCTGTTTTTCATTTTCATCTTTTTCATTTTCTTCTTCTTCATTTTTTTTTTTTTTTGTCGTTTTCTTCTTCTTCTCCTTTTTTTTCTGTATTTTTTGTGTATTTTCATTTTCTTTCTTTTCTGCCTTCGCCTTGCATTGGTATTAACAAGGGGACGTTCCAAAAAAACACGAGTTTATATAGGAAAATATAAATGCGAAAAGAAAAAGGAGGACATAGAAAAAAGAGAGGGCGAAGAGACCGAAGAGGGCGGTTAGGGTGGTGAAAAAAAAAAAAAAAAAAAAAAACAGAAAAGAAAAAAAGTATGGAGGGAGATTTAGTTGGTGTGGTTGGTTGGCTGGTAAATGAATGGGTTTAGATGGGTTTGAATAAGAAGAATAATGGTATAAAAATAAAAAGTATATGATGAGGAAAAAAAGAAGAAGAAGAAGAAGAAGAAGAAAAAGAAAAAGAAGAAGACGAAGAAGAAGTGAGAGACGATAGGAGGAAGTAGAATGAGACTTTTTACTTATACTTTTATTTTTTTTTTGTTTTTTTTTGGGTAGGATATTTTTTTTTTTTTTTTTTTTTGTGTAGAATCGTATAAGAGGAATATATAAGTTTGAAATATACATACATACATACATATATACATATATACATATATACAATTATATACAATTATATACAGACATATAAAGGCGCATATACAAGTCTTCTTCTGAGAAAAATATTCATAGTACTATATTTTGTATGTGATATTTGTATAGATGAAGGAAAGGAACGGGTGTGAGAATTGGGAGTGGTGGGAGGAGAGTTTTTTTTTTTTTTGTTGTTTTTGTTTTATTTTTTTTTTTTTTTTGAGAGAGATAAAAAAAAAATATGGAAAGATGAAGGTGGATAAATTGGATGAATAAGTTTTTGATGATGAAAAGGGATGAGTTTTTTTTTTTTGGTTTTTGTTTTTGTATTTTATATATAATATTTGTCTGGCTCATTCTGTATGAACGTGACTGGGACTAAACAATTTTTTTTTTCTCTTTTTCTTCTTCTTTTCAATGTAGATTTTTTTTTTTTTTTTGTTGTTTTTTTATTTTCTCTCTCTGAATTATTTTTTTTTTTCTTTTGTTAATGTTTTTCTTCTTCTTTATATTTTTAGCAGCAGTCAACATTTTAAACATGTGAACAAGAGAACAAGAGAAGAGAAATTTAACTTAAAATTTATATGATTTTATTCTATAGAATTAAATGAATTTTTTTAATCACAAAAAAAAACTTATTTCACTATAAATAATTTTTCATTGAAAAGGAAACAAATAGAAAAATCTTATCCAGTCGAATTGAACCAGATTTTAATGAACACGGGTCAAAAAGAATACAACGACCAATAGTTGCTGTTACTTTTGTTTTTTTTATTTAATTAAATCAAAATATGTCAGACTGTATTAATTATTTGTATTAATTCAAATTTCATTAAGAAAAAAAAAAAAAGGGAAGGAATTAATTCAGACAATAAAATTTTTGTAAAGAAATTAAATAAAATATTGAAGTCTTAATTTATTTATTTATTTATTTTTGTTGGTTGTTTCAATTAGAAGAAGACAACAAAAAAAAAGTATTCCATATAATGAAAATGTAAAGAAAATTAGAAAATTTCCTAATCGAAGAATAATAAAATGAAAAAATGGGAAAAAATGGAAAAAAAGGAAAAAAAGGAAAAAAAAAGGAAATTTATATTTTCGTGTACTCGAAGAGTAAAAGGTAATTATTATCTCATTGCAGTATAAAAATTTCACCTTCAAGCAATAACGTAATGGAATATTTTCTATAAATTTAAAGTCTAATGATTTGGTTGCTTGGTTCCTTTTTTTTTCTTTCTTTTTGTTCTTCCAAAATAAAAAGAAGAAGAATAATTAAAATTAAGAAAATAATTTTCAACCAACCAAAAAGAAAAGAAAAAAAAGAAGAACAATAAAAACAACTACCAACGCCGCCCCCCCACTACTCCGTTCACACCGCACATAAAATTATATCAATAATAGAAAATAGAAAATAGAAAAAAGAAAATACTACCAATGAATTATATAGTTAGTGTAATACTAGTTCTACTAGTAGTGTATACTAAAAGCAACAACAAACATACAAACATACAAACAAACAAACAAACAACAATAAAAAAAATACTACAATATGGGGATATGGTTTTCTTTTTTTTTCTTTTCATCCCTTATCTTTCAATGTTCATAATACATAAAATAATGCCTAAAATAAGTTGTAGGAAAAAAGCTTCAAACCATTCCTGTATATATTCTCATTTTGTTCGTTAAAATTTATATACAGACACAGTCATACACATATACACAGCCATACATGCACATAATATACATGCATGCAAACACATAGAAAGAAAAATAAGGAGGAAGAAGAAGAAGAAGGCAACAACAATACAACAACAAACACATACATTCATACAAATATACAATGAGTATATGTTTGTGTGTGTGTGTGTGTGTGTGTATATGTACATAAACACAAAAAGTTACCCCATTTATTTTTATGGCAAAGCACACCATTAAATTTTTGGTCATATAAATGTAAGAAGAAAAAAAGAAGAAGAAGAAGAAGAAAAAAAAATTTCTCTGATTCTTCTTCTTTCTCTCTTTTTTCTTCTTACTAAAGTTTTTCTGTTTATTGTTTTTTTTTTTTTTTTTCACTTTATAAACGAAATTTTGCCATGAATAATTTTCATCTTAAATTTTCTTTCTTTTCTTTGTTTTTTTTTTTTTTTTTTGTTGATTTATTTTGAAAAAAATTTTAAATTTAACAAAAAACAACAAAACCAAACAACTTCTCAAAATTTTAATTATTTCAAATTGTCAAATTTTTCTCTTTCGTTTTTTATTTATTTATTTTTTTTTGATGATGATGATTTTGATGATGGTTTTGTTGATGATTTATTTTAAGTAAGTAAGAGAAGAAAAAAAGTCATATTATTAAGTTGTGTTTTGGACAGCTGAAAAGCCGGTTTATTTAATACTTGCTTTAACCTATAATACCTAATGTCCAATGTTTGGACAATGGATTGCATTTTATAGAAATTCCATTATTTGGCAGTTTTTTTTTTTTTTTTTGTCTTCTTTATGAACGCACCTTTTTGATTTAAAGTGGAAAAAAAAAACAAATAGAGGTAAGAGGTAAATGTAGAATAAATGAAAATAAATTTATTTAATAATTTCCTTGATTTTGTCGATTTAATTTTATTTAAAAATTTATGCCTAATAGAAGACTTTAAATAACCACCGAATTGTTGTCTATGAATAAAATTGTGTCAAATCATTGAAAATTGTGATTTGGTTATTCATATTAAATATTTATTAAATACAACAAAATTGTGTATTAATGTATTAGTGAATTGATGATAAAATATCATCATCATTAAATTTTCTACATCAATTTTTCTCAATAACAGATTTTACAATTTTTCTTTCATGTTCTCATTTAATTCACAAAAAAAAATCAGTTACTTTAAGGATAAAGATTTTTCTCTCATTGACCATATTGACAATATAATTTTCATTACATACCAAACATATTCATACATTTGTATAAAGCTATTTTAGGTCTGTTGCATACACTTAATTTAAATTTTATTATGTCTATGTGTGTGACGTACCAGTTCTTATTAAAAAAAGTAAAAATTTAAAAAAAAAAAATAAATCCTTTTTTTTTCTGACTAGCCAACAATAGATGGCGTTTTTTTTTTTCATTTTAAAATAGATTAATTTTTGTTTATGTTTTATTTATTTTATAAGAATTATATTTTTTTTTATTCAAACAAAAAAAAATACATTGAATTTTCTTTCATTTTCTTAATAAGATAATATAGTATAATAGAGAATTTTAAAGTACAGCTAGTAGTAAGGGATAAACATTCTAAATTTTCCTTTTAAACTGGTAAATTTGAAAAAATTAATCCTATAAGATTTGGAGATTTGGAAAACTTTAAAATGAATCTAATTAGAAATTAAAGGACATCAAACAGTGAAGACAAATAGTGAAGTTACAAACCAATCCTATCAGCCATCTAACATTTTTTTGTTCAATCATCTAATCCAATTTGATTAAATTTACTGAATTTACAAAATAAAAAAGAAAAAAATATTAAATAGTTTTTATTCTTAAATTAATCCGCTCAACCCTGTATAATATCTTTTATGTAGAACGTGAATATCAAGGAAAAAAAATATATAGTATGCATAAGGAAAAGTTGAAAAACCAAATTTTCTTTGTTAACAAAAATGTTCATGTAAATTCCCTGACATCCGTTTCAGAGTAAATTAAAACAACATAAATCTGTTTTTTTTTTATTCACTTTATAAAATTTTCATGGAAAATTAACAAAAAAAAAAAAGAAAAAAATTTAGCTTGTCGGACAGAGGGTTTTAAATTTTTTCTTCTTTCTTTGTTTTTCCTCATTTTCTCCTTCTGTTTTTTTTTTTTTTTTCTAATGAGGTAAAAAAAAAAAACGAGAAAAAAATGTGTAAAAAATTAAATAAAAGAAGGAAAAGGAAAAGGAAAAAAAAGAAAACTAAATAAACTGGTTATTGGTATGTGTGTTTATCCATATGTTTAAACTTTTACAAATTTTCATTGTCATTGTCATCATATAGCAAACAATTTTATGACATATTTTATAGACGATGTCGGTCGGTTGGGTCTATATTCTGTTTATAGTATCACATTTTAATTATCCATTTATATATATGTAATAAAGTAACTACACACATACATACACACACACACACATATTGTAAGAAGTTAAGTATAAGTAAACGTAAAGAAAGTTATAAATATATATTTAAAGTTAAAAAAATTTGTCAAAGAAATTATATTGTATAATTATGACTTACTAAATTTTTCAAATACGTTTCAATAAAGAACAAATTCTATTGAACTTTTGTACTTTTTGGTATTATATACAATTTACATAATTATATTTGTGTGAGTTAAATAAATTCGTTATATAATGAATTTTAATTATAGTACAACATTATTTTATTCTAACAATATTTAAAAAGTTAAAAGAAAATTTTTTTTGTGATGATTGATTTTTAGCCATTAAGGTTAAGTTGGTATATGTGTTGTGTGTATGAGGATAATAGGAATTACAAGAAGAAGAAAAAAAAAATACTAGTGACTATGGTATGATTTTTGTTTGGTCGTGTATATTCAACATGTAGCGTGTTAACGAAAAAAACAAAAAAAACGAAAAGTGGACAGCATAAAAAAATGAAAAATATGAGCGAATATATAATTGGGTGGGGGGGAGGGAGGTGGGTGAGTATATGGTGTTTTAAAAGTATTGTGGTAGGTCTGTTTTGTGATATGGGTGGAGGTGAGTTTTTTTTTGTTTCTGTTAGGCGGGTTAAGTGAAAACAAAAAAAAAAAATACACACACACACACACACACATACACAGTTTTTAAATAGCTTTATAAAAGTAAAGTAAAGTACTTTTTAATTGAATCGAATTAAATTTAAACGTAATATTTGTAGAGAGTGAAGCAGTTTTTATTTTTTTGTTTTTTTTTTTTTTTTATTTACATAAAATGGAAAATGCTTTTTATACAAGGTGGTGAGATTGTATGATGTGGTTCACACCTTTTTGTTTTTTTTTTTCTTCATTTTTTTCTCTTATGTACACAATAATGGAATTTTTTTCTTCTGTTTTTTAGATTTCTGTTTTAACCGTTTTCACTTTTTTTTCTGTTTTATTTTTATTGTTGTGCTAATTTTTCATCTGTTTGTTAAGTGTTTTTGTTTCCCTTATTCTTCTTCTTCTTCTTCTTCTTTTTTTTTTAATTCAACGGAATGTATACAAATTTATATTTAGTGGCTTTTTATAATTTACAATTTGTATGGGTAGAGGAGTGATCGGCTATTATGAGATTATGAGAAGAATATTTATTTTATTATCAAACAACAACAAAGTTTAATATAATAAAAAAAAAAGACAATTCACTTCAAACATTAAATTGAAAGATGTCAATGATCTATATTTTTATTGTGACAAATATTTTCTCACACTTAGTCACTAGTCACTATTTGCATTTGCGTTATAAAAGGACATTTTCAAAAAGACGATATACAAAAGTTAAATATCCAAATTAAATTCTGGTGCAAATAAAGTAAAATATTCTTTTGAACCAGCAAAAAAAAAATTGTCAAATAAAAATAAATTCATGCCAAAAATGATTGATCGAATAAATACTGTGCATACTTTTCTACAAATAAAAATTAATCAATTTCATTAATTAATTTAATATTTAAAAAAGTAGAAAAATAAACAACAACAACAACAACAAAAAAGTGTAAAACTTTTTTAATTTTATAGAATTTTTAGTTTAAAAAATTATTTTCTAACACAAAAATTGTATACGTGTCTCACATTAAAAGTTAATACACGTTTTTCAACAGAAACTGTATCCCTATATACTGCTTCTTCTTCTTCTTCTTCTTCTTCTTCTTCTTCGTCTTCTTCTTCTTTTTCATTCTTCATCTTTAAAGAAAAAACACAAATAAAAATATGTTAAGAGAAGAAGAGAAAAAGAGAAGAAGAGAAGAAGAGAAGAGAAGAGAAAAAAAAATATAGTATAACATAATTTTACATAAAATAAAATCAAGAAAAACAATTTTAACTTTTACTTGTGTCTTATATATAAGACAAGTACCTATACCATATTACACAATTTATATATATAAATTTTGTTTGGAAAATTCTTTATCTGACTCTAATAATACATAAAATATTATTATATAAAATAATATTTCAAAATCTTACCGTTTTTATCATGAACTTTCTGTATCTTAAATTATTCAAATGAATAAATAACAAATTTTTGTTCAGAGTTGGATTCCTATAAAATCGAAAGATTAAATTAAATTAATTATCAAAAATGTTTATACAAAAATTTATAAATAAAAGTCATAAAATGTTAGTGACTCCAGGTTTACGATAAATAAACGAGTACAAAGTCACCATATACTTTAATTAATCCGCACTTATTACTCAGTTACTTGTGTTCACTTACTAACCCACAATTGAACTTACCTTTTTTTTTGACATTCAACCAAATATTTATCGTAAAACAGAAACTGTTCATTGTACATTTTTTTTTATTTTAAATTTTTTAATCTTTTTATACAATTTTCTTTAAACACAAAAATTGTTTACATTCTTTTATAAAATTTAAAGGATCCGTATATCCTACTCTGTTATTATTAATGTGTATAGGTAGATTCATATCTTTATGTATAAATATTTAAATATTAAATAATGTGAAAATATATACAAGGAAATAAACAACAACAACAACAACAAAAAACAACAACAAAAAACAATAATAATAATAAGTAATTGTATATTTGTTATTTTTCACGTTTCATAAATTTTCCATTTTATGGTAAAGATAAAAAAATTTTGTGTGCGTGAAATAATATTTTATTATAAGAAAAAAAAAAAACAAAATGAATTTTTTTTTATTTGAAATTCATTTTATTTAGAGTCGAATATTATTCTGTAATTAACTGAGGACCATCTCATTTGTGAATGCCAAAAATATGGAAAAACAAACAGAACAATATAAAATTTCCTTAAAAATTGAAGATTGTGTTGAAAACAATGTAGAAGAAATGGGAAAATAAAAAAAATTACATTCAAGTAACAGGCAGAGTTATCCGAAAAGCAAATAAAACAAACACTTGATGATAATCAAGTACAAAGAGAAGAAAAAGAAGAAGTAACAGACATTTTATATATTGAAATTATTTCCAAGTGAGACAGTCGATCTCATAGTGGAATATATAATTACATTTATTTATTTATTTATTAATTAATTACACTTTCTTTTTTTTTTTTTTGTTTTTATAATTATATTGTGTGCATGTGTGTAAGTGTGTGATTATAAAAAAAAATAATTTAATTATCCATAGAAATATATATTAATGTATGAATAACCTACAATGATTGATGTTACTACATATAAATGTAATTATAAAAAAAAAAAACAAAATATTCTGTAATTCATTTTTAGTTTTCTCTTAAAACATTTTTACATAAATCATTTTCTTTAATTAGGAGGATATAATTAGTAAATATTTTTTAATAACAAAAAAAATTTCACATTTGACAAAAAGAAAAAAAAAAATTTGCAAATTTCCACTTTTGTGACAAAATCGGAAAATTTTATTATAAAATTGAAAATTCTCACATGAATGATAAATAACTTTTTCATATTTTTCATTTTCTTCTTGTATTTTGTTTTTGTTGTTATCTTAAATTTTCTTAAATTTCTCATTATACAATTTTTTCTTTTTTTTTTTATGTTTTTTTTTTTCCTTTTTCATTCATTTTTCTCTTATTTTATAGAAATCTTATAAAATTTTCACCGAAAATAATTTATAATTTAAATCTTTATAGATATTTATTTACCTCATATAATGTCTATATGTACGTATGTATGTATGTCTATATGTCTATATGTATGTAAAATTTTCAAGATAATAATTATAGAATTTTACATAATATAGGAAATTGAAAATACCCTTTTCAATAGTGTGATAATTAGAAAACTTTTAGAAAACTTTAATCCGTAAACAACAACAACAATAACACAGAAAAAAATTTTTTACTCTTATTAACCAATCTATATATTCAGTTAGAAGTGTTAGGAGAAAAGATGAAGATGGGGGAAAAAACATCAAAAAAAAAAAAAAAAAAAAAGAAGAAAGACAAAAACAAAAAAAAATGTTCTCATTAATTTATTAGAAAATTTTATAAAGAAAAAAAAAAATATTACAAAGAATTTCTATACGCACTAAAGTATCCGTATCAAAAAAATTTATTCAAAGTAGAAAAAAAAAATGGCATTTTATTAATTGTGAAAATTATAGGAAATAAAAATGTTTTGAGTGTCAATGAATTTGTTAAGAAATTAAACAACTTGAGATTTTTTTCATTTTATTTTAAGAAATCTTTAATTTTCAAAAATAAAAAAAAAAATCAAAGTAATTCTTCAATCTGATTTCTTATTTTTACTTTGATTTTGATGCAAAAATATTATTTTCATTAATTAAATGAAAACTTTTAAAATAATTAAATAAAATCAACAATAAATCTATAGTTAACAAATCATCCCCCTTTCCCCTAAGTCACATTGACATTGAAATAATTATACATCAAATATATTTTCTAATGACATTACAGAATACATACAACAGAAATTACAACAATAATAAACAGATAATATTATGTCCAGTTTTATTCAAAGACATCAATAATAATATGGAAAAATGAAAATTTATAAAATTAGAAAATAATTATAAAATAAATTTAATAAAATATTTTACTTTTTGTTTTCTCATTTAATTGTTAATTTTCATAAAAATTTTGTCAAATCAAATAATATTTTCAACACTGCCACAAACTCACTATTTTTCGGTATCTCAGTTTAAGAGTTTAAGATATTTCACATTTATTGGTTTGTTAAAAATTATTGTTTTTAAAACATAGAACTTTTTATTCTAAATAATTCTCGTAAATGATACAAATCCAATAAATTAATGTTGACCAATTAATTGTCATTAAAATATTCTTACAAATTATAATTGTTGCATTTAATGCAATCATATTTAAGTTAATTATTAACAACATTATGTATGCTAATAATCATTAGCATATTAAATCATAAATAAATTCTATACAAAATTACATATGCGTTAAAAAAAAAAAAAAAAAGGTCACATAAATTTGTTCCATTTTATTTTGTATATCGTTGATATCAGTCTGTTGAATTAAAATTTTGTAATTTTATATAAAAGGGAAATTGTATCAGACTATATCCTTTAAAATTTCTCTATGGGTCAAGGTTAACAACAAAATAATTTTCTATATAGTCAACATTATATCAACATTATTATTACTTCTAATTTTCTTTATTTTACATTTTTTGTTTAATTCAACATTAATTTTTGTTGTTTTTCATTTCATTCATTCATTTATTTTGTTTTCTTCTTTATTTTCAATTGTATCCTTTCAATTTTTTGTTTTCTTTTTGATTTTATGTCAAAATATTTCACAGTCTCGTTTTTTTTTTTGTTTTTTTGTTGTTGTTTTTGTTTTTTCTTTTCATTTTGTAAATTCAATAAAAAAAATTACAAATATTTCAATAGAAGAGAAACAGGACTTTCAATATTGAATTAAAAATTTCTAAAGAGTAATGAGAGAGAAAGAGAGAAAGCAAGAGAATGTTAGAATTAGAATAGAAAGTGAAAGAAGGAGAGAGAAAAAAAAAACAAGAGAGGAAAAGAGAAAGAAAGTGAAAATACTATAGACAATATAATTAATTCAATTTTCATGGTCAATTAAGAAAATTCCATAACAAGAGTATTGTAATACAGTATTACATTGTTGTTGTATAAATATATATACGTTGAATATTTGTTAAGGCATAGTGTGAGGATAAGAGAGAAAAAGTTATAGGGTAAAATTGATGATGAGAAAATATAATCAAAAACCATAATTTAATTTTGTTCCTTTTTTCTTTTTCTTTTTTTCTTTTTTTTTTTTTTTTGTTATCCTGTACGGAATATAATAAGGGAATGAGAACATAAGGGAGTGAAACATAAATAATATTATAGTAGAAAAGTTTGTGATTATTTGTGTTCGTTTTCTAATTATTAAAACAAGAAAGAAAAAAAAAAACAATAAATAAATGAAAGAAAATAAAGTTAAATCTTAAACTTTTTAAATTACAGCAAAAACAAAAACAAAAAAAAAACAAAAATTAGAGAAAAAAAAAATAACAAGAAAAAGAAAATGAAAATGAAAAAGGAAAAGGAAAAGGAAAAGAAAAAGAAAAAAAATGGAAAAGTCTTACATGTAAAAGGCGGGGCTAAAAATATCACGAAAAACCCCCTGCCATAAAAGTACTTAGTTTTTGCCTCTTCAAACTCCCAGCGCACACACAAAACCAAAACCACCCTGTTTATTTCTTCTCTTTTTTATACCCTCTTTTACTTTAAGTTAGAATAGAAATTTTATATACATTCAAATATATATCTATATAATATTTAGTTATATATGTATATGTATACTACATTATATATATATATATTTACCCCCGCCCACAGTAGCGTACCAACCATTATAAGCGCCCGTGTAAAATTTTAAAATATATATGCGCCCCTTTGAAAAAAAAGGCGTTTATTAAGTGAAAAAGAAGGGAGAAAATTTATGTTTTCTGATTTAAAAAAAAAAAAATTTTCATCTTTCTTCTTCTTCTTCTTCTTCTTATTCTTATTCTTTCGTTCTTTCGTTCGTTTTTTCTTTTTTTTTATGTTTCTTTCTTTTTTGCTTGCTTTTATAAAAATTTTCTGAGAAATTCCACTATACATATGAGCGAGAGAGAGAGTGGGAGAGAAAGAGAGAGAGAGAGAGAGAGATTGAGAGAGAATGAGTGGTACCTTAGACATTTTAGAAAAGCAGAAAACCACATTAAAAAATAGCAACAAGAAAAATTATTAAAATGAAGAAGAAGAAGAAGATGAAGAAGAAGAAGAAGAAGGAAATATCGAAAATATATACCTATTCATATATTAAAGTATGTTTAGACATTTGACTTTGGAATCTTAGTTGATAGAAGAAAAAAGGAAAATTCATAAGTCATTGGAAATTTTTAACAAAAAGAAAATATTTAATGTTTTATTTTTTCTTTTTTTAATATTTGTTGGTTTTTTTTTCTTTGTTGAATAAAAAGCCACCAAATATAAATTACAAAGCATTTGTGATGGGACTGCATTTTTTTTATATATGTGCAGAAAATATGATAACGATAAGTATATGTCAATTTATAAGAATGTAAAATAGTAAACTTTTAATTGTATACCAAATAAAACTAATGCTCCAGTTTGTGATTAATGCATGAAAAAACAGTGAAACATATAATCCTTGAGCTATGACCCTCTGGTCGAATGATTCTTCTTAGGAAATCTGCATGTGTTCCTAAGAGCAGACAATGCACCGAATTGAATTAAAAATTGTATATGCAGATGCTAATTGGTTCAGAACCCACCTCAAAAATAGTAGGTCTCAAGGGTGAATATAACCGAATGGTTGCTTGCCCTTGTAAAATAAATAAAACTAACTAACTAACTATAATCCTTGAATGCAAGAAATACCAAAATCAAAGAATATTTTATGGTCTTCCAACAACCTTAGCTGAATGTCTCCAGGATTCAACTGTAGCAATGGACAAATTAGAAAAATATTTGAAGACTATAGGACTTTTTCAATTAATTTGATGTATTAATGTAGAAGTTCTAATAACCAATCAGTTGAAGCATTTGGGAAAAAAAAATTGTACCAAATAATTAAATGTTGTCCACGGTTAAATAAATAAAAAAATTTCTTTGGGTAATTTAATTAAAGAAAATATTCTTCTTCATGTAATATAATTTTTATATATATAATTTAGCATCTAATATTTACCGTTATAAAGAAATTACGTTCGTAATGTAACATCATATCAAAAAGAAGAAGAAGAAGAAGAAGAAGAAGAAAATAAAAAAAAGAACGTTAGTGCGGGTATACGCCAGCCCCATGTACTATATGTATTATTTTCCATATAACCTTTTCCTTCATACGAAAAATGAAAATATATAAGATAAAGTTTTATAAGGAAGAAAAGAAAACAAAAAAAAAAAATTAAATTCAACTTCCATACTCCATCATACTCCTCACATTCATCACCATTGATTCACATACTTATGCTACTCACTAACAGAACGAATAATGAAAATCTATATGTATGTATTTTATGTATTTTCTATTTCTCGTTTCTCTTCAATTCCACATTTTTTTCTAATAAATTTTTTATTCTATGATTAAGGATGTCAATAAATATACCTTATTGATTTGTATGTATTGGATGCACTCTAAGACAGATAATTGGATATTCAGATAATCTCACATAAAATATCAGTATAAGTGAAAAACAATTTGATGAAATTTCTATACCGGACATTCATCATCATTAATCATTTAAATTTTCTTATTTAATTCATTAAATTAATTTTGTTCTTTTTTTTTCTTTTTTTCTGAAAATTTCAACTTTTATTTAGAAAAAAAAAAGTACTTTTTCTTTTCTGTATTGTTGTTTTTTTTATCTTTATTTTTCTTTTTCTGTTTGAAGTTTAAACATGTTTGTATGTATATCTATATATATATATATAACATCAGTGCTCATCTATACATTCTTTTGTATATATATATATATAAAATAGTATAAGTATACATATTCGCGACAGAAACTTTAAGACAGCCATGTTGCTTTTTATATAAAAATATACGTATAATATGAAACTAACCCAAAAATCTTCACCCTTTTTTGCGCTTTCATATAATGTGCCAGGAGAAGAGAATTAAAAAACAAAAAAAAAATTATACCCTTACCATTCCTTTGTACATAGTAAAAAGAAAAGGAAAAAAAAACAACAACAACAACAACAACAAAAATTTTCTTTCTCTTCCACCACATTTTCTCTTACCACTCTTTTTTTACCCGCCTACACCTTAATTCATCCCTTTATAGGAATAGCAGTTTTTGTTTTTAGAGAATATATATATATATATATGAATGTCTATATATTAGTATGAAATGTGTATGTATTGCTGTATATGGATATATACTTTAAGGAAGGTTTTAACTATTTTTAGGTTCTTCACTCTATAATACTTTTCAGCTTTTTGCTTAGGCATAGAAAACGTCATTTGTGTGTGTCGGAACACACGGTTTTTGTTATGAGTTCAGAAAAAGGATATGGCGTTTTATGCGAAATATAAGTGTGGGTGGTTTTTAGTGGGGTTTATTATATATAGAATGGGTTTGACGGTGGTGGTTATATACGAATATGAGAATATTGTAAAAGAGTAGGTTGAGATATGTGAAGGATATATAATATTAAGGAATGGTGGGTTCGGTTGGTTATATTTTTACCCACGACTAGCTGTAAGTATCAAAAGTAAAATAGTATAAAAGACTCAAAAATACTTTTTCATATGAATTTATCAACATTGTAAAATTCTATGTATCTGTAAATGTATATATGTATACTTTTAAATTTGAATGTATGTGTATTTGTATGTAGAACAATTTCAAAAATTAAAGGGAATTAGTTAAGAAACGAAAAACCCCTAGGAGTTTTCTGAGCTCTAGAAAAGTGGTAACGATGGGGTTAGGTTTTAAAATAAATGGAAAGAAGTGAAAAAGGATGGTAAAGAACAAAAAGATTATATTGGATGTTAGGAATGAGAAAAGGGTTGTATAGGGTGGCTTTGATGGAGGATGATAATGGAGGACCATGGTTTATTTTTTTTATTTTATTTTATTTTATTTTATTTTTATTTTTTGGAAAGAGAATTTGGTGGATAGAAGAGAATTTTTGTTTGTTCTGTTTCAGAAAGACGAAGTATGGAATTCTAAATTCATTTATGTTGAATATATTTATTTTAAGGAATGGGAAAAAGGAATAAATGGAATGGGCTTAAAAGAATATGAGTTTTAAGAGTTTTTTGTGAGTATAATAAATGGAATAAAATTTTTGTGTTATATAAAATGAAAGGGGAGAAAATGTATATAGAAAAGAAATGAGTTTAAAGAAAAACATTAACAAAAGGAAACAGAAGAAAAGAAAATATTAACAAAATGAATGTGATGACAAAAAATACACATGAAACACACACACACACACACACATATGTAATTTTTTTATGTTACTTACAGGGTTAAGAAGGTAAAGATTAATTTTGGCAAAAGAAAACTTATTGACATATTCAAATTTTTTTATAAAAGTGTTGGTGTTTTTTTTTTTGTTTTGTTATTTCAGTTCATATTTTTATTATTACTACGTACCAATAGTTTTTGCAGTATGAAGAGATATCATTGATTAATTTCTTTATCAATTATTATTTTCAGAAATTTTAAAAAAGAAAAAGTTACAATTATTGAGATGACCACAAGTAAAGTTCTAATTACAGACAACAAATAAATGCATCTAACCAGAATTACAAGTATCGTTTGTTGCAATTATCGAAAACGTATTTTATTCTACGAGTACATACTTTGTTTATTATATTTTTTAAACACAATACAATAAAAAACACAGGTCATAATATTATTTTATTTTACTTGTTACTTCTTAGTTTTAAATTTCAATTTATTTTATTTATTTATCTTTCTTTTCTTGATTAGATATTTTAACATTTAATGTTAATATTTTTATTCTATGTACATATTTTGTAACACTGTCTTGTTAGTTTGTTAATTGTCATTATTAAACTGTTGTTAATAATAAATTTCCTCTGGGCATAAATCAATAAATGAATTTAATTGAAAAAAAAATTTAAAAAAAAAATGGTATGGAAAAATGTACACGCATAAACGAATAAGTTAGAATAGTTAGAAAAAATTTATCTATGATAAATTATATGATTTAAATTTAATTTATTCTAATTATATAAAACCTATCGATAAATATTAAGAAGACGAATTAATTGATTATGTCCAAGTAACTTTTTTAAAATTAAAAAAAAAAAAATTAATAAATAAATAAAAATTTGATTATTAAATGCAATTTTTATTAAAAATTCTAATCAAAATTCTAATCAATCATAATAAATATAAAAATGTTCTTTCAAACATTATAAAAATGTTAATAAAAATTAATAAATAAAATTTATACTTTTTTTTTTGCTCTCACAACTTTCACATATTTTTGTTTTGTTTTTTTTTCTATAATTTTTCTATTTTCTATTTTGAAAAATATTCTCTGAATATTAATATACACATAAATGTCTAAAACAATTCTAACACACAAGAATCTCATAAAACTTTATCAAAAAAGAAATATGAAGATGAAAAAGAAGAAGAAGAAGAAGATGATGATGATGATGGTGATGATGACGAAGAGTAAAAGTAAAATTTTCCTATTTTCATATGAAGAAGTTAAAAAAAAAATGATGATTTATTTTTTGTTTTATATGAATGAAATAAGAGAAATATTCAAACATTTAGAAATTAGATTATCCTTTTGTACATTGTATGAATAATAATTAAGGTGGTATCGCGTTTTAATGAAGGGGACGTTATCTTCTTTTAACTTTTATTTATGTTTTTTTTTTTTTTTTTGTTGGTTTTCTTTTACTTTTCTTAAAATAATAACAAAGAAATTTTTTTCTTTTGTTTTGTGCCAAATGTGACGATATTTTATGTATAGGTGTGTATATTTGTAGGTGTGTGTTTTTGTGTGTGTGTATGTCTTTTCACATATAAAAACCATTTTAAGAAGAAAGTATAAAGATATAAGGCTGGAATATCTAAGTACACACACACAGTATACAAAGAACAACAACAACAACAACAACAACAAAAGCAAAAAAAGCAAAAAAAAAAAAGCAAAAAAAAAAGAAGAAAAACAAAAGAAAATTTTTACTCGAATTAAAATTCAAGAACATACACATTCAAGTATACACACACCTTACAAACATATATACACCAACCGTACCGCAAATTTCTTTACCACCAAAAACCTCTCATCCTTATGACGACCCTTCATCCTTCAAAATTTTACTCTATATAATACTCTTTCTATTTTATATATACATACATATATACATACAAATATATATATATATATATATTTTATATATCATGATGAGATTTATAAATACGACCCACAAAAAACAAAAATTTTCTCTAAAATATACTCGTACATATGTATAGATATAGTAAGTCTGAGAAAGGCATACTCAGACACGATATCCATCCATGGAAGGTGCTGGGGTTATATACAATATAAGTATAAGTATAGTTATATATATATATATCTGTTAGTATATATATATATATATATATTTCTTATATATAAAGATAAAGAAAGATAAAGCAGTGTAAAAAGTGGTATGAGAAAAAGCAAAGAAATTTATCTTTATACAAATGTTTGATTGTATATATATATCTCACTATATGTATATGTGTGTGTGTGTGTGTATGTTTAGAATATATATTTTTCTATCCATATTATATAAAATATATATATATATATATATATATATATATTTATTTGTAAGAAAATATTTCTCGTATTGCCTTTAAGGAAAATATTTTACTTTACTTTATAATATTATATGTTATATAGAAAAAGCAGTAGCAAAAACACAAAAGTGTATAAATATATATATATATATATATATATATATGCGGTGTATATATATATATATAAAAAGATGATTCTTCTTCTTCTTCTTCTTCTTTTTCTACTTTCTTCTTAAGGTATAGGATTTGAAATAATATTTACATAAGACAATTGAGCTAAATGATATTCATGTTTCTTCTTCTATAGTTTTCTTCTTATTTTATTTTAAACAAAATTTTCTTCTTATTTTCCTATATTATTTTCTATCTTAAAAAACCCCACAAAAACTCAACACAAAATAAATGTGTGTAGAAAAACTTGTATACACACACACACACACTTATAAGAAATATATACATTTTAAATGAATTTCTTATTCACCCAAAAGTAATATTTCCTTTTCTTACACAAAATAATATATAAATGTTATCTGCGGTAACAAGAAGAAAATCCGAAAAATTATTTTCTTGCTCCTTATATGAGAAAATTTTACTCATCATCAGTATAAGAAAACATCAATCGGAAAATCCCAAAAATCCCCTTTTGAGGGATTGAATTTGTAATTTATTTAATTTTTTTTTTTCCTTTCTTCTTCTTCTTCTTCTTCTTCGTTTAGTTCGTGTTTGTTTTTTTTTTTCTCTGCCCTTATTTGTTTTTGCTTGTTTTTGTTCTTTTCTCTATCGATATAGTGGCTTCATTTTCTTTTTTTACTTCGTTTATTTTATTTGTTCCTTTTAACCTTTCTTAGATTTAGTTAAAATTTTGAATTATGGTTTTGGTACGGTTCTTATAGCCTCCTTAAACCAAGTAAGACGATTATAATAAAAAAAAACAACAACAACAACAACAACACAAAAAACAAACCAAAAAATTATTGGAAATTTTAAGATATTCGACATTTTCTTCATTCCACAAAAGAGAAACAAAAACCAAAAAAAAAAAAAAAAAAACAAAAATTAAATCAAATCCAAATGAAAAATTCTTTAAAATTTGAACATCAAAAAAAAAAAAATAAAAATAAAAAACAAATAAATAGAAATAATTTTTATAGTAATTGTGAATATCACAGTAGTACGACAAAAACACAACTGAATTAAAAAATGAAAGCAGAAAAAGAAAATTAAAAATTCTATAAAAACGTTAAACGAAAAAAAAAAGAATTTATATAAAAAAGTCAATCAACAAAATATTTTGCTGTAATTCTAGTTTGACAAGAAATTTATGTTTTTTTTTTTTAGGTTCTGTTCAAAAGGTGTGTCTAATAAAAAAAAAACACAAACAAAAATAATAATAATAATAATAAGATATTTTGGACAGCTAGTCAACTGGTCAACTGGTCAAATAAAATTCAATTTTTTTTTTCGTTTTTTCTTTTTTGGTTGTTTAAAGTAAGTTGTGTGTCCTGTTTCTGTTTAGTCTTTCATATGGTGATATATTTTTTTTTTTTGTTTTCAATTAAAACTTGTTTTTCCTTAGTGTTATTTCTAGTTTTGTGTGTGTGTGTATGTGTGTGTGTGTGTGCGCCTTTTTTTTTTTTTTAAGGGAAAATAGTTGTGTGAAGGAGAAGAAAAAAATACATGATGGAATACGAGTTCAATACTTTACAATTGTAACAACAATAAATGTAATTAATATTTAATTATTTTCAATTAAAAATGAATTAATGAATTAATTGATTTTCTTTTGGTTTATTTTCTATTTTTTTTCTTATTAAAAATTTCCAAAGAAATAAAAATAAGAATCAGTTTTATTGTTACAATTTAAAAGTTTTTATTTAAAACAAATTTTCTTAATAAAAATCAATTCAAGTTAAATTCAATCAAGTAAGATTTTTTATATTTTGTTTATTGAATTTATTTCAACTTAATTTTTCTTTTGTTTTTCCTTTGATTTTCTTTTGATTTTTATAAAATATATCTTTCTTTGTTTTTTCTTCTTATTTAATTTAATTACAAAAATAACAAATACGTAATAATTATTTGTTCTGCAAGTAATCAATAAACTTGATTGAAAACAAACAAGAAATTCCTTTTGTTCCATAAAATTCAATTAAAGAAATTTTATCAAGTTTTATTTTTTTTTTTAAATTCTCAATAATTTCTTAGAAATTATAAATTTTCACATTTTTCTTTTAAATTCTATTTTTGTATAAATTTCACTAAATTTCTTCTACAATTTTGGTGTAAATAGAAATGTATGGACCCTATCAGCTTAATCCTTTTATTCTGTAGTTACTTTATTTTCAGCATTTTTAGCATCATAACCAAATATTGTAATCCAATCCAATCCATCTCTATCATCTGTAATTTTTTCGCTAACACAATTTACAACCAAAAAAAACATAATAAAAAAGAAAATCGGAAAAAAAGAACAGAACTAAAAAAAAGTGTATATGCATCATCCTCCCCCCCCCCCCTATCGCCAACCCATTTATTAAACCTCCAACAAATTCATCCTTATCCCTATATGTTGTTTTTTTTTTCCTTTCTTCCTTTCATTTTACAATATGATGAAAATTTTCGTATATTTTAACCCTTCACATTTACCTAGTATAATTATTAAGATAAAGATATCGGTGTACGACGATAATGAAGAAGAAAAATAAACCAAAAAAAAAAAAAACGAATTAAATTTTCTTTGCTTCTGTTGTTGTTGTTGTTGCTTTTGTTGTTTTTTTTTTTTTTCTGTATTTTATTTTCAGTGTTTTTAATGAGGATTTTGGGTTTGAAGGGTTGAAGAGGAGTCATATATATATATTGTTGAATTTAAAAAGAAAAGGAAGGCATAAGAAAAAAAAAAAAAAGTAAAAGGTTTACATTGATGTGAAGGCCAAGAAAAAGTAAAAGGGTGTGATTTTGTTGTTGTACTCTTAACTATTTTTTTTTCTCCTTTATTTGATTTCCTTCTTTTTTTTTTTGTTTGATTCATTTCTTGTTTCATTTCGTTTCGTATTGTTTTGTTGTTTTTTTTTTTTACTTGTTTTCTTGACCACTGGCTATCTTTTTATATAGAATAAAATATAACTTACTTATAAAGGGATTTTATACTAAAAAAAAAAAAACCCAGGCGGATTTATTTAGTTTGTAGATTTATTTCTCATCATCCCTTCAACATATACAGGTTTTTTTTTTCGGTTAAATTATATTTTTGTGAAATTTTTTCGATTTGTTTTTTATTTTTTTTTTTATTTTGTAGAGAAAAATAAAGGGTCAAGATGTTTTTACTATTTTCTCATGTATGGAATATATATATGTGTGTGTGTGTGTTTTGTATTGTATATGTGATATATGGATTTATATGAGAAAATTATAGTTTATATTTATATACGTTGAAACATTAAGAAATATTTCTCTTACGATCTATCAATTATTTCAATTTTAATTCTTAATTATTATTTATTTATTTATTTGTTGTTTTTTTTTTTTTGATTTGGTAATTAATTAAGATTATTAAATTTTTAATTAAATTAATTTAAGATCCATAATAATAAAATTCTAAATCTAAATCATAATAAATTTTCATATATTTTAAGAAACTAGAAAATAACGAATAATAATTATTGTATTTTATGTAATTGAAGAATTATGTTTTTATAAAAATTTCACATTCAATAAAAAGAAAATCTGTAAGTAGGACTACATTATAAAAGGTACAGGCGAACACAAAAAACAAACAAACCAAATTATATTCGCTCGACTATAAATCTGTTAATTCTAACTTGACTAGATTTCTCTAACGCAGGTGTTAAAAATTTTTATATTAAATTTTGATACATTTGATATCTAATCAGATTCTATAATTAAATATTCTCAAACAAAAAAAAAAAAACAAAACAAAAGTTAAAGTCACAATTAACATCTTACATAATATATTAGAAGAAGAAGAAGAAAAAAATATGTATAGGGAAAATATGATGATAAAGAGATGAATAAAAAAAAAAAAAGGTATAATAAAATTTTATCCTATTCCTATATTTTATAAATCTACTGATTATTATTATCTCTATACACACACACACACACATATATATATATATATTATGAGATGAAGAGTTTTAAGACAAGACGCGTCATTTTTGATTTTAAAAAGTATAATAATAATAATAATAATAATAATAATATAAAATATATTATAATGGATAAACTTTCTCTAGAAAATTAGTGTTAAATACATTTAAATGTAATAAATGTCTTTTGATATTTATATAAATTATATGTTTTTGTCGTTTATAATGTCTGATATATATACACACATTATACATATATATTTATATACATATATAAATACACACATACCAATATAGGATATTGTTTTATTTGAAAATAATTATAATATAAATTTTAAGATGTTTTTCAAGAGAGAAAAATTCCTTTTTTATTTTTGCTGCTGCTGCTTTTTTTTTTTTTTTTGCTGTTTTTGTTGTATATACTACTTTTTTTTTTTACTTTCTTTCTCTGTCTTTCTCCCACTCTTTCTCTCACTCTCTCACTCTTTCTTTTACTCCCCATATAATGTTGATAATCATGATTATACTAACATATAGAATATAATATTAGAGAAAATTTTTGGATGTCATGCGTAATGTAATACCACATCAATAGGGAAAATGGTTTCTTCTATATTTTATTTCTTTATATTCTATATACATATATATATATATATATATATATTTACATTACATTACATTACCTACATACATACATACATTACATACTTTTAAATTTAAATTTATTAATCAAAAAGTTTATAAATTCCATCACGCGGTACAATCATTATAATATAATGTTGACGATATATCTACAGTCAAAATATAATTCTATATATCTATAATTGTGTGTGTATGTGTCAGTCTACACACACACACACACACACATACAAACGATAATATTCAATCATACTGAATTTCCTTTTATAAATTTTTTTTTTATTTCTAATTTAACAAAAAAAAAAATATAAAGAAAAATAATATATAAGAATGAAGAAGAAGAAATAAAGAAAGAATGAGACTTTTGATTTTTTTAGATTTGTTTTATCTTTTTTTTTTTTATCCTTTTGTATGAAATTTGTAAAATTTTAATTTATAAATTTATATATGGATTTTGTTCAATTCATAGAAATTAAATTTATTAATAAATCAGGAATTAAATTTTTATATTTTCTATATTTCCTTTTTTCCTTTCTATTTCCTTTTATATTTTTATATTTCCTTTTTTATAATTTTAAGAAAGATCCTTTTTGTATCATCCGTAAATTCTAATTGCAATATGATTACGGTATTGTTTGATGTAACATTAAAAATATGAATTTTACAAACAGTAACGTTAACCTGACTCAAGTGCCAACTATTGCAGTTTGAAAGTATCAAAATTTTAGTCGATTTTGTCTTCGACAATTCTCATAAGAAATAATTATTTAAGATTTTTTTGATAAATTTTATTTTATAAATAAAATCCTTAACGTTTAGTAATATTGTACATACGATTGTATACATTAATCACATCAATTAATTTTTGGTCATCCAAATGATTCAATAGAAACACAATTTTTCCTTCTTTTTTTTTTTTTGTTGTTGGCCAAACATTACAATTTACACAAATTTTTATAGAAAAATAACAAATATCCTCCATCAAAGATCAACAATCGTAAAATTACAACAAGAAAAATAAAAAAAAACTTTAATCTAAAAATGATTAAAAATGGCAAATTAATCGATTGAGAAAATTTGACAAAATTTCAAACAAACATTTTTAAATTTCCGTTAAATTTAATTTTTGTGTTAAATATTTTCTGTCAGTAATAAAAACTCATTAATTGGTTTTTTAAATCAATTAATTTGTTAAATGATTGCTTAATTATGACTATCGATTGATTCCTGTGAATATTATGAAAATCTATTTGTTTTTTTCTGTCTGTAACCATCAATGCACTTAGAATTTCTCTTTGCAGAATAAAAATAAAAAATAAATTCGATGAAAATTAGGTGAAATTGATTGAAATAAAAAAAACTTATATGTGAAATTGTAGTTTCAGGTAGTTCCATAGGTGCAATCACCCGAAAAATGAAAAGGTTCTGACTTTCTTCAAATTTTCAAGTTGTGACATTGAAAGTTTATCGTTTCAGTCAATGAATTTTTTCTCTTAAAACAAAAAAAAAACTTTAATTATGTTTTGTTGAAAATTAAAAATAATTCATAAAATTAACTTTAAATTTTTTGTAAAATAAAAAGAATTTATTCTTTTCGTAAAATAGAGAAAAAAAGAGAAATATTTAGGATCTCACATTATAAAAAACACAATAATGAGAAAACAAAAAAGAATTTATGAAATTTTTCATTGAATTTCAAAGATAAATGAAAATCAAATTAAATTTGTAAATAACAAAAAAAATGTTTGTGACAAATCGTAATCACAATAAACGAAACAATAATTATTTTTCATTTTGTTTTCTGTTGTTGTTTTTGTTTTTTTTTTTTGTTTTTTTCTTTAAAAGTCAAAAGTCTCTATAAGGATACTTTATAATTATAAATAATAATTTTTCATTAAAATCAATTTATAGATAATTTCTAATAATAATTGTCAACGATCAGAAGATGCTAATTATCTATAATGAAAAAAAGAAAAAAAGTAAATGAAAATGTTGTCGTTAATTGAAAAATTTGTAAGGAAAAAAAACAAAAATTAAATGAAAAATGATAAATGAAATATTTAGCAAACATTTTCATCTTTAAACAAATACTTTTACATTATTTTATATAAATTCTTATTCCTTTTAACCCTTTTGGTACCTCGGTGTTTCTATATACATTTTCTCGTAGATAAATGAGAAGGATAAAAGATGAACGAGAATATTTTTTGGGTGACTTTTTTTTCGTTCTGTTTTTCCATCTTCCTTTCTATGTTTTTGGTTCTGTTTTCTTTTTTTTTTCCTCTCTTTTCTGTTTTTCTTTTTCTTTTTCTTTTTACTTCTTCAACTTCTTCATTTTGTTGTTGATGTGATGGGTGGTACGGGCAAAAAATTTAGCGGATTGGTGGGGGTATACATCTATATATATATATACATCTATAGATATATACATACATACGAGAGTTTGAGATTAAAATTAGGGTTGTATAAGAATAAAAAGATAAAAGAAACGCGCAGGATGTTTGAAAAAGGTTTCAAATTAAAATGAAAGATTGTATATTATATATTATAATACTGAAGGGTATGAGAACAGATTGGGATGACTGAGGGTGGTTAGTTAATATTTAGTAGAATGAGAGATGGAAGAAGTAGGAGTGCCTTTCATAATATTTTTGTTATACGATAAAATTTTATATTAAAGATTTGCTTCTTTATGTTTTTTTTTTTTTTTTTTGTGTTTTTCTTTCATTTTCTTTCATTTTATTTTATTTTTATAATAAATGGAAATTTTCCCCCATCTGATTATCATATAAGTACATATACGCATATATATGTTGTTAGTATTATTTACAGTATGGTGAGCTTTGTAATTCAAAGAATATTTAAATCATACAATCTTAATTGTATTTTTTGTTTCTGTTCGTGTTTTAGGAAATAAATAAAATAATATAATAATTACAATAAAATTTCTAATCAGGTTGAAGTTCTAAATTGTTCATAATTCAAAAATTCTAACTTTAACAAAAAAACAATGAAAAATTAAAATATTCGAGTAGAACTTTAGAGTTCAACTTTAATTAATTTTGACCGAAATATACATTAACCATAACAACAACTCACTCAACGCAAAGAAGTTTTTAAATATATTTAATCTCACTAACATTTTTTTTTTATTCCAATGCCGCTACTAATTATTTGTATAAGAAATTTGGCAATTTTGAGTGCCAACAATGTTGAGTGTGAATGAATAGGGTGAGTAAAGACTTGCACTCACATATTTATCGTAATCTAGACACATAGTAGTGAAAAGAGGAAATTATAGTAAATACAAATAATTGTCATAAATATACTCTCTGAAACAATATGAAAGATATCATTAAATGTTATATTTTTTGTTATTGTTATTATTGTGTGTGTGTATGTGTGTATTTTTTTGTTCAACCCCATACTGACTAATTGATATATAATGTTCGTCAATATTTTAATGTCAAAATATAAATTATGAATTTATTTTATATAAGACTGTAATTTGTATGCAAATGTATTAGTATATGTGTATTGTGTTAAACATCTAATTTTTATAAAATTTAAGAGAATGAGAGAGAAAAAAATTATATATATCAAATATTCTGGAATTTATGAATATTTGAATTTTCTATAAATTAAAATATAAAATATAAATAAAAATATATATATACACAAAACGTATATTTCACATATACTAACAATGGCACACACGCACACAAATATACACATACACACACACACACAAAAACACACACAAAATAAAGCCACCCAATCACGGATATTCACATTATATGCATATAATAAATAAAACCACTTCACTCATAGCATCCCACATACCTTCCTATCAACACAGCTTCTTTCGTCGTCTTTTTCTTTTTCTTCTGTTTTGCTTTTTGGTTTTTTTTTTTTTTTTTTTATTATTACTATTTTTTCTTTGAATTTATGTTAATGCTAAAATAAATATATGTTTACATAAAATATTCATTAATTAGACATTAATTATAATGAATTTATTTTTCATTTAAAATTTATATGAAGAAAAAATATTTCTCTCTCTATATTACAAAATAAGAAAGAAATCAAAAGAAAAAAATTTACAGAAAAAAAAAAAAAGAAGAAGAAGAAGCAAACAAACAAACAAACAAACAAACAAACAAACAAACAAACAAACAAAAAAACAAAATAAAAATAAATACATTAAAACATAAAATATAAAACATAAAATATAGAAAAAGGGAAAAAGGGAAAAAGGGAAAAAAATTCAAATGAAAAGAAATCATTAAAAATTTATACATTTTAATAAACAAACGGCTAATTTAAATTTTATACATAATAATGTAAATATAAGAGAGAAAATTTTTTTTTTAAGATTTTTACACACACACACACACACACACACGACAGATTTATATTCTCATATTATCCCCAATTCTCTATATTCTATTTCTTTATAATATTTTCTTTATATCTAAAAGAATGCATATATGTATGTTTGTATTATTGTATGTTTATGAATTAATGTGTGTGGCTGTGTGTGTGTGTGTTTGTATTTTATTTATGTATCTTTTGTATATATGTATATATGTAAGAAAATAAATAAGAAAATTTTAATATTAGGGTGGGTTTTTTTTTTATTCTATTCTTTCACTTTCTTAAATTCTAAACATTTATATAAAATTTTCAAATTTTAATTTATCATTTTTCATATTTTTGTTCAATTAGAATTTCTTTTCATTTTAGGTTACGCACGTGAACATAATTGTATGAATTGAATGTGTGCGTTTTCTTTTCTTTTCTTTTTGTTTGAGTTGAATTTCAATGTTTTATTGTAATTCACTCAACTTCACTCTATGACTAAGTCAAAATAATCTGTGGATGATTTAAAATTTGAAATCTAGAGAAAACACATTGTTGGAATAAATGAAATAAAAAATAAGTTTTTTTTTTTTTGGTTGTTTCATTTTAGGGATACACAAAATGAGAAAATATAATTAAATATATAATTTATTTGTAATAAAAAAAAAAAGTTAACACAAAAATTAACAATATTTTTTTTTGTTTTCAGTGAAAAACAAAAATGAAAATATGATTTTTCTTTTAATTGTAATAATAAATATATTTCTAAAATTTAGTCTAAAATTAGTCTAAAGTTAGTAAGTCACATTCGAATATATATTTTTGTGCTATTCAGCATTAGAAATTTAGAGGCCATTAAAAAACTCATAAAAGGTTGCCTTAGTCAATGGGTTTATTAACTGTAAAAACCAATCTAATTGAACCTCATATAAAATTGGATTATCATTGTCTAATTGGACATAATCTGTCTAAATCGTATAAAAATAATTTTTATAAACAATGGTCGGTCCCATTATACAGGTTTTGTACGATACATATTATTTATTCATCAACGTCTTTCTTGTCTTTCTTTTCGTTTACAATTTTTTAGTGTTTCCTTTTTTATTCTTTTTAATTTTTTATTTATATTTTATATAAAGTTAATTAAATGTAACTGGACTCTATTAATTTAATTGATTTTTAAATATTTTATATTACAAGAATAAATGTGCGTTCAAATGTTATGAAATATTTATTAGAAGAAATTAAATCAAATCATTAACAATCAAATAAATTTGAAAAAAAATTATTTTATTCCTTTTTGTTTCTTCATAAGTTTAACTTTTAAAGTCAAATTTAGTATACTATATAAAAATTTATCAGCTCTGTCCAAAATTAAAAAATTACTATTATTTATAAATGTACTTTATATACTTAGAAAAACATAAAAAAAATCACACACACACACACACACATATATATACATTTAAATATTGTAAAGGTATGTACCAACATATTTAAATTTATGAGTAAAATATTATTAATGTTACAGTGAAAATTTTCGTTATACCCGTTTTATATATATATTTATATATATATATATATATATATACATATATACATACATACAAAATTATAACAACGACTAGAAAAGTTTAATGTATTCCAGGTTTAATTTATATATATATATATATATATATATATATATTTGTAAATTTCATGAATAAATAGTTTGTATCACCTTTATACATTTATAAATACACCTATAATTTTATTTTATAATACAACATATATACTTGACTGCCTAGTATATCTATCTAGTATATTATCTATTTATTTATATATTTATATATATATATATAAATTGCAGTTTATAATTAACTATACTATACATACTTATATACATAAATGCATATACATATTTATATTTCTGTATATTCTTATCTAATAAAAATCATTTAATAGAAAATCTCTAATTAGATTATTGTCCATAGTTAAAAAATATGTGATTTTTTTTTTCTATCTATATGTAATAAAATGTATTCAATTAATGAAGTGGTCCGATTACTAGTGGTATACAATTAGATATTAGACAGATTTTTCTAATGTTATAATTAATTAAAGAAATAAAATAAGTATACATAATATTATATGACTTATTTTAACACAGATTATACATAATTATATTATTACTACAAGTATACTACAGCTTTTACATATTATTATAAAATACATAACAGAAAAAAAAAAACAAAAATTTAATAAACAAATATATTACATTCATTTTTGATTGCAAATGATAATAATTATAATACTCAGTAACAACAACAATACCAATAATCTTAATAATAATAATAATAATAATAATAACAACAACAATATATATATGCATAAATATATTTTCTATATATATTCCACCACCATAATAATTAAAGATAAGAAAATTTTAATAGATAAAATTAGAAAATTAGTTATAACAAAAACTAAAAGATATAGTCAAGAACTTAAATGTTAAGAAGTTAATCAGATAAATATATATATAAGTTTAAAAAGGGAAAAAAAAAAAAAACTTTTTCTTCTTCTCCTTATTTATAGGTATACTTATATATATACATACATATACAGATATACATACAGATATACATACATATATTGTTATCTTTTAAATAATAAAATATAAATAATATACATTTACCATATAAATGTACAAACAAGTCTAATAAGACTAAAGAAAATTATATATAGATTTAATGTTAGTTTTAATGAATTAAATTTTATAATAATCATGATAAAAACATTATTTATTTATCGTTTAGATTATTATTGTATATTTTTTTTTTTCTTCTAATTTTTCTATTTTTATTAAAGATTTTTTTATTTAATCAAATCATTCGTTTTACTTATTTATATAAGTTAACAGAGTCAATATATAAATAAAACGCAAAAAAAAAAAATAATGAATAAATAGAAGACAAAAAAAAAAAACGGTTAGTATAATATTGTTTCCATCTGTCTTAAAAAACAAGATCTAATTTCAGTTAACCAAAAAAAAAAAAAAAAAACAGGATCTTATGTCCAGGAGAGTAACTGGTTTGAATAATATTTATAATATGTGAACTGGTCAATTGGTCACCCTAAAAATGTGTGTATATTATCCTTTTATTTGCGACAATTTTATTTTGTAAATTTTAAAATACGGACAGGTTTTTACATGTAAAAATTTAAATGATAACTTTTGAATTATATATTGGACAATAATTTATTGAATAGAAACTTTTGTAATAAAACTCTTAGATAATTTTCTAATATTTTTGAAAATTAAACTTAAATTTTCTTTGTCGTTATTATTCAAGAATAGTATCATATTATATTTATATGTATAAATACATATAATTAATATAATTTCTTAGATAAAATTCTTATACACTTATATACACATACACATATATATATATAAGTTAATATAGAAATACATGTTTATCAAAATTGAACACGAAAAATCGTTATTATATTTTTGTTACTTTTCTCTTTATATTTAAGTTTAATTTCTAAATTCTATTTTATATTTTATACAATTAAGGCATATACATATAAATGTACTAAACCACCCTATTAAGCTCTCATCTAAACACCACCATCTCAACAAAAAAAAAAAATAAAATAAAATAAAATAAAAAAAAAAACATCCATTTCTCACACTACACTATAAACCATTCCATATTATTAAATTTAACCTCATCACAATTACACTATATATATACATATATACATATATACAACTCATTCTACTATTTTTACTTTTTCCACTATAAAATATATATATATATGTATGTATTATGTACCACCATTTTTCATTTGTATATAACTTTTCTATTCACCCGCGTCCATATATAAACAATCTTTTTCCTTTTCCCTTTTTTAGAGAAATATAATTCTCCTTCAGTTACACTCACATTTCTACTTAGAAATTATATATATATATATAATAATACTATATAGATGGTTTATCAACATTCATCTAACTCATACTTACTTTTTAAATATAATACATAGACATATATATAGACTCATGCCATATAACACCACACCCACCCAACCCTTAAAAAAGTTTATAATGGCATAAGACATACATACATATATACCAAAAAAGTATAGAGAAAATAACGTTTATATATATATATGTGTGTACGTGTATGTATGTGTGTGTATATAAAATGAAGAAAAAATAAATATATATATATATATACTTCTCACGTGTATAGGGGGAGCTAACACCATCTTATATAAAAAGCGAAATATTTGGGATCTAAATAGCTCAAGACAACATGGCCGACATAAATAAAACAATAACAACAACAACAACAACAACAACACACAACTTAACAAAAACACAACAACAGCCAAACAAAAAAAAAACAACAATAAACTACAAAAAAAAAAACAAGAACAACAAAAATATTTAAAAAAAAAATAAAAATAGAAACAATAGAATACAACTAAAAAACAACAACAACAACAATTTCTAAAACAAAAACCAAAAAGTGGAAAGAAAAAAAAAACAGAAAATGAAAAAATATATCTTAAAAAAATAAATAATAATTCTCTAGATGTGTAACAAGAAGGAAGATAAGTGAAATTGTTCAGGATTGTAATTAAATGGGGTAATATATAAGATTACAATATAAAGACAAATTAAATCAATTAAATCAATTAATGAATAACCAAAATTAAAACAAATAAAAAATAGTGAAAATTTACATAAAAAACAAAAAACTTAAAAAATAACTAAATGCACTTTTCTAATTTTCTTTTCTCATCAAAGAAATATTTCATCAAAGAGAAAGAAAATTTTATTTTCAAATATTTTCTATATAAATAAAAATTATTATTTGCGATGGGTTTAAAATGTCAAGGAAATTGACTGATGAATATGATTTATTTTATACGGATGATTATAGTTGGGGGCGGTCGGGGTGTATAGATGGGGATTTTTTGGGTATGAGATATATTAACGTTACCTCAATTTATATTGTAAAATTATATAGTATTAAACTTTACAAAATATTATTATAGATATTTTCTCAGACTATTAATATCTTAACCATTATATAACCAGATTCAAGGTGTAAATGAATAATAATTTTAGTTAATAGAAAATTGTTGTTGTTATTGTGTTTATTCTGTTTTTTTTTCTATTTTTTTTTATTATTATTTGTTGTTTTTGTTGTATATTTCTGTATTTTATTTTTTTTTGTTAATTTAATTCAATTCATTATCGTTGACAATTATCAGATAATTAAATATTTTGAATGTTAGTTTTTTTTTTTTTTTTCTTTTTTCAAGTTTTAGTTTTGTTAGCTACGTTTATTATGGATGGGTTGAATAAATATTCAATTGTACATATAAATTTCTAGTCGAATTTAATAAGAAATTTTAAAAATTTAAAAGATAATTTTATTTTTGACTTTTTCTCTCTTTCTCACGTTTAAAATTTTATTTATCACAAAGAAAAATCACTTAAGAAAATTTCTTTGTATATACATTTTCTATTGCCACACCCATTTTTATTTACTTTTATATTGTAATTTTATAAAATTTCTACTTTACATTAATTTATCTATGCTTTGGTAAAAATTATTTTGTTGTTGTTTTTTTTTTCTTTCTTTCTGCCTTTAAAGAGAATACAAAAAAAAATAATAATAAACATTTCCATCTTCATTGAATTAAGTATTTTTTTTTGTCATTTCATGTTGTTACATCGTAGGTCTAAATGTCTACCAAACCCCCCTACCCCCTCCCTACTCTACATATTTCAACAATATTAACAACTCTTCAACATAATATACCTTTCGTATTTTAATCGTTTCACCTCTTTCACCCTCTTTTGAACAATAATTATTAAAAAGAAAGTTCTATATGAAGAGTAGAAAAGAATAAAAAAAAACAACAACAACAACAACAACATTATATAGAAGAGTGTTTCTACCTCTCAGTACTCCGTCACATTATACTTTGTCTATCCTACAAAAGCCTTATTTTACTATAAGCAAGAAACCGTACCATTTTCACTCATTCCTTACTAACTTACCACCTAAATATCTAACCCAAACCATTCTAAACACACTTCTACACATATATGTAACTTTTTGTGTAAAAAAAAAAAGAAAAATAAAATAAAAGAAGATGGGTAGAGTATAATATTATATATATATATATATATATATATATATATATATATATGTGTGTGTATGTGTGTGTGTGTGTGTGTGTAGATATATAATATAATATAATACTTGTTCATTCCATATATAGTCTTCTCAGTACTTCTTTTCTTTTGTATGATTTCTATAGGAAAACCAAAGAGTAAAAGGAAAATATATAAGGTTCCTCTATATAGCATTTTTCTTTCATTCTTTCATTTCTTCTTTCTTTCTTTCAATCTTTACTTATTTCTTTCATTCTTTCTTTCCTTTTTTTTCTTCCAGTCATATAGGTGTGAGAAATTTCTCTTATTATATAGAAATGTATGTATATATGTATGTAGTATGTACATTGTACAGTACGTGTAAAGAAAATATTAGTGATGGTGGATATAAGAGAGAGTTCGATGAATTGGTTTGTTGGTAACACACAGTGGATGAGGGTTAGTAGGTGGATAAAATATATAACTAAATACATTGGAATGAGTTTTTTTTTTTTTTTTATAAAAATAAAAAAGAAAAGAGGGAAATTAGAGATTGAATTGTTGCTACACACATTTATGTGTGTATATGTTTATTTATATTCTTGAATTTAGAGATGTATATCTTTCTTAACATTATATTATGGATTGGGTGAAGGTTATATGGGATGTCATTTTATTCTCATACTCTATTTTAATATGCCATCATTATGGGTATATATATAAACACATTTTTATATATAAATATACATACATACATATATAGTTATAACGCGCGGTCTATGGTATGCAATATTCAGAAGAAAACGGCTACGGGCCATAAATAATATGCTAAAGGCAGCAGTTAGAACAGCAAAAGCTCACAGGGAAAACAAAAGAAGAATATTTTGTGTGTATGTATGTGTGTGTGTGTGTGTATGTATCTGTATGTTAGAAAAGTTGGTGAGAAAATTTTCCATATATATGTTTATAAGAAGGTAAGGGTTAAAACTTTGATGACGTTGGCATCGTTCAACAAAACGACGAAAACGAGGTTTTATACTTATAAAACATTCCCTTATATTTTGCACAGAGAAGCGGAAATATTTTCTTATATAAGAAAATTTCTAAAATTAATGGTGTTTAATGTGTGTTTACGTATATATGTATAGAAGTATATATATATACGTATATATTTTCATTTTGTTAGAAAATTTTACCTTACTAATAAGAAAACAAAGTTATAAAACAAAACCAAAGAATATAATTATACGTGTGTCGCACATGACCGAATTATAATTATTAATTTATAAAATATAATTAAAAAAAAAAAAAAGGGAAAGAACACAAAAAAAAACATGAAAGAAAAGATAAAAATTCTTTCTTTCAAAAATTTAATAATAATTTTAAGAAAAGACAAAAAAGCAAAGAAAAAAATAATAACAGCGAAAAAATATCGAAAATTTTGATGCGTTTGAATTTTACTTAAATGTAAAAGTTTGGTTTAATAGAGAATTTAAATTATCGGTTAAAATATGTTTACACACAATCGAATTACAATTCATATTAGAAATTTTAGAAATTTTAGAAAATTTATTCAGGAAAAACATAAATAATTTAATTTTGTTTTTAAATAACAAAATGAAGGAAAACAATTTTTTTCTTTAATGATTAGATTTGGTTTAGGCTTATTATTATAACCTGCCAAAATTATGTAAGGACCTTAATGTAAGGAATACAAAATCATTATGTTTCTATCATGCTGCTTGATTTTAAATCTGGCGACGCTAATAGCGAGAGGCCACCATAGCGACACTCTTCTTTTAAATAATAGACAAAACAAAATTTTTTAAATAATCATCAATTTATTAAAAGACAAATATGCTAATATTTTCATAATTAAATATTTAAAAAAATATATATATTCAATAACAGATAGAATGACAGAGTTTATTAATTTATTAGTATGATTATTTAAATACACAATGGATAATGGATTTATTATTATATTGGATTCCATTATATTCACTCATATCACAGACATCTTATACATAAATATAAGTTCGTCAAAAATCATAATTAAATTTGATGGATTAATTTAAAGTTAGGCAAACATATATTAATTTTTTTTTTATTTTTAAATAAACTTAAAGTTCTTCTTTAGTAGAACCACATGAAAATTTTCAATTTTTCAACATTTAAAAATGATTGATGAAATCATTAAATTATTCAAAATCTATTTATTTTATAATAAATATTTTCATTCATAAATTCAACAAAATTATAAACTTTCAAGAAAATATAAAAGAAAATTTAATAATACATAAATAATAAATGTAATTTTCATTATTCTATCAATAATTTCCCCTATATATATATTTTCTATTTGTATTTAATTGACCAAACAAAACCTAAACATAATAACAATTATCACCACTTTAATTTAAATATATGTATGCCAATTGAAATCCCCTAATACACCTATTTGTCAATTATCTAAAATGAAAAGAAGAATCAACAGAAAGTGAAAAAAAAAAACAAACAAACAAACATACAACAACAACAACAACGAGAACGAAAGAAAGAAAAAAAGAAAACAGAGGAAAAAATGTCCCAAAACAATAAAGCTGAAAGCCACAATTGGAATTTAAACTCATCCACCCATCGTCAACATCAATCCACCTACATATCTCAATCCACTGAAATTTTCACTGAAAAGCTAGGGCAGCAACAAATAAAAAAAAAATATATATATCACTTTCAAATGTTTTCCACTCAAATTAACTCAATCGCAACTTTTTTTTTTTTTTTAACAATTCACAGCAAAGCGCGCGCCATACACACAAAAATATCAACCCCTTAAAAGCACCAAAAGCAATGTTACCAGAATACTATAATATCGTCCACTTTTCACACATAAATTTTTATTTCGATTAACTCTTTTTGTCTGCCACCCTCCAAACCCTCTAAATTAAAACATTTTTTTTTTTTTGCATTTCCTTTTTTGCTCCGGTTTTTTTTTTTTATTTTATTTTTTGTTGGTTACAAAAACACAAGCATCCGACGACCAGAAATTCCGCACGGGCAAAAATAAAAAAAAAAATAAAAAAAGAAGAAAAAATTAAATCGTTTTAAATCACAGCTTAACGAGAAAAACATTTTCCCGTGGTTGACCCACACCCACCTTTTCTTTAACTCTACCAACTTTTTTTTTTCTCTTCTCTCTCTCTCTCTCTCTCTTTCTCTCACTCTTTTTTTTTCTGGTTTAAATAAATTTTTTTCTATTTCTGTTTTCCTTGTTTATATATCTGAAAATGCGTTTATAAGTATGAGCTTGTGTGTGTGTGTGTGTATTGTGTGTGTAAGTATTCTTCTTCTGACACTTTTCTGTAGTAAAAAAAAAAAATTTGTAAAACCGTTGAGTGGACGTAGGAAGTTTATAGTATAAATTTACATTTGTATGTTTGTGTGCCTTTGTCCAATTTACTTCATCGTTTTGTTTTTGTTTTTGTTGTTTTTTTTTTTATAAAAGGGGATACCATCTACTTGTGTGGAAGAGGTTTTTTCACGCTTTTCACAGATCGTTTATATTCAATTTGATGCAATTAGTTGAGGTTTAACGCGGTCTTTCTGTTTCTTTTTTTTTTGTTCCTTCTATTTTTGTATTGCGTTTTTTTTTTTTTGAGGTTTCCGAGTAGATTTTTCTTTTTGATTTAATTGGTAAAGTAATTTAGTTACTTTCAGATTTTTGGTCGTTTATTATTTTGTTGTTGTTATTGTTGTTGTTGTTGTTGATGTTGATGTTGTTGTTATTTAAAAAGTTCGCCCCAAAATATTTACGTTTATTTTTTTACATAAATGTCCAATTATTATATGATTAATAACATTAGCCGTTAGTAAGTAAAGTTATAATGTAAGAAAAATGTAATAATGTAAGAATGTAAAAAATGTAAGTATAGGTAGGTAGTTATAATGTGTAATGTATAATTTATAATTATAAATTTATATGTCTTAATTTATAAATCTTTCATATTTTATGTCTTTCAGACTAATAAATTTTATTTTTCATATATAAATATATATGTGTGCGTGTGTGTGTGTGTGTGTGTGGCTGTATAACTACATATATACATTTACATAAAAACACACTTTGAGAAATAGATCCTTAAGATCTAATGAAAAGTGTTTTGACGGGTATGGGCGAATGGTCGTAGATGGGTTTATATGATGTGTGGTGTTATTTTTTTTTTTCTTTTTTTTTTTTTTTGGTGAGAATATAAAAGAGAGAGGAAGGAAAATATTATAATATTACATAATAGATACGTACGTATTTATGTATACAAAAAAAATAACATATATCAATAAACATATAAGGATAGAAAGAGAAAAATTTATACAGTGAGATATGAAGAAAGTGTGTGTGTGTATGTATTTGTGTGTGTGTAAGATATTGAGAGCGAGAGAAAAAGAGAAAGTGAGAGAGAGAGAGAAAGTGAGAAAGAGAAAGAGAGGAGATAAAAGCAAAAGCAAAAGATTGGTTAAATTAAATGCAAAAAAAGTAAAGGTATGAGGAGTAAGGTGTTTTTTCAGTTATAATATATTATGATGAAGAATATAATATTTTTTTAAAAGAAAATATATTTTCTTATTATATTTATGTATATACGCGTGTACATAACACAAGATGTTGGTGACATATCCACATACGCACACACACACACACACACACCCACAAAAATAAAGGAATTAAAAAAAAAAAAAGTATGCTCTTATATAAAGTATTATATGGAAATATTAAAATTGTTGGAAAATTAAGAAAATTATGAAAAAGGGGTGCGAATTTTAATATATACATTGTACATACGTATGCATAATATATTATATAGATATATATATATACATATAGATATAAATATTGTGTGTATATATTTAACATTATATATGAAAAATTATTGAAGAAGATAATTGCTTGGTATATATAACAAATTTTAAAATAATAATAATATCACATACGTATAGTATATATATATATATTAACATTTTATAATAAATTATACTGTTCACGTTTATATTTTATCTTTATACATTATCTAGATATTTTCTTTTAACGTAAAGAAAGTTACAAGTATAAGAAATATATTTTTTATCGTATATAACGTAGATGGATTTTATGTTTATTTGTGTTTTTTTTTTCTTTTATATTTATGTTTAATTTAAAAATTAATTATTCTTAAATAAAATAATCAAAAACCAAAAATAAATGTAAATATACCTTTTTTATAATTGCACAAATTTTATTTAGACAAAAATTAAAAACTAAACGAATTATAATTACACGTGCAAGAAAATATAAATCACAATTATATAGCTGATTCTTTAGTATATTTCACTTATTGATTTTTTTTTTGTATTGATATTAATTTCATGAAATTCCATTAATTAAATACACACACACACATATATATATAATTTACCAAATTTTTAAATTGATTTATAGAAAATTTTACATTGAAATTTGTATCATTTTAATTGAACTATAAAGTATAAATAACAAACTGACCCATCGCAATATAATTTTTGTACGACTATCCTTATAACATCAGGTAACAATTTACAATTGTTATGCTATCGTTTTTTTTTTTTTATTTAAAATGATGATCTTATTAGAAATTTGAAGAAGATTACAATTCTGATTAAATATAATTTTTTCAATTAGATTTGTTTGGTAAATTTTAATTTTGAAAGGACTCTTAAATTATTTGGAATAATTTTTAATTAATACAAATTATGTTATTCCTTCTTTTTTTATTATTAAACATTTGCAAATTAAAAAAAAAATTACATTTTATAAACCGAAAAGTCCTTAGATAAAATAATCAATATGAAAATTAATTTTCCAATATTGAAAATTATCAAATTCTAAATAGAATTTATTCTGTAAGTCCTTGCATAAAATTTGCTAACCCTTTCGAAAAAAAAACATTTCATTTCAAAAATTAATACAAACGTAAAAAAAAAACCGAATATAATGAGAGAAATAAAAAAAAAGATGAAACATCAAATTACGATCGTCCTTATTTGGCAAGTGACGCCATCTCTTTAAGAATAATAAAACTAATGCATGATTAACTTCTTATAGTGTGTGTCTCTACTTATGTTTTTAAAGAACATTTCTATGTTGATTCTTTTTTTGTGTTTTTTTTTTTATTTGAGTAGCCGAGAAGTATGCTACTTGTTTTTTTTTTGTTTTCATTCATGCCTCTACTTTCCTTTTTTTTTTATTAGAACGAGATTAAAAATATTAAATGAAAATAAATAATGCCTTTGATTAAAAATTTTTTAGAGATTTTTTATAGGAAAATAAATGAATAAATTTGAATATTTGGTGCTAGAAAGTCGGTTAAAAATAATTATTGTGTAAATATTGAGTAATGAACTAAGGAACATAAACACATTAAAATGTCACATATTTTTATAAATATTTAATTCGTAGTAACGATTATATTTTTTTTTGTTCTTTCTTTTTGCACGTAATGTTTTATTTTGTTTATTTTTTTTTGTATCTAACTCCGTTTGTTAGTGAACTTTTAAATTCTGTTGTGAATTTATACGTTTCAAAAAAATTTTAATATTATTTTCTATTACACTAACAATCAATAATAAATTAAATAAATTAATAAACTATTTAATTACTCTTCACATATTTGATTGAAATTTAATAATATTTGACCAAAATACCAATTTTTAGTTAATTTTTTTTTTTTTTTTGGTTCACCCTGAATCTATTAAAAAATTTAAATATGCACAACCGCTTGTGATAATCCATTGAAATGTATAATGCATAATTGTATTTATTCAAATTTTTTGTGTGAAATTAATTAACATTGATTTTAGTGTAGTTCATTAAATTCAATTTTATAGATGAATAAATATTAAACAATATAATTCTAATGTGTTGAAACGCTAATAACTAGAATCAATTTAGAATTTATTCTTATCTATAAATATAAAAACAATTTAAAATTACATTTCAATTATTTTATTTTAATTGTGATCAGAAGATTTTAATTGTAACAAATAAAATATTAAATCAATGAAGTTTTCAAGAATAATTACTTTTCAATAAAATATAATACATATAGTAAAATTTTGGTTACTCAGAATTTTATACGAATTCTATTACTATGTAACAATAGTTTCAGTTACAGTATAGAAATATTTTGAAGTACAGAGAAGCTGCTGAAACTTTAAACAAAAATAAAAGAAAAAAACAATTTGTTTAAATTGAACCGTCAAAGTAAAACCGATTTTTAAAAATTGATTATCTTTAGTAAACGTTACTAAATACATTCTTATGATTATGAGTCTTTTGTAAGATGGCAACAAAAAAAAAATTAAAAATTGATTTATCGTTTTCGTTTAATTTCTCATCAATCGTTAATCGTTAATAACAAACATGACTATAAAGTTTAGTTAAATTCTATTTTGGCTCTCAAACATTGTCTTTTAATTATTTAAATTAATTAAAAAAAATTCCATTTACTTATTCTCTAATAAATTATTTCATTTACACATTGAAGTTACTAATTAAACTTTATTGATTTACATCTTTTATAATAAACGAAAAATAATCAATATTTATGATTTTATATTATTTCTATACTGTCTCTATATACTAACTCAATTTGTATTATTTTTTAACAGCAAATAACAGCAAAAAAAAAATATATACAGTATGTAAGACTTTGTTTTAGTCCGAGTATTTTATATAGATTATATGTAAACATATCGAGACGTTGTATTGTATTACTCTAATAAAAAAATCTTATACACAATTCTAAGTAAATTGAACAGGTATATATAATATTTTGTGAATAGAAGAATTATCAAAGATTATTGAAATCATTACAAATATATATTTATAAAATTTAAAATCTAAAATCAAGTCTATTCATCGCTATTGAATGTACATGTATACATATTTATAGATATAAAATTCTCTAATTTTGCCAATAACATTTTTGAAATTGATATGACTTTTAACATAGATTCAAATCCTAATAGGTATTGTTAGAATTTCTGTAAAAATTAAGAAAAGAATCTTTAGAAAACAAAAAATTGTTTCAATTGTTTTCTTGTTTTACTTTTTTCTTTCTTTTATAATTTAAGAAATTTTCATATTCTTAATTATAAACGTACGCATAAATCATGTATTGAACAACCCTATAATAAACCGTATACGTATACATATATTGTATAAATATATAAACGCATAATTATATATATATATATATATACAAGAACACAATTTTCTTAATTAAACAAAAAAAAAAAAAAAAAATCTAAAGACAAAATATAAAATCACTAAAGTGAAGAATAAATTATATATTTTTTTTTCGCGAAATATTATAAATTTTCTAACAAATATAACAAAATCGCGCAACCAATAGAAATAAACTTAAGAAACTTGCTATTCTTATTGGCTGACAAAATTTATAAGTTTCTTTTCTGAGTACGGTGGGTATATAATATAATATAATATGAAAACTAAAGAGGGAAAAGCTTTAAAAAGGGTTGATATAGTATTTTCACGCATATGACTATATAAATATATATAGATATATTCATATATTTATAACTAGTTACATATACATATATTAATTTATATTAGTGTGTGTTTATGTATCCTTTTAAATACGTTACGGGCGTATGTTAAATAAACCTTAAGAAAACCATACAGAGTATAAGGAGTTTAACTCAAGAATATGTATTATTATATATATATATATATGTATATATATATATATATATGTATGTTAATGTATGTGTAGATATATATATATTTACATGCATACTTGTTAACATTTACATACTTAACATTTAGAAAAGCACAAGGAAAATCAAGAAAACACAAAAACTGGGTACAGTGTGTTTTTTTTTCTATCTTGATTTTCTTTTTCCTTTTTCTTTTATACTTTTTTGTTGTGTTTTGTTGTTTTTTTTTTCGGTTTAGTTTGGTTTGGAACTATAGATGAAATTTATATTAGATATATGTGTTGTGTATATAAAAGAATATAAGAAAGAGAAAACTAATCAACTAACGGATACAAACATATATATATTTATATCTATACTTATGTACATTTATTATAAAGAAAATTTTCTCTATATATGTATTGGGTATCTTGAAAAATGGTATACAAATAATGGTATCCATAGTGATAGGAAAATTTTGTATATACCGATTTGATTTAAATTCTTTTTTGTTTTCTATTTAAATTTAAAATAAAATATTTTCTTTAACACAGAATGGTATATAGTGGAGGGGTTGGGTGAGGATTTTTTTTTTTGTGTAAAGAATAAGAAAACTTTGTCAAACTTTTTTCATTGAAATTGTGAATATTAAAAAATATATATTTTCATGTAAATGATTAAAAACATATTACAGGTGTTTCAGAATCAATATTTTCGTCAACTGATATTTGGACTGATTATCGGATTTTGCTTAATCGAATATAAAGTAATTCCTAATTAATTTGAACGTATATGATTTTCATCAAATCTTGACAAATAAAGGAGAGTAAATTTTTACATTTTAATGACAATAAAGACACCTTTTTGAACTAAGATTTTAATAAGAATTTAATAAGAAAATTATGAATGTTATAATTTTGATGAAAAATTTCATTTTGTAACTTATAATATTTTTAATAAAAATATTAACGGAAGAATTCTACGAAATAAAAGATGATTTAATACTTTACAAAAGTTATAAGGTATGGTTGTTAATACTTCACAACCCATACCATAAATTTAATAAATTTTCTCTCTTTACACATTATATAATCTATAGATTTATGCACACACACACATACACACACACACACATATATATACACGAAAACATTATTTAATGTAAGAAGAAGAAAAACTTAATAAAATTAAGATAAGAACAATTTTACAAAATTCTAAATTGGCCAGATATAAAACTTTTATATAAGGGTTGTTCCCTTAATATTATATTCTTGAATTGAAAAAAAAAAACAAGAAAGTTGGTTTGTTTTGTTTTTTTTTCTTCCTTATTTTCTATAAATTTTGTCTTTATTTTGATTTTCAAATAAACTTGGTAAATTTTTCATTGAATTTTATTTATTGAAATTTATGTAATTGAAAAATGTTTACCCGATACCTTTCTGTAATAAATTAGAGACAACGATTTTTCATTTTTTATTTGAATAATTGAATAACCAATTTTTAATCATATTTAAAAACAAAAAAAAGATTGTTACAAATTGACTTTTCTTATAATACATTTATTTATTTTTTGCGCCCTTTAAGTTTATGATCCACTGTCATTAACAATAACAATACAAGTTACCACTAACAATATATACCAAAAATAATGATTTCCATTGTTTCAATATTTTAAATCATTTTAATGTCTTTAAACGATTAACAAACAATGTTTAATTTTGAATTGTTTAAATTCGACATACGACAAATACTATGTATTTGTATTTATTGTATTTCAGTATTCAGTACAATAGAAAATCGGATGCCAAAAGTTTCAATATTATTTGATAAATATTTTAATTTATTTGTTTCTTTTAAAACGAATTAAGGAGAAACAAAATCAAACAAAATAAACACAATTTATTATTAATAAAAAAAAAATGCGAAGATCTTAAAAATCAATCAATAATCTTAACATATTCGAGTATTCTTAGTATACATACATCATTATTATTCCAATTAAATTATTATAATTTCTTCAGAATTAATAATCGACAAGGGAAAGAATGTTTAAAAAAATTACAAAATAACCAGATATTGACCATCAACAAAAACCCTTAAATTTTCTAATAAATTCAAGAAAACAAGTTCATCATTTAAAATATAGAAAAACATAGAAATAACCTGAAACTAATACCTTCTTCTTTATATATTCAATAAGAAAATATATTCTTGTATTTAATACAAAAACTGGGCTTTCCTGTTCTCATGGGAAAATAAAATTAATTTTTTCACAAGAAAACCAGTGCAAAGTTTATAATTTAAAAAAATTCATGGAAATCTAGTAATTTTAGAATTATTTAAAATTGTACAAGAAATATTTCTCACTTATTCTTTTTGTAAATAAAAAAAAAAAAAATTTAGGTTGAACTACTTTTGAATATAATTGTAATAATTTTTGTAATCTTCTTACTAAATAAAATTAAATAATTTTAGTACGATAACTTTAGTACAATGACTCTCTCTCACAATCGAAATTGCCACTGTAACGTATTTTTATTTTTTTTGTTATAAATAAAAATAAATCCTGTAACTAAGAGAAAAAAAACCTAAATGATTAAACTGTTAAACAAAGGAATAAACGATTTACTAAGTTATTTGTTCAAATTACCATAAAATATTCAAAAAAAACTTAATAATTTACATTAAGAATGAATCAATAATTACAGGAAGGTGAAGAAAAGTTTTTAAATACATATGTGCTATGTGAATTTGATCTAATCAACTTCAATATTATTTTAATAATTTGACAGTTATTGTTTTATTTCGCCAAATTTTAACATATAAATTAAATAATATTATTTTAGATTTATACCATTTAATATTTATTTTAATCAAAAGTTTTAAGTTATTGAATCAACACATAATATTTTTAAAAGTAAGAAACAGTGAGTAGTAGTGACACATAAATTAATCAAACAAAAGGATACAAATTTAATTAAAAAAAATAGAAAAATAATTAAAGAAAAAAAAAATGTAAGTAATAAAAATTATTATAATTAATTAAAATGTGAATAACATTAACTAATCCGACTCTCAATAGTAGCCAATGCAGAAATAAAGATTTTGTAATTTATTTAAATATAATAAAATTTCATTTCTTACATGATTCTAGCAATTTGATAAAAGTCACTTTTACATTTTAATTTATTCAATAAGAACCGCAACGGATTGTTACCAATTCACAAATATAAATAACTTAATTAATTTAACTTTAATCTATTCGTTAAAAATAATGACAAATTTTTCAAAAATGTTACAATTGTAATAATAAACAAAGTCAATTAGATTCCAGTCAATAAGTCTCAATTATATTTGTCTTAGCATCTTTAAAATGTAAGAAAACAATAAGATTGTAACAAAAACTCTTTAAAAAAATGGAGGAATATTTAAAAGGACATTCTGAGAATAATCTTTTAATATATTTTTTTATATTTTCTTAAAACAACAAATAATTTCAATGAAAATATTTACATAAATACATACTTTTAATTTTGTTTAGAAAATTGAATTAAAATAAAGTTAAATTGTCTTTATTTTATTTAATTCATGAATAATCTTAAATGTGAAAAAAGTCAATTTATCGTTTTATTTATAAAGAGAATGACTTAAGGCATACACTTCATCAAATTTTGGGGGTTAACTATCATGTGCAATCATGTGAAATGATGTTATGAAATTTTCAAATTAATGAAATGGAAATTAAATCTTTCAAAATATCAAAAATACATTTCAATAAATTAATAACAAATAATAAATAGAAAATCAATTTTTAATAATAAAAATTGTATTTTATATCGTGAATATGTAAATGGTACGATAAACATTAAAACAAGTTTTTCTATATTCTTATATATATAAAAAAAATTATACCTTCGCACAAGTTCACTTGTGAACCCATTATTTTCTTTGAATAAAGAAAAACAAAAAAAGACAAGTTTTAATATTTTATCGTATTTTGAACTCGTTTCTTTTAAATAAATTTTTTTGGTGTCTTCTTTTTTTTATTTAAGGTTAGTTGGGGTGTCAAGTTTTTTTTTTTAAACTTGTTACGTGAGAATATTGGGAATATTTCTTGAATTCAAAAAAAAAAGAAATTATTGTTTTCTTTTCTTGTTAAAGATTTTATTTAATGTTCTACTTCTTTTTTTTTTTTTTTGTTTAGATTTTTGCTGTGGGAAAAAATCAAAATATGAATAAATTTTTATATTTTGATTGCATCATCATGTGTGTATAGATAAATATATAATGCATAAATATATATATATACAAATGTCTATTTATAAATGGTCATAAATGTGTATATGCAGATTTTCATATTATATGTAAAATAATCGTATGTATATTTATAGAGAGAGAGACATATTTTAGATGGATGGGTTAGGGTTGATTTTAGGTTACGATTTTGGTTTAGTTACATTTCATATTTATTGGTGATCAGTTTGTTTGTTTTTTTTTTTTTTTTCTTAATTTATTTACTATATTTATTTATTGAATTTCATTTTCTTTTAATTATATATTTTTGTTTAAAAAGTGTTGTCTAGAATTATTATAGAAATTGTATTAAAGTGTTACGCGATCCTTTATATACATATTATCTTATTTATTATTAACAACTAGCTAACATAAATAATGGTCAGTAAAATAAAAAAAAATTTCCTAATTATTAATAACTAATACTAAAGATCTTTAATAAAAATTAACAAATTAAATTTTTGAGACTCTTATTGAATATTATATAAATTTAATATGTTGATCTATCAATTGACTTCTGTTTTATGATTTCAAATATATATACATATAGTAAGAAATTATAAGAAAATATTCTATATATAAGAAAGTAACTTTATAGATTTTATAAAATCTTACGCGCGTGTATTAAATACAAAACTCTTTTCATTGTTATATATAAGCACATATATATAACTATATATGTATGTGATTAATATTAATATGAGACTTAGATATTATTTTATATTATATATATATACACGCCATTTTATAAACTTAAGAATAGAACAACGTTTTCCCGAGAGGCAAATATTTTCCCTTACAAAATTTATATAGCTTGAAATGGAAAACGCGCATCACATATAAACCACCCACATCTAATCTACAAACTCATACTATATATAAAAACCTTTTATAACCATCTTTTACAAGCTACAAAATCCTATACCAATCTCCTTATTCTTCACTCCACCTCCTCTATACATATATATATATATACAAAATATTCATCTTCTACTTCATCTTTATCTTTTCTTCTTCTTATTATGTATATATATATTATATATATTTTCCTTCTTCTCAAAATTTTAAACCATAGTCGGTATCGCTATACCCATCCCTTTATCCTTTTATAACATTTCACTACTATCCCTTATAACATACACCATCTCTAAAAACTGTTATATGTATAAATATAATTCACTCCTACACCTATAAGAATTTTCCATTCCTTTTGTTATACTCAAACTCTTATATATTTTCCAATTACCCAAAAAAACACCCACTCTCTTACATTCATGAATATTATGTTCTATATACGCTTTAATAACACCATCCTACCATTTTTCTCTTTTCTCATCATCATTTAAAGTTAACCTTCAACTATACACAAAATCTAATACTTAATATTTTTTTTTTTTCTTTTTTCCTTTTTCATCTTTTTCTTCTTCTTCTTCTACTTCTACTACTTCTTCTTCATTTTCTTCTATTTCCTCCTTGACTTTTTCTATATACACACAATACACAATAATAATGTCATCTCTTTCTATTTAATTTATTTTGAACATTTTAAATATATCTCCTTTACTCTTATATATAAATAAAAGTATAAAACACCTATACTATATTTTAACCCTTTATTTTTCCCGTTCATCCCACCCCTTTTTTCTTTTTTTTTTTTTAGTTTAGTTTTTAGTTTTTAGTTTTTAGATACAGGGTTATTTTCTATGTTATAACAAAACGGAAAACGCGTCCATTATATTTTATATATATTCCAAAAAGTAAAAAGAGAAGAGAAATAATACTTAAAGGAGAATGAGGTATCCTTAGAATGGAAAAACAAAAAACAAAAAAAAAAAAAAAACGACAAGAAGTAGAAGGAAAATGAAAGAGAAAAAGAAAGAAAAAATATTGAAATTTTGGTACATTGGTCCTAGGAGCCTGTTTGTTATATGTATGTATGTATAGAGTTTCTAACATTATCATTGAGAATCATGTTAGAATAAGGATAGAATAAGGAGAGAGTCTAATATAAATAATATACATATAGATTTCTATATACCAGATTCTATAGTTTTCTAAAGAATATAAGTAAAAGAAATAATAGAAAGATGTTAGAAAAAGATGATTATAATAAATGAGTAAAAAGAAGAAAATTTTATTTATATAAAGGGAGACAAGAAAATATTTATATATAAAAGGACAGACAAAAAAGACAGATATTATATAGATACATACAAATTAAAATTTATAATACATTCATATATACATACACACATACTTACATACATACATGCATACATACATACATACATAGTTATTATATACAAAAGAAATTATATGCTATAAAATTATATCATAAAACAAAAGTTTTAGAAAATTGTTCACGGTTATAATATATAATATATAGAAAAACATAGAAGGGAAGTAGTGGGGGGTATCCTTAGAAAATATTATTTATATACGACTGAGAAAAGGGTTTTGTTTTTTTGTCGTAATAATAATAATATAATTTTATTTTACATAATTCTTATATAAAAAAAAAAAAAAAGACACAGAAAAAAATGAAGTGTGGGTGGGAAGATAATTTTTTCAGCGCGATTCCATTTTTCATTTTATATATTTACTTATTTTAGATCAAACCAATAATAATAATAAAACGAAACGAAAGAAAAAAAAAAAACAAAGATGGTTGAGAAATTTGTGAGGGTGAAAAACAAAACAAACCAAAAAAAAAAAAACTAATTCCTAATTTTTCAATACTTTAAATATTAGAAAGAATATACATAAAGAGAAAAAATGTATATAAACTCTATAAATGAAAAGGGTTTTATGTTAGGGTGTTTATTTAATATGGCCGACTCTCTTAAAAAATGGTTATGGATTAATATACTATATAGGAATGATGGTTGAACGATTAAATATATATAATGTGAAAGAAGAAAAAATAGACATTGGGAAAATAATAAAAAAAATATATATAAAGAAGAGAAGAAAAGAGATGAGAAGAAAATATATTATCATATTAGAGTGTATGTATGCAGGGAAAAAAAAATTGAGGGTGTAGAAAAGCAAAAGAAAACGATGGCAACGACTTTAACTTCGACTTTTATATACGATGACGACGACGACGAAGAAAAGATTTTATTTTTTTTCTTGTTGTTTCTACTTTTTTTTTGTTTAAACGACCTCCTAATAGTAACGACGAGAACGACGATGATAATATAATATTGTAAAAGAAAGAAGTTTGAGAAAATCGAAATATGTAAATTTTACAAATTCTAAATATGCTGTATATATATATATACATGTACATTACATGTACTTTAGTTAATATAAGGGGGAGGCGTATTTAGAAGCCATCTTTGAAAACGCGAAACGCTAATGGCAGGATATCGTCATCGTATTTCTATATATTTTATCTAAATCTTTTTAAAACGCGAATATAATTATATAATTATATACATACATACACACATACATATATATAGTATAGTATAGTATAGTATAGTATAGTGCATACAAATATATAGAATTTAATTTTCTATATAATAATACGAGTACCTTAAAAATTGTCTCTTTATATATACTTTAAAATTCCCGGTATATTTATATACATTGTATTATATACATTGATTTAAATGTATATATAAATTTAACACTTAACAAACATATATTATTGTTAAATATTTTAACAAGCGTCGCGTATTAAAATACAAATAGACATACATATATTTATTTATATATATATATATATATATATATATATATATATATATAAAATGATAAAATTTTCTACTAAGAAAATTTCACAAAACTTCAAAGTTACCCTTCTTATATATATTTTCTATAGATATATAAAATAAAGCGAGAAATAATATATATTTATATACAGAAACCTCAATCTTCCTTTTAGAAGACAATATTAAATTTATATATATATCTACTATACATAAGATGATGGGAAGAAATAAAAGAATAGGTATGAGATTGAAGGTTTATATAATATTTGTATATTTATTTTAATTTTGATGGCTCACAAAACACAAAATTTTGTATATATTAATTATGTATAAGTAATATAAATAAGAAAAGCATATACATAATAATAATAATAATAATAATAATAATAATAATAATAATAATAATAATAATAATAATATAAAGGTATACATAAAATATATATAATATTTCCTTAAGACATATTTCTTTATAAAACTAAGGTTTCGCGAAAATTCTATACAGATACCATAATGAAAATTTTCACTAAATATTTATATAAGTAAAAAGGAGTAAGGAAAATTTTAATTAGAAATTTTGTATATTCATTCCAATGATATTGTCTTTAATCTTTTTACTTTTTTTTTACATTTTTCATTTTTTTTTTTCTCATTTTGTACATAGAAATTTATATTATAGAAAAAAAAATTTTTTTGGTTTAAAATTATATTTATTTATAGAAATGAAAATGATAATGAAAATTTATTTACCTTTATTAATATAATCATAAATTTGGTATAAAATAAAAGAGTATAAAATGAAATAAAAAAATTAATTATTTGTGTAAAGATTTTATTCTTAGAATAATTTTTAATTGTAGAATAAATGGAAAAAAGGAAAATGAAAAAAGAAAAAAGAAGAATACGAGGAAAAAAGATAAAGAATAAGAAAAACTATTAAATATAAAAACAAAATAATTAGTAATCGGACCGTATAAATTGTGTGTAGATCAATATAATGAACCAGTTACATGTGTCTGTATTTTAGAGAATATATATTCTTTGTAAACTGAACAAAAAATCATAAATTTTCTTTATTATAAAAAAATGATTGATAATATATTGAAATTTATTTAGAAATTTCCTTTTATATTTGATTATCTATGGTATAGAAATAACAGATAACAGATTAGTTAGATTTTCTTTTAACTTTTTTTTATTTGTTATCTATTGTCAATGTTTATAAATTTCCTTATATGATAATAATAATATTAAGAAACAATAAAACTTCATAGTCATTACTATCCGTTTTTCTGTATTATTAAATTGTTGTTTGTAAATTTTCTCTTCTATCTATTATTAAATTATTCTATATATTTTTTTTTATTTTATTTTTTTTTTTAATAAGATTTTCTTGTCTAATATTTCTATACAACTAAAATATTTTAATTAATTATTTATAAGAAAGATGATTGATTTTATGTGTTTATTTATGAATATAAACTTTTATAGAAATTATATGTGGAAATTTTTGGTAAAACATTTTTAAGAAGAAGGAAAGGAAGAAGAAGAAGAAGAATAAAAAAGATAAAAATAAATGTGTATGTGTATGTGTAAGTGGATGTGTATGTGTATGTGTGTATATAGCAAAACAAAAGAGAATTTAAGAAAAGAAAATTATATAATATAGGAAAATTATATAACACCAAAAAGCATTATCATATTTTACAATCAATTAATCAATTTAATCGAAAAAAGGTTAATTACAAAATTTTCCTATATATTTCTTGTATATGAAACTTTTAAATGGATTATCATACACATAATATAATATGATCCTTTATCCCTTTTCTATTTTTTTTTTTTTTTTCTATATTATTTTATTTCCTTTAACATTATAAACGTTTACTGTTTTGTTCTTATACCTATAACTTAAAATTGTTCAAGAAAATCTGGAAAATATAAAAGAGAAAAATAAAAGAAAAAAGGGTTACAACATTTTAATATAATTTTCACTTTTCATTTAATGAAAATCATTCAATTAAAAGATGAATTTTCGTTTATTTATTTATTTTTTGTTGTTGTTTATTTTGTTGTTGCTTTTATGTTTTGGTTGTTTTGAAACAATCATTTTTCATTATAATAAATAATATAACAGTTTAAGGATATATCAGAAACAGGATAAAAATAAATGAAATTAAAAAATCTGAATATTAAAACAGAAAATGATTTTGAACAGTTTAACTTTTTTTTTGTTTTTCAAAAATTAATCGATAAATGGGTAATCACCTTTAGAATTGAATCATATATTTAATTATTCTAATCATATAAAATCTAACGAATAATTATTAGTACTAGTAATTAATTGAGATTATTTTTATTTGTACATGAAACAAACATTGATTGTCTCATTGTATCACGATAAATAGAAATGGAAAAAAAAAATAGATCTTCTTCTTTGTTTTTTGTAACTAATAATAATATATAACTTTAACAAAAATTACATATGTACGTATATATATTTTTACTTATGTATAATAATAGAAAATATATAATAAGACATCGTATAAATAATAATAATATTTTATATTTATATAAATATATAAATATATGTACATGTGTGTTTGTTAACTTTAATTAAATTACAAATTAAAATGTCTCCACATAATCTTAATCCTTGCTATATTATATTTGTATATTGTATATATATTTTCTATAAAACTTTTATATAAATAAATACACGTTAACGTACGTATAGTAATGCTCTAGGGTAACAAAACTTATATATATATATATATGTATAACGTCATACCAGCTATATTGTCATTTACCAAAAACTAACTTTTATAATTACTTTAAAAGTAATTTCACTGTTGTTGTATTTAAATATATATATTTTATATATATATATAAATATATTTTCACATAAAAAAATATATATAATAAGTATACAAAGTAAAATCGATTGGATATTATTATAAATTTTATAAAAATTCATTTATTATAATAATTTTTTCTATAAATTATTATAGTGTAATGCTTAAAAAATTGATTATGATGTTAATTGTTATTTTATTATAATTAATTATAAATAGAATAATATATGATTGAATATGAATACAATGATATAGATTATGGTAATGTGAATAGCATTTATAATGATATCATTCGATTAGAATGAACTTTTTTTTTCCTTGATTCCGTATGATTCGTTAAAATTGTATGAGGTATTCCTTTTCCTTTATTTTTATTATCTTTTGTATTTTATTCTTATTCTTATTCTCCTTCTTATACCAATACATATTTTCATATACTTTATTTTGAGTTAATAATTATTTATATTTTAACTTGTTTCTTCTTCTATTTTTTTTTTTTGTAAATAATTTTGTTGTTTAATTCATTTCACTAAAAAATATCTTATCATATATACAAAAACAACAAGTAGATATGTCTTCTTATAATATTTATAACTATATAAGGGTTGTGACGTCACACACACATATGCATATAAAGATAAATTTTTATATATATATATATACACAGCCTATATACAGAGAAGAATAAAAAGAAAAAGAAAAGGAAAAAAAAAGAACTAACTATAAACTACTTCAATATATATAAGGATTAATGCTGAGATTGCGGTAATCTATATAAAACCACAATGTAGCATCCTTTAAGAAAGTTATAGATACTTCAGTGGTGTAATTTTCTAATTAAATTGATGCCACCCTCACTTATCCCCCATCTACCCCCCATCTACCCCATCAACTTACCCTTTTGCTCCTCTTTAAGCCGTTTATTTTTATTTATTTTTTGTTTTTTTTTTTTTTTGTTGTTCGTCATTTTGATTATAAATTCCTAAAGAAACAACTAAAGAAAAAAACGCATCGTATAAACTACGTAGAACAAAATTACGATAATGGCAAACATAAATTGAAATTACATTTAATTAATCGATTTAATCGTAATTCATATTTTATTAATCTTTTAATTGATTTTCCCATAAAATTAGAAAAAAAAAAATAAAATAAAGAAAAAAATATTTATTTGATTATCGACAGGTAGTACGTCACTGTGTGCTGTTATTTTTCTTTCTTATTTTCTTTTTTTCTTTTTTTTCATTATTTTCCTTTACTTTTCTTGCAGAATTCATGTATATGAATGTCTGTACACAAAAAAAAAAGCACATACACACACACACGGACAAATTTTAATTAAAATTCAAACATTTTATAAAAGTTTATTATTCTTTAATCATTTATTACATTTTTCTTTTTTTTTTTTGTTTATTAAAAACTAATTTTCTCATTATTATTAGAGAGAATTTTCAATAAAATATAAAAGTAAAACTTTAGAAAATAATATTTATATATAAAAAAAAAGAAGTTTTTTCCATGAAAAAGTTTAACGGCTAAAGAAAAAATAATAATTAATATAAAATCGATTTAAAATAAATCGATTTATATTCAATTTTTATTTATTTGTTTATTGTTTGAATTCATTCAATAATTATTTATACAAAAAGAAAATAGTAAATTTTTTCTTTTGTATAATTTTCTTAAAAAAAAAAATTTTAAAAGAAAAATGGCAACTAAGATAAACAAAAGAGCAGAAAAAAAAAACAAAGCAAAAAAGGGAAAATATGAAGAAGAGAAAGGAAGAAGGGAAAAAAGTGACAAGCGCACGATGTATCTTAGAATATTTTAAAATGAGCGGTGAATGGGTGTAAATGGGTTGAAAGTTTTAAATAGAAGAGAGTTTGAGATTGGCAAAAAGTAAAGGAGAAATTGTATAATATTATGGGGTCGAAAAATAAGAAGAAGATAAAGCTAAAAAGTGGAAGTATAAAGAAGAAAAAGAAGAAGAAATACAGTTAAAAAGAAGAAGATGTATAGAAGAAAAGGGATTTAAGTAGTTTCATAAATAATCTTATATATACACACACACACACATATATATACTTTATATATACTTTTCACTCGTTTTCCTATATTCTAAGAGATTTAATTAAAACGATATTTTTAATTAAAAATTGTCTTTAGAGAGAAAATAGGAGGTTTTCTAATATATTATTATATAAAATTTGAATATTCTAATCTCAAGGCATTAAATTATATTTTGTATATATACTGTATGATGAATATTATAAAGGAAAATTATATGGATAAAATGATGGTGAAAAGAAAATGAAAAAAGTAAAAGATGATGAAGAAGAAGAATATTAAGAAAAGAGATTTTCACGTTGATCTTAAGGTTTACTTTATAATATTTTATATATTATTATATAATATATTCTTATATATAGGGTTTAATATTATTTGTATACATATATACATATCCATATGTATAAAAGTATGTATTATGTGTTTTCAGAAGGAAAATGGATAATTCTATTTACTTTCAAAATTTCTTGTTTTATATTTTTCGTTAATTTTTTTTTTTTGTTTTTGTTGTTTTTCTTTTATTTTTGTTCTGAACATAAACTGTTTGTGCTTTTAACGTTTTCCTTTCTTATATGAATTTTCTTTTAAGAGATATACATTAAATATGAATTTAATAATAATAAGTAGAATGGAAAATGACTTTGATTTTGATTTTAATACAATATTTAAAAATATATTCACTTTTACTAACGTTATTAAAATTTTTATTGTTTTTCTTATTAAATATAAATTCTTTATAGTCCTTGTAAATAAATAGATAGATTGATTTACGTTTATTAACGTGTCTTGTATAACAACTTTCACAATCATTTAAGATACGTGGAATTTATTATTATAATAAAATTTAAAATCATTATTTCTAACAGACTCAGTTTTAAATCCGGTCGACCCTCTTAATGAGACCCTCTTGATGAGAGTGTGGCTACACGGTTTCTAAGAGAAAACTTGAAACTTAAAAAACAAAATAGATAACAATGATGAGTGTCAATAAAAATCATAAATTTATTATTTAAAAATAGTGAAGGAAAAACATGAATAATTTTGTTAATGTCAAGTCAACATTTACAAATGAAATTTGTTCTTATATTTTTATTAAAGAACAATTTTTAACGTAAAGATGTAAATAAATAAGAGGCAACAATATAGCATCGGAACTATTAATAAATAATGTTGAATAAGTAACTTAATAGTTTTGTGAATTATACGATATTTTGTGAATTTGATAAAATCATACAAAAAAAAACTCACATTATACATTAAATTGTTAGTTTACTTTTTGTATCAAATTAACGTCTTATTTTACTTATTCATCCACAATTACAATAATCTATTTAATCATTTTGTAAAAAATAAACACTAAAGAAAATCAATAAATAAATTATTCCAAATATTTTATTAACCAAAAAAAAAAAAATCGGTTTTTCTTCATCAAAAAATTTTTCTTCTTTGTTCCTTTTTTTTTTTTTTTGTTTATTTTCCGTTTTTTTTTTATGTTTATTCCCCGAATATAAAGAAAAGTTTCCTTTTTTTTTATCTCTCTTTCTCTGTCTGTCTCTCTCTCTCTCTTTATTTTCTTGTAAATAGAAATTCCATTAGACATTATATGGATTATTTATAAATCTTATATTGTATATTATATGGTGTCTTTATATCTTTTATATATAACAATATAGATCTCTATTGTCTTATAAAAGGTTTCCTTTAAGCAATTTATAAATTTCTATAAAAGGTTTTCTTTTATATAAAATACAAAAAATATATATATATATATACATATATACATAAATAGATTAAAGGCACATAAATATATATATATATATATCATCGCAACATCAAGACACATACAATATAAGATATTTATAAATATGTATATATGTATGTAATGTATGTATATATATATTATAAAGGAAAAGTTATTTATTAGAAAATCTTCTTAGATTTCATTATATGTACTAAAAACAAGAAATTGTTTTAAAAACCTTTTTTATACCTTATTTATAAATATGCCTATATGTACACATAAATATGTGTATGTGTGTATGTATCTATAAATTCATAAAATATTATGAAATTTTATACGTAAATTTAGATTCAGTGTGAATGTTCTTCTTCTTTTTTTTCTTTTCTTTTAAAATTTTAAAGAAAAGTTTAAAACACAATAACAATAAATTAAAAAACAAAAAAATAATCTAAACAATAATATACGTTAAACAATAATTAACTAATAGAAAAAAAAAATAGATATAAAAAACAAAATTTAAAATAAAATAAAACCTAAATATTATTTCGAAATAATTGAATGATGTTTATTGAATTTTATTTAATCAATTTTTTTTCGTCCTATAATTCGTTAATTTTCAATGGATTAATTTAAAAGTAAAATTTTATATTTAGACTATATACGAATGTTATTAGAATTAAAATTAATAATTGACCAACAAGTCAAGTATGTACAATCAAGTATAAACAATTCTCTATCAATTCTAACACAAATGTTACTTTAATGTTTAAATTTAATTTATTTTTTTTTTTAATGTTTATTTAAATCAGAAATAAGAATAAGAAGAAAAGGAAAACTATAAGAAATTATTTTATGTTTTCTATCTTATAAGTTTAGTTGAACTAATTTAGTTCATTGTTATCAATTTGTAATTTCAAATTTATTTTAATCAAATGATAAAGAAATTTCTCTTAAATTACAATTCTGACAATACAACAACAGTAAATAATAATAATATGTAACAACAAATAAGAGATTCTTATACTTGACTAACTAAATTTTTGAGAAAAAAATAAAAAAAAAAAAAGAAATGTCAAGTTTAAAATTCTTCCAAAAAAAAAAAGAAAAATTTTTTTATTCTGTTTGGTTTACAAATTTTTTTTCTCCCTTATTATTATTTCCCTTAGTTTCTTCTTTTCATTTCTTGCTTTTATCCTTTTGTTGTTGTTGTTGTTGTTGTTGTGGTATTATTTTTTTTTTTTTGTTTTTAATAAAATATTCTTTACTCGTAGATTTGGCTCGCTCTCTTTATTTTGTACTTAATATATTCTGACCAACCATAAACTTCCTTTATCATAATCATCATCATACCCTGTATATTATTTTTCTTTTTTTCTGAACCCTTTTTTTATTTTCTCTCTCTTTACTTCCCTTTATAATTTTTTGTATTATATTATTTTTGTTGTTGTTGTTGTTGTTGTTGTTGTTGTTGTTGTTGTTGTTGTTGTTGTTGTTGTTGTTGTTGTTGTTGTTGTTGTTGTTGTTGTTGTTGTTGTTGTTGTTGTTGTTGTTGTTGTTGTTGTTGTTGTTGTTGTTGTTGTTGTTGTTGTTGTTGTTGTTGTTGTTGTTGTTGTTGTTGTTGTTGTTGTTGTTGTTGTTGTTGTTGTTGTTGTTGTTGTTGTTGTTGTTGTTGTTGTTGTTGTTGTTGTTGTTGTTGTTGTTGTTATTGTTGTTGTTACTTTGTTACTGTATTCTATATTTATTGTTGTTGATATCTGCATTATAATACATAGTTGAGTTTCTCCAGAGTCCAGTCGAAATCATATAGTCGGTTCGTTGTTGTCGTTCTCAAGTCGTCTTCGTTGTCGTTTATTTTATATTATTTTTACTTTTTTTCTCTCTTCTCTCTTCTCTGTATAAAATTTTCATTTAGTTTTCTTTTCTCCTCTTCCTCTTCTGTGTTCCTTTTTTTTTTCTCTTGTTTTTCTGAGTTTTCCTATTTTTCCTTCTTTTTTTTTTTTTTTTAATTTTTTTTCCATTTTTTTTTTTTTTGTTTTTTTTTTTTTTTTTCTATTTTTTCTAGAGAAATGAAAACATAAGTTTTAGAAGTAAGGCGTTACCCTTAAAAACATAGAAGGCGTGGTTTTCTATATATATATATATATATGGATGGTTAACTTTTATATATAAAAGAGTAAAATATATAATATTATATTCTCTCTATGTCGAAATAAGAACTAATGGCGGAAGTTCAGAAGATTGTTTAAAAGACGAGGATGTAAGATGAGAAAATTTTATATTATAATATAATATTGTATAATGTTGTATACACGTATTTATATATGAATATATGTATAATATATATATTTGTTATGTAGGGTAAAAACTATATAGAATATATAGAAAATGGTAAGAAAGAGTAAAGAAATTTTTGGTTATAAGATGTTTTTTTTTATTTTAATTTATACAGGTATAGTGGGTATAGTTTAACTATATATATATATATATATATATACGTATTGTAGATATTTAAACCCCTATATATTTATACAAATTTTATGGTTACATGTTAACGTCATCTTATATATAACAATATTATACTATACTTATTTGTTTTAATTTTAATTTCTTATCCACCTAAAACCACCCTCAAAATAAAAACAACAACAAAAAAACAAACAAAAATAAAACAACAAAAAGAAAAAAAAAACCCTATCCTCTAACTTATAAAACCCGTCACCTTACCTTTTCAACTCCAAAATACTCCACCTATCCACCATCACCCCATCACCCCCCACAACCCCCACACAACCCTTAAACAACCCCGCATTATATAGCATAAGAGAAAAGTTTTATACGGTATATGGAAAATTTTACTTTAACGGATTAATACTTTACAATTTACATTCATATTATATCTGTATGTGTATATATTTATAGGTATGCGTATATAATGGCCCACACACATAAAAATCCACACACACACACACATGTATATATATATATAAATATATTTTATCGCTAATGATTATAAATTTTAAGTTTAAAATAAATTGAAAATCTTGAGAAGTTTCAAAAGCATGAGACATAAATCAATGTGTAATAATATAACTTAATAATATATAAAATATGAATTAATATATAAGAAGAGGTAGGATGTAAGTTGATGGTTTTATAATATTAATAAGGGATGGGTTATAAGATGGTGTATTATTATATTTATAAATATAGAAATAGGGAAATAATAAGTGAAAAACCAATTAAATAATATGAATTTTTATTTCTTAAAATTTTTGATAATAAAAAATCCTTTGAACAAAAAATTAAAAAAAATCTTTTCAATTTTTACTTTTATTAAGATAATTAATTTTTTTCTTTTTTTTTTCTTAAAATATTTTGTCACTCTGTTAATTATTTACCATTTTATTGAACAATTTTTTTCATAGACGATAAAAGAAACAATGTTTGTACATATAGGGTCCCGTAATTCACACCACAACATTGTAAAAATAATGATTTGAATTCCAATTTAATAATAATCTAGATTTCGTGTTTTACATGACCATGACAATTGATATACAAGACACGTTAATAAACCCAGATTATCCATCTATTTACACAATGAAAAATCCAATAGTAAAATTTTGATAAAAATATTTCACGCAGAATATATTTGTACTAATCAATTAGTGCGATCAAAAAAAAATGTAATTTAGAAAAAGTGAACGTTAATATTAATAGTAAATGGCTATATAAGTGATATCTTAAAAAGCCAATAAAACAATCACTTGATGCAAGTCAAGTACAAAGAGAAGAAGAAGAAGAAGAAGAAGAAGAAGAAGAAGAAATGTAATTTATATCAAAATTATGAAAATATTCTCTTTGTATCCCTTATGATGAATATTTGATAAAAATTTATAAATAATTGTATAATATTGTTCAATCAAACATTAAAACAACACTACTAGATACTATATTTTTTAATTGATTTCTTTTTCTCAGATGAATTTCTATATAAAACTTTAATTATTTAATTAGAAAATTTTGTATTTTTAACTGCTTGTAAAAATTACAATAACAAAAATTTATTCCTGTTTTCTAATTGCACTCAATTATTACAAAAAAAAAAATATTTCTCTTATTTTGTTCTTCTTCATCTTCTTCTTTATCTATATAACAATTTTCTATTCCCTTTAGAAAATGTATAATCTTCCCTTTGTATATTTATTATACATTAATGATGTATGATTATTATTATGTGTGTGTGTGTGTGTGTGTGAGAGAGAGAGAGAGTGAGAAAGAGAGAGTGTAAGAGATATAAAAGAAGAAGAAGAAGAAGAAGAAGAAGAAGAAGAAAAAGAACAAGAAGAAGAAGAAGAAGAAGAAAAAAAATTATAATTCAAAATGAAAAATACATAAATACGCACGCACCATTTTGCTTTTTCCGCTATTAACCTTATATAATGCGTATATAATATAAATATCTATACGTCTTTTCTGTTAACTTAAAGTAAAGAAAAACAAAAATAAAAAAAAAAAGGGAGAAAACCTTAACAGAAAAGATAAATTACTTCTATATATATTTATTATAGTTGTATATAAAGAAGGGACTTAAATAGGATTTATTTTAAATAAATTGTCTTAGATATTTATATAAAATATATATATATATATATATTTATCGTGACCTCATATGAATTATATTAGTACATACATTTCTATATTATTATATAAACGATAGATTTTTATTTAAGTTGTTTTTTTTTTTTTGCTTTATTAAAAGATTCTTTAATTTTTAGTCTCTAATTCGTTTTAAGTTCATAAATTTATAAATTTAAGTTTAAAACTTTTACTTTAACTGCAAATTTTTTTGATTAAAATTTATAAAGCATAAAAAAATGCGATCATTGTTTACCATTTATGAATTCTGATCTTAAAAAAAAAACTCTGAACACAGGATAAAATTATTACAATATAGATGGGAGTAGAAAGTGATAATTATTATTTGTTTTTTTTTTTATATGAACAAAATAAAAACAACATTTATGATAAGGAAATTTCTTCTAAAACACATTTAATTAATTAAACTTATATTTATCAAATTTCCTATAATTATACATTATCTTGTTTAATTTACAAAAGTAAATTTAACAAAGTATAAAGTAAAATATTACCGGCGGTCATTATTTATATTTTAGTTTAATTATTTTTGACAATATTTTAATATTACAAAATATTGACAAAGAAATAATTTTTTAATTATTAACAAATTATTTCTACGTTATTTTTTTTTTTGATTTTAAATAAATTTTTTTAAATTCTCTATTTACATTTAGAAATTTTATTTCTCGATGACGATTTCCTAAATAGAATATAAATTGTATATGAATAAATGTTTCAATGTTTTCTGTGAAAATAGAGAACAACTATCTAAAGGCTAAAATTCTATTTAAATTTTTACAGGTCACAGGTTTATCATTAATTGAATTTCAACCTTTAATTCTGACCCTATTTTGTAAACAGGTAAATAAATAAAAAATAAAAAAACCCTCATATTTTCCAATTAGAACATTTGACTGCCATCTATAGTTGAATGTTTAAATTACATTTTAAAATGTAAAGGATACACTAGAGTTGAATCTAACATAATATAGATGGCATAATATTTATTTATAAACCAGAAAAGGAACAAGAAAAGGATTTATGTCTGCACTAAGAAATTTAAAGAAAATTTTGAAAATAAATTTACATTAAATTTTAATTTTTCAATTAATTATGGATAATATTTTTTTTTATTTATAATTTAAATGTCCTTTATATGATCCTTTAAAATAATATAATAAATTTTGAAGAATTTTTTGAAGAATTTCTGTGACAAATTTTTATTCGTTATTTTGTATCTAATTTTTGTTAACTAATTTCTAATAATTATTCTAATAAATATTTATGTGTGTGTGTAGTACAGTTTTAATTCTATTTCAACATATTTGAAATAAGAGAAAATTGATAATAGAGACCAAATAGACAAAAAATAATTGAAGGAAGTTTAATTAAAATAAAAATAAAAATTTTGTATAAACTTTGTTGAACTTGGAAAGTTCAAGGATATTTCTGTTAAAATTGTAGAAGAAAGGTAACAGAAAAAGAAAAGAGATGAGAGAGAAAAAATGGAAAATGAAAAAAATTTAAAATGAAAAATGAAAAATGAAAAATGAAAAATGAAAAATGAAAAAGAGAAAAACCAGAAAATGTATTTACGACTATAAAAAAAAACGACATGCTGATATCTTATATAATATACTGTTAAGTATATATATACACACACACACACACACTTATATACATTTTCTTTTAATATTTTTTGAATGGGTCCAAGCTTTTCTTATTTATTCAGACAATGACTTTTTGTCTTATTTTTTTTTTCTTCTTATTTTGTTTTCTTGTCTTCTTTCAGTTTTTCCTTCATTTTATTATTATTTTCTTTTCTACAGTTTTTTTTTTTTTTTTTTTGTCTTTTATACAGTCGTCTTGTTTTCTTCGTATATAGATAGAAATATAACAAAAGAAAACGACTCTCGTAACTCAATGTTTAGAAAAAAAGAAAAATGAAAAAAAAAAAAGGGGTATGAGGTGTAAAGGGGTGTTATGAGGATGAAATAGTGTGGAGGGGTAGAAATGTTGTTGTAATCGCTTTTATAAAAAATTGGGTATGCTGTCGTACCATCATCCACTGTAAAAAAAAAAGACAGAGAATAAAAAAAGACAACTACAGTAAAAAAAAGATGATGGTGAATTTTTCCTCTGATTTTCTTCTATATTTTTTTTTTCTTTTTCATTCTTTCTTATTCGTTTTTCGTTATTTTTCTTTTCGTTTTTTTTTTTATTATTTTTCAAACTTCATTTTTTACCCCCTTCCTACCGACTGATGTAATCAAAAAGTCGAACGAATTAAAACAGAAAAAACAAATAGTATATGGAAGGGTTGAAAAATAGGTGAAGTGTGTAAAATGGTTGGTAGGGTAGTTTCGTTTTTTTTTATAATGATGATGATGATGATGATGATGTTAGAAAAGGAAAGAAAAGGAATAAAAAAAAAAGACAGGCAGAAAAAAAAATGATTATTTATTTTTTTCTTTTCCGTTTTCATTCAATGTTGAACTGTTGTACTGATTGAATGTTATCGTCATCATTATTATCATTTTATAGAATTTTTCATTTAAATTTATTAAGAAATTATTAATATTTTTATTACTAAGATGAACACATTATGTAAAATTCAAACTAACGTTCTATAACGAAATTACACAATTTTTGTAAATTTTATAATTATAGGTAAGGGGTGTAATGTTAGGAACGCAGCCAATAATCAAGTAGTTAATATACTAATTTTAATTATAAATTAAAATAAAATACAAAACAATTAAATTAATCTACTAAATTTTCACAAATACAATTTATTCAATATTCTCAAATAATATTTTCAAAATTTTTATCAACATTCTAATATTTTAATATTTCTTTAAATTTTATATTCTAATAGAAATTTTCTATAAGAAGAAGATACAAACAAACAAACAAACAAACAAACAAGCAAACAAACAAACAAACAAACAAACAAAAAACGAAGAAATTCCATTGATTTTTTTTTTTTTTTTGTAAAGAGAAAAATAAAAGAAAAATTGTTGGTTTTTCTTTCATTTGGAAAAGTTATAACCTTTATTTTTCATTTCAATTGAAGTTAAATATCTTTTATTGATCAGACACAGACAGTTGATAGAAAAACAACATTTGAAAAGAATAAAATTCATTTTGCGCTTCAATTCGATAATAAATTATTATAAAACAAATTTTATTTATTTTTCTTCATTTTCATTTTTTACTTTTTTATTTTCATTTTTATTTTCTTTCTTTCTGTTTCTGTTTTTTTTTTTGTTTGTTTTTATTTGTTTTATATTCTTGTCATTTTCTATGGAAATGGAAATGAAAAATTAATAAATGTAAAAACAAATGAAAGAAATAATATTTCGGTAAAAACAGAAAAATATTCTTATACAACAAATTTACTCAATATTTTCTAAAATTTTAAAAACATTTTTTATTTTTCATGAATTTCTCTTTTATTTTTATTTCTTTCTTTATTTCTTTTTGTTATTGTTGTTGTTGTTGTTGTTGTTGTCTTTATGTAAAATATATTTATTTTTTTGAAGAAAGAAAAAAATGAAATGAAGCAGAAAGGAAAAAAAGAAAAACTTGAAGAAAAAAGATGCTGTAACCAGATATAAAAGAAAATGGAATTGATGAAAAAGAGAAGGAACAACAACAAAAAAAAAAAAAATAAATAAACAATAAAAAAATTATATGTACTGATTATTTAAAATTATATTTTATTGTTGTTGTTGTTGTTGTTATTGTTGTTTTTTCTTCAGTTTGTACATATTTAGTATAGATTTTCAATTAAAGTAACAACTATATTTAATTGTCAAACATAAATGTTGGTCATATTAAATAGAATATTTTCTATCAGAAATAATAAAATGACAAACAATACGATTAGAAAATTAATTCAATTGGACATAAGATGAAATTATTCCTAAAATTCGTATAACTTTGTAATTTTGTATTTGTCTCAGTTTTTTGGTCAAACTAAAAAAAAACAAACAAACAAACAAACAAACAACGAAAGAATAAAAGAACCAAAAATAGAAAATAGAAAATAAATAAAATGTAGTTAACTTTACTTTACATTTAATTATTCAACAACATTACTCGAATTAAAAAAAGTATTTAAAACTATAAATTTATATAAACAAGAAGTGAAAAAAATATATATATAGATGTACTCATTTTAATCACTTTAAATAAACATTAAATAATACAGAACAGTTGAAGAACAAAAAAAAAAAAAAACAGAAATTAACAGAAAAAAAAACAAACAAGAAAAAGAATAAATAAATAAATAAATAAAAAATAGAGAATAAAATGTAAAAGAAAGCTTGAAGGTATCCGTTTAACGTTAACCTATTACTCTCGTCCTTCTTGAATGTGTATGTATTTATATGTGTTTGTGTGTGTGTATATATATTAAAACTTCTCTTTTATTGTTTTTAATTGTCTTCCTTTTCTTTTTGACGTTATTTTCTTCTAACTCTCTGACTCTAATTGGAATGAGGTGGAATGAGACTAAAATGTCCTTTACGTTGTTTTTTTTTTTGTTTTTAGTTTTCTTGTTGTTGTTTTTCCTTAATTTTTTTTTTATTTGTTTATATTTTTTTTTTATTTTTTTTCTTTTCTTAAGTTTCAAAAATATTTTAATTCAATGCTTTCCTAATTAAAACTTTTTTCCAGTAAACTAAACAAAATAACACAATACAAAAAGAAGATGGTGAAAAATAAATAAAATTGGCAGTGCGAGAGAGAGGGAGAGAGAGAGAGTGATAGAAAAAAAATGTAAAGGAAAAGAAAGAAAAAAAAAATGTCATTGTTGTTTTTCATAATAATAAATTGTAGTGTAGAGTTACTGCAACATATTTAGATGTGTGTGTGTATGTATTAGAAAGTTTTAACTGGATATACAAATATTTGAAAGAAAAAAAATTAAGAAGAAGAAAAAAGAAAAGAAAATTGTTTAAAACGAAAATAAATTTGTTTATTTTACCCAAATAATTTTCGTTTTTTTTTTCTAACACAAAATTATGTATACGTGCGTTTGTGCATTTATTTATTTATATAATGTTGACAATAAACAGATTTCTGTTAAAATTCTATTGATATAAATTTCTTAATTTCATCATATGTGTGTCTTCATTTTTATCCATTTTTTTGTCCGTACCGATAATCAATGGAAATTTTACTATATAAATTCGATTAATAATAAACATCATTCGTAAGATTTTCAAATATAATATCTGTCGTGATCTTTCCTATCATCTTTCCTACAACACATTTAATTTCTACCGCATACATTGAATTTTATTTAAGAAATTACAATCGAAAATTTTTTACAATAATAAGAAAATATCCGATTGTTACTAACCAGGATTCAAAATTGAATTCCAATAATTACTCCGTCACACAAAACAAAAGAGAATAAAATGTTTAAAGGAATAAAAACAAAAACAAAAACAAAACAAAAAAAAAATCGAATATTTTTTTCACTCAAAATAATTTTACTCAAATTTCACTCAAATATCACTCAAAACTCATAAGAAATAAATTAAACGGTATATAAAAGAACAGAGTTACTAACAGAAATAAGAAAAAAAAAATAAGAATTAAAAATAATCGAACAGAAGATAAAAAAAATGATCCATTTTTAAAGTAAAATCATTTTTGTGTTTAGTGAAATTTATACAATCAAAATAAAATAAAAACAATTTCAAATGTTTCAAATGTAGAGAATTTCTATTTCTAAAGAAAAAAAGGAAAAAAAAAAAAACACCAAAGAAAATTAACAAGAGAACCGATAAAATATATTGTTTTTTATAGATTTTATTTTATTTTATTTTAGAAAATTTTATAATCGAAAATTATTAACTTTTAAATATATTTTCTTCATCATCATTTAACATGATGCGCTCACAATGAAGAAAAACGATTGCATATTATATAATAAAGTTTATAATGTTAAACAATTTTACCTCATTAAATACTTAAATTGACTTTACAATTTCTTCCTTTTTTTTTATATTATATATAATTTTTTTCTTCATCTTCTTCTTCTTCTTCTTCTTCTTACTTCTTGTATTTTATTTAAAATAAATCGTTTCAAAGTAGGTAAAGTAGGTACACCATTTTTCAAAGTGTTTACAGTTTTAATTTAATTTAATTTTGTATTTATTTTGCTTCTCTCTCTCTCTCTCTGTCTCTCTGTTTTTTAATTCTTCTTAGTCCCTAATTTTCTTTTTAGTTTTTCCTTTTTGTTTTATCATTTTTCTTCTGTGCGTGTGTGTGTGTGTGTCATCTTTTAAATTGTTTTATTCTTTTTTTTTTTCTCATATTTTCTCTTCTTTTCTTTTTCTTTACGTTAATTTCTTACGATTTTATTTATTCATTTTTATTAGTACATTAATACATTATTTAAAATGCGACGACATTAAAGGAAAAATATTAAAGTGAATAAATTTAATGTTGTTTTTTTTCTTTTTTCTTCTTTTTATTTGAAGGACAAAGGGCAAAATATTATATTTTGTAATATTTATGAAAATAATTATACATTAATATTCTTTGTATTCCATTAAGTCCATTATAAAGTCATTATGTTATAATTTTAATTAATAGTTTAGTTAAGTTTTAATCTTTACCCTAATATAGAAATAATGTATTTATTGTTGTGTTCATATGAACTGAGATTTAGTGTCCAGGAATAGTGTTTTCTTTGACAATCTTTATTATATAAAAATTATAATTAACTTGATTCATATATTCACCTCGATTACTAAATATAATTACAATAAACTTTATCTAACTAATAATTGCATAATTTATAATAATAAAATTAATAAATCATAATTAATCACAAGAAAATAGAGGACAAATAGATAATTCTGGTCGCATATAATCAAAAAAAATAAAATATCAGTGATAATTTTACGTGTAAATAAAATGAGTGAAAATTAAAATTTCATAGTACAAAACTGAATAGTTTTAATTTTAATCATAAAATAAAATTTTTCTAAATGAAGCACAATATTGTGACAGAATGTGACAACACACTCATTAATATTGTTCCCATGTTTAAAACATAAATTGGAGTAGAAATAATATTTTCTCGTATTTTAAATCATCGTAATATTGTTGATATATAAATATATACATTAATAAATCATAAATTATCTATCAATATAACGTATAATAAAAAATATTCAAGATCAATTATATAAAATAAACGAATTTCAATTAAAGAAATAAAGTAAAATTATATAGAAGAATTTTTTGACTAAAAATTAATGAAATGAAAGAATAAATTTAATATTAAATGAATGGTTGAACATTTTTCAATATTGATTTTTAATTGTTATTTATAAAATGAAATTATTATCACTATATGACCAAACGTACCACACACACAAATATACAAAACCATAAAAAGTATGAGTATGAAATATCCACACACACATACACCCCCCCCCCCCCCCACCCACACACACACACACACAATATACAAACTAAAATTAATATATTAGTTCATCGTCAGAATTTATATTTATGAATTTATGTATATAAATTGTACATACATTATAACAAAGTTACATTTCTTAATAATAATAATAATAATAATAATAAATATATAAGTTTATTTTAACCCCTTCTAAATAATAAAACAATAATAAAGTCCGAACCACCAAAAACAGAGAAAAAAAAAAGAATCATTAAAAAATAAAATCAAATAAGAAATAAAACAGAAAAAAAAATAAAAAAATAATAATAATAAAAAACAACAACAAACAAAAATATATGAAAATAAAATGAGAAAATAACAATTGAGTCTATATTTTTCTTCTTACTTATAAAATGTGAATGTATATATCACATTTTATACAATTTATAATAAATATATAGAATGTGATGACAGTGAGTTGTCAAATATATGGTACACGTACCATTCCATTTCATTCCATTCTTTATTCTAAATTATATGAAAAAAAAAATCATTATTTAAATTTTTTATCATTTAAAAAGTTTCATACAATTAAATATTGATGAAAATTTAATTGTGATGATGTTAATAATTTATCAATTTAATTTTATATTCTAATAATTGTTGTTATTTTCATTGATAATTATTTAAGGTTGGACACTACTGAGATAAGAAAGAAAAATTTAAGGAAAATAATAAACACAAAAACACACACACACGAACACACACACACAACTAAAAATCATGAAAATGACACAAACAGTGAGACTTCTCTTCATCTTTTCTTGTATTTTCCACTATTTTTCATTTTTCCTTTATATTTTCTTTTTCTTTTTATTTTGTTTTTGCTTTTTTTTTTTTATTAGAAGAAAAATTACTTTTAGATTTCAAATTAGAAAACACAAAAATTAGAGAAAAATAAAAGTATTATTGGAAAAATTAGAGAAATTGGAAAAATTGGAAAAATTGGAAAAATTATTTATTGTTCTGTTCCACAAAAAAAAACAAATTATAATCAGAAGGAAAAAAGGTAAAAAGAAAAAAAAAAGAGGACCGATCAGAATAGAGAAAATAAAAATGTTAAAATTATGTACAAAATAACAACAACAACAACAACCAATGATGATAAATTCAATATTTAAATTTTTTATTTTTGATTTTTTAAATATAATTTTTCCATGTTTTTTCTTAATCATTTCTGTTAATTTTTTTTTAATTTTTTAATTTTTTCTCCTTTCCATTGGGTTTTATTTGCCGTTTCTTTTTACTTTGTTCTTTTTCTTGTTGCTGTTGTTTTTGTTGTTGCTGTTGTTGTTCTCTATTTTATTTTTCAAAATAATAATAATAATAATAATAATAGGTAATAATTCATTTCAATCATATCTTTCACTTGAGTTCAATATCTTTTCATATTTATGTATATATAGAAAATAATTTATACTTTATCGATTTTTCGTTGTTGTTATTCACGACCACCACCATCAACCATCACCACCTATTTTACCTCCTCCTTCTCCTCCTCCTCCTTCAACTTCACCATCGTCAACAATCTAAAAAGAAGAAACTACCCCTCTAACCCCACCCCCCCCAACCATCAACCCTCTTCCAAACCATCCATACTTTTTTATTGTTGTCTTACTTATATTTCTTCTTTCTTTTTTTTTTTCTGTGTGCTTCTTTTTATTTATTTTTACTTTTTTCTTTTTTTGTTTTTGTGTTTTTTGTTCTCAAATAATCAAAAAAACAAAAAAAAAAAAAAACGGATAAAAAGAATAAAATTATATAGAAGGAAAAATACTCAAAATAAACGCATACACGCACAAACAACAACAAAAACAATAGCAAAAACAAAAAATCCTCCCTTCTTTATAAATGTCACAAATACATTGAAAAGATGAAGAAGAAGAAGAAGAAAAAAAAATACAACAACGGAAAAAACGACGGAAAGTGTATAAAAAAAAAATTTTATAAGAAGAAAACGAAGAAAAAGGGAAAAATAAAATAAAATAAAAACAACAACAACAAAAAAAAAAAAAACGAAAAATTTAACCCTTCTATAATGAAAAATATATTCGACCGTCCCTCTAATCATCATCGCACAGTTAAAAGCAATGTAAATTTATTCTTTCTCAGAAAGAAAGAAAAGAAAGAAAATGAAAAGGAAAAAAAAAAACAAAAAACAAAAAACAAAAAAAAAAAATCTCCTCCCAAGTTCACTCACACAAATACACCAACAAAAAGGCAAAAAAAAAAACGAAAAAAAAAATCATCCTCGAAAAGAAATGAAGAAGAAAGAAGATGGAAGAAAAAAAAACACGACCAACCTACTACACCCATTCTATCTCATACCAACCAAAAAAAAAAGAAAAAAATACTTAACAATATGTATAGATAGAATGAAGTTAGAGAGAGAATATAACAAAATATACAGAAAATAAAATAAAGTTTTTTTGGGCGCGCAAAAAATAAAAAACGCGCGCGCTGAAAAAGAAAACAAAAAACGAAAAGAAAAAAAAAATAAGGGGGAGATTTTTTTTTTTTTTTGTTGTTGTTTATTTTTCTTCTTTTTTCCCTTTTTTTTGTTTTATTTATTTATTTTCTTCGTCTTCTTCTTTCGTTCATATTTTTTTTTCCTTTTTTTTGTATTTTGTTTTTTTTTTTTTTTGTTCTGTTGTTGTTGTTTTTCTTTGTATATTTTCTTATTTCTTGTGCTTTTTTCTTTTCTTTTCATTTTTTTTGTGCCGTTGCTGGGATACATTAAAAATATAAAATAAAATAAATTCAAAAAAATAAAAACAACAAACAAGAAAGAAGAAAAAGTGAAATGATGGAGAAAAAAAAAAAATTTAAAGAAGAAAATTGTATTTGTTGTTGTTGTTGTTATTGTTGCTTTTTATTTACTTTTTTTTTTTATTTTATACTTTTCTTCTTCTTCTTCTTCTCCTTCTCCTGCTTTTTATTAAGAAAGGCAGGCCTTACCATTTTGTATTTCTTCTCTTCTTCTACATAAATGAAAGAAAATGTTATGTTCGTATTTTTCGTTGGAATATTCTTTAAAAGAAATTCATTTTATATTCTGTTATTGTATAAATTTTTACTAAGATATTTTTACATACATACATACATATATACACGCAAACATATTGAATTTTTTCTTTAGCCAAACCAAAAAAAAAGAAAAAGAAAAAGAAAATTTGTTTTCCATAAATTAATCCATTCACACATTCAACACACATCCACTCATCCATCTCCCACCCGCACAGCCACCAAAATTTAAACCATTAAATTCGTTATTATTTTATTCCTCACATTACCTTTAATCATCCATTTCCACATACCTAATATCCATATCCATAAATATTCAACCATATCAAGACATTTTAATTTTTCACTTTTCTTTTATAAAATAAAAAAAAAATAAAAAATTTCGTTCACTTTGTAGAAAAAAAAAAACTAAAGAAAGAAACAGTACAATTTTTTTACATTTCATTGTTTTTCTTATTCTTTTATTTTTTCTTCCATTTTTTTCTTCCATTTTTTTCATTGTTTTTTGTGTATGTGTATGTATGTACGTATGTATGTATGTATGTGTGTATGTATGTATGTATGTATGTATGTATGTATGTATGTATGTATGTATGTATGTATGTATGTATGTATGTATGTATGTATGTATGTATCCATGTTTGTGTGTGCCTTGTCTCTTCTTCTCATTTAAATCTTTCTTTTATAACAAATTTTCTATTTAAATAAAATTTATAATTTTATGCCAAAAATAAGAGAGAGAAAAAAAAATAAAAATACTGAAAGATGAAAACAGAAGAAAAAAAGGAAAAAAAAACAAAATAACAACAACAAAAAAGTAAAAATATAAAAACATCAGAGGAAAAGGAAGAACATCATTTGATGAAAAAAAAAAAACAAACCAAAAAAGAAAAAAAAAATTGGTCCAAGCAAAAGACGCTTAATCATTTGTGTATTGAGTTTTTTTTTTTCTTTCTTATTCTTATTCTTTCTTATATTATTATATATTCTTATATCTAGTAGTCTGTTCTATAAAAAAAAGAGAAGAAAACTCATACCAAAATTATAAATTATATAAACAGAGATGTAATTAGGTGAAATTCATAATAAATTTATTCATATAAAATCTGGTATAGGTACAAATTATAATAAATGGTCTCGATTGTGACATAACTTTAATATAATTAACGTTAATTTTTAGTACAATGATGTGTACACATATTACATTAATAATAACTAATAATATCAAAACAGTGATCACACATCATAATCTTGAACCAGGATTCCTGGTACAGATCAAAAATATAAGAGTACAATTGTAACTCGATAATAATGTATCTCAATGTAACGAAAAAAAAAAAAGCTAGCTACAAAATTCACACCATCCTTTATTCAGTGAAACTGTAATTAGATAAAAACTTTCTAATTGAATTAAATTTTCTATCAATAATAATTCTTTTTTGTTATAATTTTATTCTTTATTCATTTGTAAATTTTTTTTTTTTTTGTTAACTAATTCAACACTGGTAGCTGATACTGACTTCATATTATTTTATTTGGCTTATCATTTTCTATCGTATTTAGCAACCAGAAAAAAAAAAGCAAAAAAAAAAAAAAAAAACAAAAAAACATGAAGGAAAATAATAAGAAATGTGAAGATATAACATTTCTTATTATTAATATTATCATGACGTCACAATTTTTTTTGGACATTGGATACATTTTATAAATAACAACATTGCCATCATTTATTTTCTTTCGAACATTCAACTATATATATTTTTTTTTTTTGTTTGTTTTATGGTTAATATTGTGGGAACAGTTTCATATCACATTTGGATGTTGAGTTATGGGCAAGGGGATATATGAGGGAAACCTTCTTTTTATTTAATTTCCTTTAGTTTTCTTTTTTCTTTGTTTGTTTTTGTTTTTCAATTAAAATTTTATAAAATTAAATCAAAATGTATAAACGTGTATGTTTTTGACTAATTTAAAGATAAAAAAAGAAGAAAAGAAAAAAAAAAAGATCGTTTGCCTTTTGCCAAAAATATAAAAAAAAAAAATGAGAGAAAAAAAAAGGGAAAATATAAAAATAAACTCCTGAAAATGTGTTTAAGATAAGCGTTTGTACGTGTGTGTCTATGTGTGTGTGTGTGTGTGTGTGTACAAAATTTTCAGTATTTTATAACGCACCAAGTTCAAACAGAAACAAAAAAAAAAACGAAGAAAGTAAAAGAAAGGAAACGAGGAAACGAGAAAAGGATGAAAAGGAGGAAAAGAAAGGAAAGGAAAAGAAGAAAATAAGGAAAGTAATATGAAAAGAAAAAGTGAAACCATTTTCTGTTATTTTTCTTATCTTTATTTCCTATTCTTTAACGTCGACAAGTTCCTGCATTATTATTTGTATATTTCTACCGTTCATACCATCATACCGTCATTTCTCAACCCACACAAACAATAAAAAAAAAAAAAATAAAAAATGTCATCCCATCAGTTTTAGAACAAAAAAAAAAAAAAACAAGTAAATTAAATCTATAAAATTGTTTCAGATTTTTCACCGCAATTCAAAATGAAGAAAAAAACTTTTTTATACTTTTTTTTTTAAGTTTTTCACTATTCAACTTTTGTCTTCTTACCAACCCCCCCTCCTTCATCATCCTACATTTTTTTTTTTATTTGAAATTTTTTTTTATTTTTAAAACAAAAATGAGATTGTCTCTTTCCTTTCCTTTACTGATTGTCACTCTGTATATTTTTATTATAAAAGTGAAATAAAAAAAAAAAAACACCCTCCCCCCAAACCCATGTTTTCTTTTCTTTTTACAACAATAAAAATTATTTCATTCTTTTAATTATAGATTTTTAAAATGAATAAATTTTCTTGTTCTCGCCTTTTCTTTTAACGGGCAAGGCAAAAACAAAAACAACAACAACAACAACAATAGAGAGAATATAAAAAGAACAAATGTAAAAAGCATAAATAAAATTCATTAAAAGGTATTTCTTTTTTTCTCTCCAAACAACAAATAAAAAAAAAAGGAGAGAGAGAGAGAGAGAGAGACCAAACAAAACAAAAATGAAAGGAAAATGAAGATATGAAGAAGTAGAAGAAGTAGAAGAAAAAGAAGAAAAAGTAAAAGAAAAGTGAAAAAGTGTTTTAAAAGCCTTTTATCATATTTTAACTATGTTTGATATGGAACAAAAAAAAAACAAAAACAACAACAACAAAAAATAAACATCAAACGTCATAAATATTATATAAAATGAAAAATTTGTAATTGAAACAAAAGAATTTTTACATTCTATTATTTATTAAATATAAAAAAAAAAGAAAAACAAAAACAAAAAAAAAAGCAACAAAAAAAAACGGAAAAGAAACAAACAGAAATAAAGAAAAAAAAATAAAGGTAAGAGAAAACGTGTAAAAGGAAAATGTAATAAGACAAAAGTTATATAGGGTAAGAGGGGTGGATGTACATTTTGAATGTTTGAAACATATTTCTTTTTTTATTCAATATATAATGTATAAGGAATCGTATCCTTAGATTACTCAATAGATCAATAGACTCATATTATTTAAGAATTTTATTGTACTTCTAATCAACACTAAAAGTTGTCCTTCTTCTTTTTATTTTTACTTCTACCAATACACAATAAATATGTTGTTTTTTTTTTCTGTTTTTTCTGTTTTTTCTTTTTTTGTTCACGTCTAGGAATGTTTAACGAAAATCTAATACAATTTAACGATAATATTTGTAAATATTACTTCATTTGAATTATATTCATAATGTGAATAAAATTACGATTGTTTTACATTTAATCGTTGGTAACGTTTATTTTTTATAAATTTCATTTAAATTTTTTCCTTTTTTAAATAGTTTTGAACTAATGACGTAACAACTTTAGAAAAACGATAAAAAATTGAATGTCACCCATTGTAAGTTGTATGATAAACTTCCGATAAACGAAAAACATTTTCAAATAAATACATTTTATTTATTTTCCATTAAAATTCTCTTTTTCTATAAGTACCAATCTCATCTATCACAAAATTTCTTATTTTAATAATTTCAATTTAATTTACATTCCCTTTTTTTTTTCTCCTTTTTTATTTTGTCTTCGTTCATATTCAAACGCCACCAAGTCCATATTTTATAACCTTCTTATACACTTCTATATATTTTTTTTTTTTTGATTTTCTTAATATATAGAAAAAAAAATATTCACCTATATATATATATATATATATTTATATACAATTTTTCCTATACCTCCCTTATAACCCTTCATCCAATTCCTGTTATATATACCCTTTCAAATTTAGATTTATATAAAATATTTTCTATAAAGAAAAATACTCCTTCAATTTGATTTGTATATTATATTGCGTCGATTTCAATCTCTCGCTCTCTCTCTCTCTCTTTCTCTCACTCTTTCACTCTTTCTGAAAGTAAAATTTTATGCTATTTCAAAAAAAAAAAAAAAAAAGAAAGAAAAATTAAAGAAAATGAAGAAGAAAATATAAAAAGAGGAAAAAAAAGGAAGAAGAAAAAAAAATTGAAAATGAAAATGAAAAATGAAAAATTAAGAAAAGATGAAGGATGGAAAAATACAACTACAGCAAAAACACTGAACATCGTTTGTTGAGGGGTGGCTGCTGGTGATGCTGATGATGAGAAAAGAGGGAAAAATAAAATAAAATAAAGAAAGAAAGATGAAGAAGAAGAAGAAAATTAAATAAAAGAAAAAATGTTTTGGGCAGAAGATGAAGAAGAAGAAGAAGAAGATGAAGGTGGATACCATTACCAACACCACCTTAAAAGTATATTTATACCAGTTTCAAATAAAAAGAATAGAAACACACGCAGAAAAAAAAAATAAAACGAAGAAGAAAAAAAAGTAAACTCTTCCACTCATCCTTCCTTCCTTTTTTTATTTTCTTTTTTCTTTGTTTTTTTTGTTTTTTTATTCCCTTATATTATATTCGTCCAACTCAATCTCACCCTCATTTTATATTTTTCTATTTTACTCTGTTTTTTTCCCTTCATCAACCTCTCCTAAATCTATCCTCATCACCTCCCACCACTTACTGTTAAATTCATTTTCTTTTTTACTCAAACCCCTTGTACGTCCTTTTTCTTTTTATACCGACCAAAAATGATGATGGCCCGAAGGGTCGACCGTTCAGTCAGAATATTTATATATATTTTCTTATATCTTTTCTTTTCTATATAAGAAAAAGAACATAAGAATATAAGAATAAGAAATAGAATAATAAGTAAAAGTTGATGGCAGATGAAGGTTTTCCCGAAAATGAGAAGGAGCTGTGTTTTTTTTTCTTATTTTTCCTTTCTTTCTTTCTTCTTTTTCCCTTTTTTTTTTCTTTTTTTTTTCTCGGTGATGATGAAAAATTGAGATTCAAGGGAGAGAATATGGGTGGGTTTTGAATGGATATTTTATTCTTATTTTATAAATTTCGTTTTTTTTCTTTCTTTCTTTTTCTTCTTTATCTTCTTTATCTTCTTTTTCTTGTGGGATTTTTATTTTTTTTTTTTTTTATTTCATTTAATTTTTTTTTTTTGTTTGGAATAAAAAGACAATATTAACATTACGATCATGATTCTCATCTCTTAGTGTGCTTAGAAGACCAAATTTAATGTACACATACAACAACAACAACAACAACAACAACAACAACAACAACAACAACAACAACAAAAAGAAATAAAATTCAATTAAATATGATAAAATTAATGGGAAAATTATGTGATATGTAGACGTGAAGAAAATGATCGGAAAAAAAAAAGAAACAAAAAAAAACACGAAGAAGAAACTCATTAAAATATACAACAGAAACAAAAAAAAAAAAAAAATAAACACAATAAAATAAAAAAAAAAATTCTAAATTTTTTGTTTATATTTTTTTTCTTTTTTTTAGTTAGAATTTTTTTTTATCATACATTTTCAAACACTCCATGAAAATTGCCAAAATTTTCGACCCTTCAATCTACTGTCATCATTATTCTTTCGAACCATCGTCAAAATTAGTCAAATACTGTCAACAAAATAACAACAACAAAAACAATAACAATAACAACAACAACAACAAAAACTTAGAAAACGAAACAAAAAAAAAAATCTCCTAAAAACCTAAAAATATATTTTATAAAGAAGATAAAACAAAAATTGTGTAATTCTTTCTCTTCATTCTTAGAAAAAGTTTTGTTAAAATTTTCCATTTATTCTTTAAAATTCGATTTAAAAAAAAAAAAAAAAGAAAAAAGAAAGAAAGAAGAAGAAAAGCAGGAATATATATTCACATCTCCAGGGTTTTTTTTTTTGTTTTGCTTAATTTCTTCTTAACATTCTATCTCTTTCTGACACTTATTTCGCCTATATAAACACGTCACTGGTTCATTCTATGGTTTTATAAATGAGATCAGGGCAGAAAAATATGGGTTGGAGTTTTTCTTCAGTTTTTTTTCTTTTCTTTTTTTTTTTGTATTTGTATTTTTGCTTTTGTTTTTTGTTTTTTTCGTTTTTCTTCTTCTTTCTTATTTCTCTCGTTTGTTTTTACTGTAAATGTCTCTTCTTACTTATACCCAACCATTTTTCTTTTAAAGAAACCAATCTCTCATTCCCCCATTAAAAAAGTAAAAAAAAAAAAAAAAAAACAAAAAACTTCCACCCACAAATTTCTTCCTCTTCTTTTAAAAAGCCCTGTACAACTCATTCCTTCCATTTATATATTATTTTTCAAGCCATCGTAAGCATCGTCCGACCATTGCGATGGAATCTAAATTGAGCAATTTTATATTTAAATCAGGTCGAGCCAACAACACAAAAACGCGTTTTTTTTTTTTTTTTGTTTTTTCGTTTCTTTTCATTTTCCTTTTCTGTTTTGCTTTTCTTTTTCTTTTTACCATTTATATAAGGCGAAATATATATTTATATATATATATATATATATATATATGTATGTAAGTATATAAAATGGAATTAAAAAAAAGAAAGAAAAGAAGAAAAATAAGAAAGAAAGGAAAACAAAATAAGAAATAAAAAAAGGGGCAGTGGGTTGTGTTGGAAAGAGGATTTAAGAGGACAGAGAAGAAGGTGGTTTATTGTTCTTCTTTCTTTCTTTAATTTTTTATTTTCTTTTTTCTTTTTTCTTTTTTTTTTTTGGCAGATAGGTTGAATGTAGATGTGCTTGCGTAAAGTTTTTGGGTAGGAGAAAGAGGGTTAATTTATATTTAAAAGAATTAAATTATTTTTCTTAGAAAAATGGAAAAAGGATTTATTAGAAAAAAGAAAGAAAAAATTAAAATAAAAATGTGTGCGTGAGTGTGTATGTGTGTATGTTTGTATGTGTGTATGTGTACGTGTTTGTGTGTGTGTGTGTATGTGTGTGTATGTGTGCGTCTAAAGAAATAAATAGAATGAATAAGAAAAGTATATTATGCCAATTGAATATATTTATATATCATTTAACATCATTTTAAAGAAAAAAGGACTAAATAAATGGGATATCTTTGTAAAATGTATAAAGTGAAAAAAATTAATTTAATTGACAGAGAGAGAGAGAGAGAGAGAGAAAGAGAGAGAAACAAAAAGTATAAAGGATAAAATGATAGAATAAAGAAATAAAATAAAAATGGTAAAACTGTCAAATGGACTTAAAATAAATAAAACAACAAAATTAAATATTACTTCAAGTGAATTGAATAATAAATTAAATACGTTGCAATCATAATTTACTAGACTATGTTAGATTGAAATTTCTGCGTATTCCCTTCTCTTTTTTTTCTATTTACTTTTGTTGTTTTTTTTTTCTTTAAAAATTTTTCACTCGTATCCAACAAAAAAAAAAATAATTCTCCATAATAAAAATAATAATAAGATTTCACTTAAATAATTACTGTCTGTTTCTACTCTTGTTCCATAAGTGATTAAATTCCCATTCTTGTGTGTTTTTCACATTTATTTTTTTTCTTTTTTTGATTCTCATCATCCTTCTTCTTACTTTTTCCTCCACTTTTTTTCTTTACTACTTTTGTTTAAAAAAAAAAAAAAAAAATTTGATAATAATAAAAGGAAATTTCATTCTAATATTCTTTCTCTTTTACTATGTATTTCTCTCCTTATCTCTCTCTCTCTCTCTCTTTCTTTCTCTCTCTTTTCTTATACCTATAAATATTAAAATATTACAATTTTTAAAACTCAACACAATAGGAACTTTAAAGCTGTCTTTACTTTTTTTTTTTTTTTTTCTTCCTTTTTACTTATAATAATTTTACTTTACACATCACGACGATCGCTTTTATAAAATAAAAACTTTTTTTAATAATAAATATTTTCCCTTACACAAGAGAATTTTCATCATAATTTTTCTTTTTAATTTTCACTTATTTTCTATTCTTTTCATTTCATTTATTTTCCTTTCTTTTCCATTCTTTTCAAAATATTTTCTTATATTTTGTCGATACTTTTTTTTTTTATCAATTTTTCATTTTTTGTTTCTTTTATTTTCCATCATTTTTCCACAACAATATAGAAAAATTAAATACAAATTTTTTGTATCAATAGATTTTCTACCCCTTATATTATATTGTTAAATTTTTTTTTTTTATAGAATAGAAAAAATTGAATAGAGTAGAGAAATAGTGTATTGGAAATTCATAAAGATTTTCTAATAACACAAAAATTTTATACAATATTTATAAAGACAAATTTATTTATGTATACACATATTTTTATATTTTATAGATATTTTCTTAAAGTAGTTTACTTATACATTTAATGACTTAAAAGAAAACAACAACAACAACAACAACAACAAAAAGAATTACTAAGAAGAGAAAAAGAAAAATGAAAAAAATTAGAAAATAAAAATTAAAAATCAAATCAAATTTTTTTTTTTTTTTGCTTAAATCAGAAAATTATTAGAAAATGTAAACAAAACTTGAAGGAAAATTATTTCAAAGAAACAATAATTTATCGTATATTGTTTTAATATTAAAACAGTGATAAAGGATAGTTCCCTTAATACAACAATTATAAAATACTTTTAATTAAATATTGAAGAGAAAGAAAGATAAAGAAAGAGAGAGAAAGATAGAAAGAGAGAAAGAGACAGAGAGAATATAATGTAAAATTAAATAAAAATTAAATTTAAAATTATTTTAGTGAAACTCGATAGATCATTGAGACGAATGTTAAAAAAAAATTACGTACGTGCAAATGTGAGTACGTACAAATGTGTGTAACAGACTAACCATCAAGGATAAGTTTGGTTTGTTTTTTTTTTTTGTTTGTTATCCCCTTTCAATAATTTTCAATTTGTAATTTAGAAAATATAAAAATGAAATAAGAATTTATAACAATTATTCATAGAATAAAAATTAACATACCGGTTTTGACCGTGTCCGTTAAAGGTCACCCTTAACTTATTGTAACCGGTTAGTTCAGTATGCAAATTCAGACATATACACAAATACATGCACATATGTAAACATAGAGGAAGTATATAATCTTGATCCTTCTGAATCCTTTTTTTTTTGTGCGTCGATTTAAATTATAAATCAAAAAATAAATAAAAGAAAGTTAGTCAGTCCATCTAACGTATTTATTTCTACAACAACAACAACAAAAATGTTTTACCTGGACGTACAATCGGACATTAAAGGTAAATGTGTAAAAGGTAAAAAAAAAGGACATAAAAGTATTTAAGGATGATGTGAAAAACTAAAAAAAAAAAAACTTAAATAGAAAAAAAAGGGTTTGAATAAAAAACAAAAAAAAAAGTGGAAATAATAATCAGAACCTTCTCTTCCCCTAACTGTTTTGTTTAGTTTTCTTTTACAGTTTTTTTTTTTTTTTTTGGTTTTTTTGTTTTCTGGTTTAATCGCGCGCGCGTCTTTTTCTCAGACTGGATTGTCCGGTTTTTGTATACAATAAAATCAACCCCTTCAAACTTTTCATCCTTTTTTTTTTTATAGCAGAAAGAAAAGGGAACAAAAAAGGGTAAGATGGTCTCATCATTAGACGGACCCGACCGTTGGTCGTCTTTTACATATTATTAGAAGTATTAAATATGAGATGAACAATTTCTTTTGTTAAAAAATACTGAAGGAAATAAAAAGGACTTAAATCTAATTTTTATTTGCATGAATTAAATTTCTTACATGTAAAAGTAATAATGAAAATTGATCCTTTGGATGGACCAAAATATTCACACGATAAAAGTTGCATATAAGAAAAAATGTATAAAATAAAAATCAGAGATAAATAGATAGGCAGTGAGAACATCTGGATTCTGACCAATAAATCCGTTTTTATTTTTTATTCTTTTGCATTTTTTGTTAGACCCTTTTTTAATAAACTTTAAGGGTTTTTTTTTAGAATGAAAAAAAGTTGGAACACAATTTTAGATTTCGGCCTGCGTCCAAACAAACATTCAACAACAACAATAACAATAAACCCAAATCCAGTTTTCTTTTTTTTTCCAAACTGGTCAAACCGGTTAGGTCATTACCCCTTTTATGCAAATTATACTTTTCTATTGAGTTGAAGATTGAGAGAGACAAAGAGAGAGAGAGAGAGAGAGAGAGAGAGTGAGAAAAAAAAGAATATTTTTATTGTTGTTGTGTGTATGTGAGTTTTATTTTCATTTCTTTTTTTTTTTTTGGTCAGCGAGAAAAGGATACAAGACAAAATATGTTGAGAAAAAATAAAACGGTCATATAGGGATGCATGATGATAGTACCTCAACCTCCTAATACATATGTATATATATATACATACGTGTTCATTTGTCACACATACAGACACTCATATATATACACATATGTTTAGTAATTATACATACACACAGACACATGTAAATATCCTACCATTTGAAATAGAATGGACATGCGGTACAGTCCAGGAATTTAACGTTTTTAGGTTTTAAGAGGAAAAAAAAAAACAACAACAACAACAACAAAATAAATGAAAATAATAATATAAAATCTCGCATTCGGATTTTAGAAGTTCAGTAAAAAAGGACTCATTTTCATATTATAGAAAAATACGGAATATATATTTATTTTTTTTCCCTAAAAAAAGAGAAAAACAAAAAAAAAAAACTAAAGAAAATGTTTGTGTAATTTAATTGAAGTTTTTACATTATAAAGAAACAACAACAACAACAACAAAAACAACAGCAATTAGAAAGAAAAAAAAACGGGGGCAAGTGTTATTTTCAAGTGAAAAAACTATTTTCCTTGTCTTAATTATTTTTAAGTTAATATGTGACATCTAAATGAGACAAAGATAAAAATGAAGAAGAAGAAGAAGAAGAAGAAGAAGAAAAAGAAAAATATAAATATAAACTAAAAAGAAAAACAAAAACAAAATATAAACAAGAAGGAAAAAGAGATTATAAGAAAATTGAATGAGTGAATTTTACCGGCGGTAAAATTTTATTTTTATTTATAAAAAGAAATTCGCGATAATTATTAATTTTAATTTCAAATTGGTAAAAAAATTTCTTGTGATTAAAATAAAGTGAAAATTATAGAAAAAAATTGTGAATTGTGAATGTTTTTTTTTGTTTTTGTTTTTCTTTTTTTTGGTTTTATAGAAAATTCAAACAAAAAAAAAATATCATCGGAAAATTCTTTAAAGAAAAAAATGTGAAAATTTTTGATTCTTACATATTTTAAATATAAATTTCTTATGACCAATTAAATATTTAATCTAAATTAAATGTTTAATTTTCTTTAATTTTTCATTCTTGTTTTTTTCTTTTCTTTCTTTCTGATTATTATGATTTTTCATTAAAGAATATTTAAACATAAATTATAAGTGGAACTATTAAAAGGATGATCTCTTTACTTAAAACTTATGTTGTTAAGATTAACATCAAGGGAATTATTATTCGATTTTTTTTTCTTACTTTCCTTCATTCTTTCATTCTCTTCTTCTTTAATGTTTTTTTTTTTTTTTTTTTTTTCATTTTGAAAATTTATTGCGTCATTTAGGTGAAAGAAGAATTTGTGGTAGTAGAATCTTAGATTAGCTTATTATTAGGAATTAAGATTAAGCAAATTTTCTCTTTTTTGAATAGAAATACAATAATTGGATAGTGAAAATTTGTAAATTTAAATTAAAATTTTAATTCAATCAAATAAATCGGATATTTTTAATAATAATTTTTTGTTTTTTGTCAGTTAGAAAAATTAAAGTTTATATTTAAACGAAACCGTTAAAGATTATTATTATTTCATTAATTATTTAATTATTTTTAGTATGATTAATCTGATGAGATTTTCTAATTAAAATAGTTACGAAATTTATTCAATAAAATACAATTAATTGATGATTTATCATTACGAAAAAATTAAATACATATTTTAACTGCAATTCTTTTTACATTAAACTTTTAGTCATTTCAAAATTTATTCATCATTAAAAATATTGATGTAATGAAAATATTACGTTCTTCAATTAAGAAAATTTATAACAACAACAACAACAAAATATTCTTAGCATTTCATTCAACTGAATTTTCTTTCTTTCACTATTTAGGTAAAAATCATTAATTTTCCAATAAACGAAATTATTTTTACCTTTGAAAATATTTTCCATTATAGAAACACAATTTCTGTAACGTTTTCCTTTTTCTTTTTTTTTTTTTTTTTGTATTTTGTTCCTTTTTTGTTTTTGTTTTTGTTTTTTCTTAATAAATAAAAGTGAAAGATTTTTTTAAGAATAGAGAGAATTTTTAGTTTAATGATAAACTATTTTTTTTTTTAAAGTTTGATGTAAAAATTTGACATTAGATACAGACAAATCTAAGCATAGCAATTCGGTTATATTCTGTGCATTAGGTAAATAATAAGAAGAAAAACAAAAATTGTATTTTATTCTCAGTAATTCCTTTAAGAGCAAAATCAAAATCAAAAAATTATAAAATCGATCATTTTATTTTATGTGAAAGTTTATGAAAACTTAATAAAGTTATTTTCTTTAAAATTATAAAAGTTTCTTATAAGAACAGAAAAAAATCAAGGTCATTTTAATTAAACTTTTTGTTTTTTGATTTTTCTTAATAATTTTTTGATCGTTAATAATTTTAACATGAACTATAAACATTTACAATTTAGTAATAAAGGTAAACTATTATATGAAAAGTTTATAAAGAATTTTGAGAATTTATTTAGTTTTGCTTTTTCATACAATTTAACAAAGAATTCTTTTTTTTAAAACAGAAAAATTAACTCTGACTGAATATATTTATTCAATTTAATTTATTAGGAAAATGGGATTAAAGAGAAAATATTAAATACGAGAGATTCATGATTTGCTTTTCTGGTTGATCATAAAAAAATTTCAAATCATACAATTTTCTAACTATAAAAAACAGTTTTCGTCAGTTGGGTCTGATTGCTTAGCAATCCCAGATATACACATTTTCGTTGTGATCCAAATTAACAATTTTACAACTATCGTAATAATTTAATAATGCATCAGTGAAACACTGTCTTATTAAGGTGATACGAGTAGAACCCTTTTGTACGGCTTCTTTACGTACGACAAGTATGTTGAAGGTAGGTGACCAGACCAACGACAGATATCTTATGATTAGACTAACACGAAACTTTTTTTGAATGTAAATTTGTGGTCAATTTAATGTAGTATCACCTCAAATGTGTTAACCTCCAAATAATTGTATAAGGAAATATTTTAAAATTATAGAATAATTATAATTTCAATTAAAACATCATTGAAATATAATAAAACTTCACGTTATTTTTTTTCATCTTTCACTCACTCTCTCTCTCTCTTTCTCTCCCTATCGCTTTCTTTTCTCATTTTGTAAGAAAATTTCTTACAAAAAAATATTTTATTAACAATTCTTTCAGTCCTTTTTTTTTATATCTTCTTCAACTTCTTCTTCTTTTTTTTTTGTTCTTCTTCTTCCTTTCCTTCTTGCTTTACAAATTTGATTCTTCTTTGAGTATTTTATTGTAATTTTTATTCTTTTTATCTTCTTTTTCTTTTTTTCTTTTTTAATTCCCTCAACTAAATAGAATCACCCCTATTTAAATATTTTCTTCTTTCTTATATAAATATATTGTCCAACCCCTATTTTTGTTCTTATATTTTCTGCTTTTACCATCGCCACGTCATTTCGCTTAAAAAATTTATTTACATTTTTTTTTTATTTTAAAACATTTTTTCCTTTCTACCTCCAATCTTTTTTTTTTCGCCTACACACCCTCACTAACCCTTTGCCAACATACTATGATTCTTCACAATTCAAACGCTTTCAGTTTAAATTTAAAATCGCCTTTTTCAAATTTTCCCAAAAAGTGCCTCTCATTCCTTTTCTTTTCTTTTTTTTTTTTTTGTATTTTTACTTTTTTCTCCTACTTTTACTTCTTCATCTTCTTCTTTATTTTCTATACTTGTTTCGTATCTTTACCATATACCACCCACCAACCCATATTCTACCTACCCATTTTTATTCTTATTTTAACGCCCATATTCACCCAAAAACTCCACCACTCATACCCCTACTTAGTCTGATAAACAACATCACCCTTTTTTACAATAAAACTCATCGCTTCTTTTCTCAATTCCTTATTTCACGTTTCTTTCTTGCCCTCTTGCCGCCCTTACAAAAAAAAAAAAAAATACACAGAAAAAAAAAAAAACAAAGAGAAAAAACACAAAAAAGTAACGAGATGAAAAAAACCTTTTTTTCTCTCACACAAATACTTTTAATATTTTTTTTTGCATTTGTATTAAAACAGCCTCCTCCCTCCTACTTGCATCCTACAACAGAAAAAGTTGAAATAAAAAATAAAAAAGGGAAAAAAAACTCCATCCGCATGATTTTCAGGTTCGTCCTATTAAAAAAAAAAACTCCTATCAACATTTTTAGTGAACCCTTTTTTTTTTCATTCTTCTTCTACTTCTTCTTCTTCTTCTTCTTTATTTATTTTATTTTGTTTTTGCTATTTTTCGTTTAGCTTTTTCTTCCCATTTCTTTTCTATATTCTTTTTTTCTTTTTTTTTTTGATTACGTTCTTTCTAGGATCTTTTCTATGCTCGTCTGATTCTTATATATATATATATTTTTTTTTTCTTCTCATTATTTGAAAGATGGCATTGAGAACAGTGACGGATTTTATTGAAACAACAGAATTTAATTTATTCAATGTAATTCATTTATGGAATATTTTTTATTGAAAAGATTTTTTTTTTTTAAAAGTGGACGTTAATATTAATAGTAAATGGCTGTATAAGAGATATCTTAAAAAGACAATAAAACATTCACTTGATGCAAGTCAAGTAGAAAGAGAAGAAGAAGAAAAAGAACATTTTTTTTTTTAATTTTGTTTGAAACTTTAAATTTTTATTATAGATTTTTACCAATTTAATATTTGTTTCGTATCTTTTTTTTTTTCATATGCTTTCTAAATGCTTTCCACCAAAATTAAATAGTTACAAATCAAACTTTATATTTCAAATGGGTTAATTGTAATTATGAACATTTTGGTTTTTTGTTTAAATTTAAAGAATTTTCTTCTACATTCTAAATTTCTAAATTTTGTATAGATTTTTCTGATTTTTTGGAGGTTTCGTATTTTTTCTTTGGTGTTCCCTAATAAATTTTGTAATTTATTATTTTTCAAAAAAAAAACTAATTCTACGTTTTTTTTTCTGATTTTTAGATTGAGTTTTTTTTTTTTAATAGTCAAATTTTTAGAATTACCTAAATTAGACTCTGATTATACTTTGTAAAGATAAACTGTAAAATATTGTAACTTAAAAAAAAAAAAGTCGTCCATTCTGTCAGGTATTAATAAACTAATATTAAAGTTTATTTATAAAAATTACAATAAATCATAATAATTATCGACATGTGTAGCTACTTTCTTTACGGCCAATCAACAATAAAATGAATTGATTTTAGTTAGTTAGTTAGTTACTTTTTATTTATTTTGTAAGGGCAAGTAACCTTTTGGTTATATGAATTGATTTTAAATTATGTATTTTATACTAATAAATACTAAACTATTTTTTTTCCATTCGTAATTCATCTTTTTTTTTCATCTCAACCTTTTTGTAACTATGTAAATTAAAAAATTGTCAATTTAAATTATAAATATAATTTTGTTGTGAGTTTTTTTTTTCTCGTCAAATGTTTGTGCTATTTGTTGTTGTTATTGTAGTTGGGTCGGATCATTTTTAGTTTAATTCCATTTAAACGTTTATTAGGGAAAATATATAAATATTATAATTATAAAAATATCAACAACAACAAACAGAAAAAAAGATAAAATAACGAAAAGGAAAAAATGAAAATAAAAAATTTCCATTTAATTTTGTCAAAATTTCCCCAAAATAAAAAAAAAAACATTTACATTTAAAATATAGAATAAATATTTTATAAAAGTGTGTGTGTGTGTGTGTGTAAGAGAGAAAGAGAGAAGGGAGAATGAGAGTAAATGGACGTTGTCATGTAAACTTATATTTATTTACTTTCACTAACAACAAATAAATTAAGACATTTTTTTTTTTCTGTTGGTTTATCATCTTTTATTTTTATTTTTCTTCATTTTAATTTTCTATATATATATTTTTTTTCTTCTTTTTCATTAAAAAAAAAAAAAAAACAAAAAAAAATTCATACCCTTATCATCCTGTACACAATCTTTCCTCTTTTATACTAACGTCAAAATCTACACAAAACCTCCTCCCACAAAAAAAAAATACAACCATCATCGAAACTCAAACTCATAGTGTATTTCAACCCCTTCAATCATATACCCATCACCCTCATTTTGCTTTCTTGTCATTCCATTTTGTAAAATATATAAAATATATAAGTTATAATATAGGACCAACTCTTTAATTCAAATCAAAACGACCATATTGATTTTTTTTCTCTCTCACAATAGAATGAAGAAAAAAAGCAAGATAGAAAAAAAAAATTCTGATTTTAATTTTTTTTTTGTTGTTGTTGTTTTTGTATTCTTTTTGATAAATTTTATGAAGAGAGAATAGAAACGAAAGAAAAAAGGAAACAAAAAATACACAGAAAAACAACAACAACAACAACGAGGAAAGAAATATAAAAAGAAATGGGGGGGTGGTGAAATTAAGTAAAGAATGAAAAATGTCGGTGAAAAATGAGGAAGAAAAAAAAAAAAAGGAAAACAAAAAAAAGAAAATAAATGAAAAAAATTGTATTTAATGAAAATTCTTTTTAATAGAAAAATAATATTATAGATGGGTTGTGTTATGATATTTCTTTATTGACTTTACCATTTTCTTATATTAATATTTTTCTTTTCTTCTTTTCTTTACAAATTTCAAATATGAAGAAATTACAAAAAAAAACAGAAAAAATTCATTTCAATTATTATGGAAAATATTGTCGGCGACCGGAAATTATTATTAAATCTATGCGAGAAACAGACATTTTGTAAGAGAGAGAAAGAGAGAGAGGGAGTAAGAGAAAAGAATTTTAGATTTCTTCTCATGTTTATTATTTTATTTTTATTTCGTCTTACTACAGAAATTTGCCAAATTGACCAAATTACATAAATTAATTTAGTAAATTATAATTTCATAATTTAATTTTAAAACATACATGAATTATTTATCTCTCTATCACTTTTAGTCGCCCTCTCTCTCTATCTCTCTCGCTTAAATTATTTCTCTTGCCTACTTTATGTTTGTGTACCAAAAATAAAAAATAAAAGAAAAAAAGAAAATTCAAGTTGCATCTTTAAAATAGAGAATTTTTAAGTGGAATTTATATATTTTGTAGTTTTGTAAAACAACAGCTGTTGTTGTTGTTGTTGTTATTATTGTTTGTTATTTCTTATTTAAAAAAATGTTTAATGAATTTTAAAGGACTTGAAAAGACTTTTCATTTTCTTTAATTTTCTAAAATTTAAAAGAAGAAAATACAACAACAACAAAAATGTAGTGTCTTTTAATTGGTATCTGATTAATAACATCCTTACATTAAATCACTTTTAATCATTATGATTTCAATTAAAATAAATTAGATTATAATTTTTGTTCACCAAAAAAATGCCGTAGTAACCAGGACGTTGCAATATAGTTGTAGTGTTATTGTTGCATGTAATAAAAAATACTACAAAGTGAAAGTGAATCATTTTGCATAATTAAATTATCTAAAGTTTTTTTTTGAAGCGTTTTTTTTTATATATCCCTCCCTAACCATACAAAAATCATTTACCATGGATGTCATACTCTGACATCCTAAACTCACGTATGATAATAATGACAATAATAATAATTATTATTAGTCATAAAATCAATTAATGAACGTATAATTATTATTATTGTATAAATAATCTAATAATTTATTGATGATGATGATCATGATAATTATTTAAATTGAATATAATTAACTGAACATATATTAATGTGTAATTAATAATTTTATTTTGTGAATACGATAAATTGTATTGAGTTTTTTTTTTTATTCGCATAAATCAAAAATGTACACCGACACACATAAGAAGTTGTAAAAAAAAAATTTTTTTTAGTAGAAAAAATAAAGTATTTTGTGACAAGTTATTCTTTTTTTATTTCCTTAATAAATAAAAATAATTTTATTATGGTGATCATCTAATTCTGAATTCTTATTTATTTTTACATTATATAATTAGAATATTTATAATTAATTAATGTACTCTAGCTACCTGTTACATATAAACATTTTCTTTTTTTTTTTCTTGTTGTTTTTCTCACTAACCAAGTTCTTGTACTTAATAAGAAATAAGTAAAAAGAAGAAGAATGAAAGAAAGTAAAGAAGATGAAAAACAGCAGAAGAAAACACCTTTAACAAAGTTTAAAAAAAAAAAAAATAATCATTTTATAATCGTCGTCACGTCTTTTAAAACGCGCCATAACCAACAACAACAACAACAACAAAACTTTACATTTTACATATTTTCAGTGTTTCTTCAACGTAAACCAACGTAAAAAAATAAAAATAGCAACAACACCAACAATAAAATTGTTTCTTTTAATTTTTTTTGAGAATAATTTGACCAAATTTTAACAACAAACTACATCAAATTTATTTCTTTTATATAAAATTCTTAACAATATTTCTTAATAACAATAATCTTAATTTATTGTTCTTCACATTGTATTATAAATGTTTTAATTAAAATTACAAAAACAACAAGAATTTAATAAAATTTCGATGAAATTATAGTTACAATCAAAGATTATAAGATTATTACTAACATCATCATTGAACGACTGAAGAAGACACGATCCATTGTGGAAATTTTACTTTATTTATTTGTCCATCCATCATATAGGTGAATCAATCAAAATTTTCTATTAAATTTTAATATTATGTGTAAGAACTTTTAGAGATAATTTAAGAAAATTAAAAACATTCAGTAAATTAGAAATATTATAACAACAACAACAACAAAATACGAAAATTGAGAAACACAGAAAAGGAAAAAAAGAGAAAAAAAAAAAACGTAAAGGGAAAAACGAAAAAAAAAAATAATAATAATAAAGCGACAGACATTCTAATTAATTTCATCTTTATATTATATAAGAATGTGACTTTATATATATATATATAGATATTTGTAATGTATATAAGAGGAGAAGGTTTCCTAATTTAATTAATTGAGTTAATACTCTGTAATTTTCAAAACGATTAAGTAATAATTTTCGTAGTTTCTTATTTTTTATTTTTTTAAACACTTTTTTATTCTTGTCGTCTCTCTCTCTCTGTCTCTCTCTCTCTCTCTTTCTATTCACTTACATATATATTTTTTTTAATTCTTTTTTCAACTTTTTTCCTAATTTAAATTCATATTTTCTGTATTGCGTATGTGTGTGTGTGTACATGCATGTGTGTGTGTGTCTGTTTGTACTTATACGGTATACCTATAAGAAAGTTGTAAAGTGAAAGTTAATTGTTATAAAATAGGTATGTATGTATGTATGTATGTATGTGTGTGTGAGTGTGTGTATGTTGAATGAAAATTATGTATAGTAATTTTTTTTTTGTTTACAATGAATATGTAGGTCTAGGTCATGTTCATAAAATATTGAATATAAAATTATGTAACTAAGTTAATTTTAAAGAAGAATTTATTAAATTGTATAGAAATTTGTATAAAGAAAATAAAATGTTCAATCAAATGAAAATAAAGAAAATCTATATGAAAATTATTAAAAAAGAATTTATCAATATTTGTTATTTTCAGAATTTAAATTAAAGGAACCAGTAAATTTGAACAAAATATGAAACTGTTAATTTTATTTGGATTATGTTAAAGAGTCAAAAATTATTGAAACTGTCACTCAGATTTTGGCTGTAAATTACAAGAATTATATTTGTATGGAATTAAACAGATTTTTTTGTTAGAAAATAAAATTGAAAATAAATTAAACTTTTGTTATTTGTTTGTTGTTTTTTTTTCTTTGGTCTATTCAATTATTTTATTCTCTGTGAAAATTGTGAAAAAATAATCTAATATCCTTCTTCTTCCTTTTCCTCTTCATCTTCTTCTTCTTTTCATTTAAAAAAAAAAATCTGTTCGTTCAATTCTCTTCTTTTTTTTTTTGTTTTGATAAATTCAAAATCTACAAAATCTATAATCTTCTTGTTAAGAGTCTTTTTTTTTCTCTATACCTTAATACAAAAAGTCATAGATGAACGACTGGTTGCCCGCGAACAAAATTCTATCCTTCAAAGACAGAAACTTAAATTTACATTTTAAAATTTTAAATAAAATCAAAGTAAATAAATTGACAGAAAAAGAATGAATAACAACAATGATCCCTTTACGATAATTATCTTATACCAAATAACCCACCCCCCCCCCCACCCCCACAACCCTTCGCATACATAACATAATATAATGAATAGACAATATACGTATGTTAATTTTTGTTAATTTTATCAAAGAGTCGTCAACCTTTTTATATCGATAATAATTTCAAAGTTGGCCATCACTGTTTTTTTTTCTGTCTTTTTTCTTTTCTTTTCTTTTTTTTTTTTGTACATAAAATAATATAAATATCGTATCCAAGTAGGTTTATAGATTTTTCTTCTTTTCCTTAGAAAAGAGAGGAAAAAGGAAAAAAAAAAAACAACAACGAAAAAGAAAAAAAAAAGAAAAAAAAGTCCAATTAAAAATTTTCATTTGGGCACCATGAGAAAAACGGGAAGATTATCTTTTCGTCTTTTTCTTTATATATATAAGGGTAGATAAAGTGTATAGAAAGTTATGTGGGGTTGAGAGAAATGGAGGTTGATAGGGTATATAGAGGTACCGTTTATTACGTGAAAAATTAAATATATATCCAAAGACCAAAGCGTACAAGCAGAAGAAGAAGAAGAAGAAAAAGAAGAAAAAAAAAATAAATAAAAGAGAAAAAAGCGAGAAAAATAAGAAATAAGAATAGAAAAATTGGGTTGAGGAAAGAGATGATGAAGAGAAGGGTAGAAATTGATTAAAGAAAATTGGGAAAATTTTTAAAAGAAAAAAGTAAAATGGTCGAACTTGAGAATTTTTTATTTTTAAACAAAAACAAAAATAAAGTAAAAGCAAAAAAAAAAAAGTATAAAGAGAAAAGGTGCGATGAAGGTGGTTTTGTTAATGGATAGTCTAATGGGGTGTTTAAAATGGGTGTAGAGAGAGAGAGTAAAAAAAAGAAAACAAAAACAAAAAAAAATAACAGAGAGAATATATATTTTTGTAGGGGTAAGGTAAGTCCATAAATAACAACGTGTCAGTATAAAATTTATAAGATTCTGTTCATTCTTTGATAAGAGTTGTAATATTTGACGGACATAAAATGAATTGATGACATACGATTAGAAACAGAATGAAGAATTTCTATATTCTATTCATAAATGAAGAATTTATTTCAATATAGTAAAGTGTTGTACTGTCCAAAAATTAGAACAAATAAAAGAAAAATAAATATATTTCAATAATGGAAGATGAAAAAGAAACAGAAAATTTTTATACAACAACAATAAAAAGTATTACAATCGTCCTTCAATTTAAAATCACCTATAAATTTTACTCTTGTTGATGAAAGATGATGAGAAAAATTTTATTCTTTTGTTTTAGAAAACGGCCATCTACAAAATTTACACCAAAGAATAAAAAATAAAAAAAAAAAAAAACAATAGAACGAGAAATGGAAAAGAAAGAGGTGGTGATGGTATGTAGGTTGGATATTGTGGAAAACATAAAATATGAAAAGGAAAAAAAAATATATATATATAAAACAGATAAGAAAAAATGAAGAAAAATTTATTAAAAAAAGAAGAAGAAGAAGCTGGAAAAATGTACAAAAATAAAGAAAAAAAAAACAAAAAAAAAGGGTAAACAGTACCGACATTCTATCCTAAAAAGTATTTTGACAAAAGATAGAAAGAGAAAGTTAGTAGAGAAAAAAAAAAGTGGGAATACGAAAAAAAAAAATAAAGTAGAGGACGATAAAGAAAGAAAGAAAGGAAAGGAACAACAACAACAACAAAAAAAGAAACAGGGAATAAAAAAAAAATTAGCACCGACTTTAAGGGGTGGAAACATAAAATATAAAGAAAATCGGAATTCAAGGGCGGTACGCCTATAGGGGTGCTCTTGATTGATGAAAAAATAAGAAGAAAATAAAAATGAAAAATAAGACAAGAAAGAAACAAAAAAGAAAATACCGAAATTATTTCATCAATCGAGTAAAGTTTTTTTTTCTTACTTTTCTCTTATACATTTTTTTTTTTTTCTTTTTTCTTACGCAAAAATATTTTAATTATAAAAAGTTTACTTTTTTTCTTGTTATTTTTTTTCCCCGTGTTTTTTCTTCTCTTTTATTTTTTGTTTGATTCTTTTTATTTTTTGGTTTTTTAGGGGGTGGGGAATGGGAGTGGATTTTCAAAAGTAATTTTCAAACAAAATATTCAACCATAGAAGGGAGAAAAAAAATAATGAATTCAGATAAAATATGGTGCGGAAAGAATTTTTAACAACGATTTACTATAATTTGAATAGAGACAATCATCTAGTTTATAGTATGGACAAATTAAGTTTATGGCCGTAAACACTTTTCTTAAAAATTAAGAAAAGTATATTAAAAGAAGAAGAAACTTAACAGAAAGATGAAAATTTATTTAAAAGAAAATATTAAAATGTTAAAATCGATTAGATTTTGAATAAAATCTAAAATCATTATTATTGTCTACTCAGTACTTGTAATTTGAACCTGGTATCCCCAACCATCTATTGATGAGTGTGTTGCCACTTTACCACAGCGTTACTTTTATTAAAATTGAAACACTTTACATTAATAGGGACAATCATAAATCTTTTTATCATAATTTACCCTAATCAAATAATAACATTTTCTCTATTCCTTTACTAAATCTTAATTTTAATCTTTATTTACCTACACAACCGTATAGTGAAACAGAATAAGAAGATGAAGAAAAAGAAATCGGATTGCAACCCCATTTTTATATTTATCCTAAAAACAACAAAAAACAACAAAAATAAATTATTTCTTGATGGCAAAAAAAAAAAAAGATACCCCCTCCCCCACCCTACCGGGTTATTGTGCGTATATTTAGATATCATTTAGAAATTAAAAAACAGAAGACGAAGAAAAAAACAGCGAGGATTAAAACTTAAAAAAAAAAAAAAAAAAAACAAATAAGGAAAAAAATTACAAAAAAAAAAGAAATGAAATTTCCATCGTCATGATATTCAGCTAACCCCATTTTCAAACATTATTCTATCCTCACCCACAAACCATCTTTACATTCATAATTATTCTTCACTAGTGTCGCTCGCGTATAAGGAGAATAAGAAAAACCGGTAACCAAAAGATTGAACAGAAAAAAAAAAAATAATTACAAATTATATAAAAAGAAAACGGGACAAAAAAAAAGGATTGAAGAAAAAATCATCTATACATCTCTCTTCATCTATACCTGTCTCTGTTTAACAGACTTTTTAGATTTTTAGATTGTGGTAAAAATATATATAAGTAAAATATAGGAAAAAAAGAATGAAAAAAGTGGTTGAAAATAAATGAGGGGATTATTTTTCTTCTTTTTCTTCTTCTTCTTCTTCTTCTTTTTCTTTTACTTCAATTTTTTTTTTTTTTTGTTTTTTGTTTGAAGAACGGCAAGATAGAGGATGACAAAAAAAAAAAAATAGGATGAATATAAGAAGAAGAAAAAAAGATGCGTGAAAATTTCTTTAGAAAATTGAAAATTGAAAATTGAAAATCATGAGAAAATATTTTTTTTTCTAGAGAATTTCCCTTCATTAAATATCATGAAATGGACAAAGGGGAGTTAATTATAATGGAGATGTTTTTCTCGAATTTACAAATTTTCAATTAAATTTTTCTTCAGAAATTTCTACTTCTTTTTTTTTTTTTTTTTGTTTTTTTTTTTTTTTTGAATAAACATTTTTGTTTATTTATCGTATTTTTGTGTTTTTCATTTATCAGCTCTTCTTCTTCTTCTTCTTCTTCTTCTTCTTCTTCTTCTTCTTCTTCTTTTTTCAGTTTTCTTCGTTTTTTTTTTTTTTCGATTAAAGCGAGAGAGATAAAATTAATATTGGAAATTGCCTAAAGGGTTTTTTCTCAATAATTTATATAAATATAAAAGTTTGTTTCCAATTTTTTCTTTCTTTGTTTTTTTTTTCTTTTTTTTTTTTTTTGTTCATCTTAAAAATATTAGAAGCAATAAAATGATAATTTAATTTTAATTGAAATTAATTGAACCTTATTCAATTTTTCTTTCTTTTAATTTTCTTCCTTTTTTTTTACCAATAAATTTGCGTTTGAATTCCAATCAAAATTTAAATGGTTTTTTTTTTGTTAACAAAATTTGTTTCTCTCTCGTTCTCTCTCTCTCTCTCTCTCACTCTCTCACTCTTTCTTTCTGTCTATCCGAAAACTCAAAAGTTTAAGAAAGAAAAAATGGGAAGAAATTTTCTATTAATTTTTGCCCAACGAATAAATTTACTTTTCTTCAGTTGTTTTTTTTTGTTTTTTCTTTATTTTATTGCATTAGGACTTTTTTAACATTACAGAAAAATCATAAAATAATCAGAAAATGAAAATCATTAATTATAAAAATTATTCACAAGTGAAAAATGAATGAAAATGTAAAAATCTAATAAATATTCAATTTTCAAAATGGGTAAAAAGGTGTAAAGAAAAAAAAAAGAAAAAAGAGAGAGAGAGAGAGAGAGAAAGAGCATCTTGTTCATTAATTCAGTCCCAAAATAATAAAAATAAAAATGTGTATAAAGGAAAAATAAGAGAAAAGATAATAATCTTCATTTGTTGAATCAGAAAACAAAATTAAAATATTATTTTCATATTTATAAATGTTTAGAAAATTAATTATAAATTATTATTATTGTACGTCCAGAACAATCCAACGCCTAATTAATTATTAATAAATTCTTACATATTTTTAATGATATTATTTTTTTTTTCTCTCTCACTTATTTTGTCTTTTAATTTTCATAATCCATGAATAATTTAATATGAAATTTTATCATTTTCCACAGGTACTCTATAAATATGGGATGAGAAAAATGTGTTTTCTTTTTTTTTTTTTTTTTGTTTTCTGCCTATAAAAATTCAATTCATTCCTTTCCTTTCATCTAATTTTAAATTTACTTATTTACATAAATTTATTAATTCAAAATTTAATATTAAAATTAATAAAATTATTATAGATTTTTTTTTCTATTGGCTTTATGAAAAATCAAAAATTCTTCATTCAATTTTTCTCATTTTAATACAAGTGGAGTCATCTACCGTTGAATTATAAAACAATGTAAGCAAACCAAAAAATGTCCTTTGATAAAAAAAATTAAGAAAAATATATTGCACTATCTATCGGAAGGAACTTAGTTTTTGAATAGCTATGATTTGATGAAAAACAGGATTAAATGACAAACAATTAAAATGTATAATTTTTCATTTATTTAGCAATTCCATCTTGTATTCTTTGTGTTAACTAATAAAAGAAACTATGTATAAAATATCAGTAGTTTGCTAACGATTATTTCTTACAAGAAAACAAGAGTTGTATGAAATACTATAATACGTTATTTCGTTTATATGCCAATCATTGCATTATTTTATTATTTATTTCAAAACCTATGGTAGGTTGTGAGATATTTTAGTTATTAACTCGTTTTCATATTTTGTATTTTTTTACATTATAGTTTTTAATATTGTTTATATTAATTAAAAAGATATAGTCTACCATCCGTAGTTGGTCTTGTGAAACTATTCCACTTCAATCCAAGAACCATTCTGATTATATGAGATTGTTTATACTGTTTTATTAATATCATTGAAAAACTTAATAATGATGAATTTATTATTTTAAAGAAAATTTATTTAACCTTTTATTCAAAAACAAAAAAAAAAAACGTAAATAAAAACAAGCAAAAAATAATGTATATAATGGTTAGTTCAAACTTAAAACAGAATTAAATTGAGAAACCAAATCATTCAATTGTGTATACATATTTAAGTAAATACAAGATATTTCTCGTAATAAATATTCGTAATCGGACTACTGATTATACTTCTATGCCTATAATATAATTAAAAAGGTAAGTGACCCTTTAATCGGAATTAATTTAATTCTGTTGTTAGGTAAAACTATTGTTGGTGTGTTTTAAACATTTGTTTTAAACATTTAAAGAAGATACATTAGCTGCTATTATTATTATTAATATTAATTAGAACTTTTATTTTGCCTACTAATAGTATCGAAGTTTTTCCATTTTTGAAAAAATTTATATTTATTTTTGCTTCAAAATTCCCCACAAAGTATTCTAATTAAAACATTCTAACGGAAAATCAAATAAAAAAAAAACTGGAGTGAATAAAAAAAACTCATTTCGAATTGTACAGATTCCTTTATTTTTCACCTTAAATTGTTTGTTGTTGCTACTTTGTTCTTCAATGACCTTCCTATAATTCTTCTATCCTGGTAGAATTTTTAACAAACTGATAGCAATTTTTAGAATTTCAATGAAAATCAGGGTAGAAGAGTCACGAAGGATGTGATTTATTTTCATTTGTGTTCTGACGTCATTTACTATACACTTGAATTCAATACGTCACAATTTTATGAGACCCTCGTCAAATATTATTCATTGAAAAATTTTCCTCTTTGCATTTATGTTCACTTGTTAGAATAATCGAAATGTTTTACAACATTGTGTTAGATAATAATAAATAGTTAGATAATAATAAAAATATAATTTCTAACTTACTTACATTTATATGGTGTAACCATTGTCAATATTATATGTTGCAATATTTTCCTGTTTTTTCCCTATTTTATTATTCCTAAAAATTATACAGTAATGATATATTTGCTCCCAGTGCAATTACAGTTCTACACTTAACATATTTTGCACTACTTTTTTAGTATAAGAAAATAAAATTAAAAATGCACGACTGAAACAGTATGAGATTGTTCTCCCTTTTCCACTTAGTATGTTGAAAATATTATACTTTTTCGTAAATTTATACCAGGCGAACAGAATCATTTTGTTTATGGAACAGCTGTTATTTTGCATTCTGATAAAATATAAAAATTAATAAATGCAATCACACTTCTATACGCAGACAATTCATGTAAATTTTTATTTATTTTGATATACTATGTAGACGACGCATTCTTAATCTGATAAGATCAACGGCGTCTCTTTTTCTTAAACTTTTACATTTGGTAATATTTATCTGATCATAATGCATAAATTGACGCTAGGTGTCACTAGTTAACTCCAAACTCCAAAGTAATGATTTTAACTCAAAAAATCAATTCTCGATATATCAAGTATTAATTTTATTGCCATCGATTAACTTGAATTTAAGTTTAAAAAATCGATAAACATTGATTGATAAATTTATATTTAATAAAACTACTTTTTTTCTAACTTTTGTTAAAGAAACCAATGTAATAATATATGAATATAATCAAAAAATAAAAGAAACACATCAAAAATCGATATTTGTAACATCGATCTATATTTCATCGATTTTATTTTACGATTATCGTCTCATCTGACATTTTTTATACGCATATTTTTTTTGCCTTTTGTTTTTTTTTTGTGTCTGTTTATTCGTCATTTTTTAATAAATATATAAAAATAAAATATTAATTTATAGTACTATTAGCTTATTAGCATATTATAAGAATGGAAAATTTAGAAACAAAAGTAAAATATGTTAAAATATAAACGAAGATAAAAAATTCTAACCTTCAATTTGTTCTTACAGGAAAAATCTAAAACGAATATTAATGATTTATTTGATTTGTCAAAAAATAACAAAAAATATTTAAAAATTTGTGCTCCAATGGTTCGTTATAGCAAGTAGGTAGTTTAATTTAATATCCTGTGATTATAGGATGCGAAAGAAAATATGTAATGATTAATTCAATCTATTGTAAAAATTAGTTATAATAATTTTTTATCATTAATATTGAAATTTTTTTTCTGTTTAGATTAGAATTTCGTACATTAGTAAGAAAATATGATGTTGACTTATGTTTTACACCAATGATAATGGCTGATTCATTTTGTCAAAGTAATAAAGCACGTTTAATTGAATTTTCAACAAATAATGATGATACTCCTGTTATTGCACAATTTGCTGCTAATAATTTAAATGATCTTTTATCATCAGCTGAAATGATTTATCCGTAAGAATAAGAATGATTAATTTTTAATAATGAAATTCACCTAAAATTGTATTACAGATATGTAGATGGTATTGATTTAAATTGTGGTTGCCCACAACGATGGGCAATACAATCTGGATATGGTTGTGCCTTAATGAGTAATCCAGAATTAATAAAGGATATGGTATCAACATTAAGACGACAATTACCAAAGAGTTTTAGTGTTTCTGTTAAAATGAGATTATTACAAAAATCGATAAGGTAAATGTGAATTTTATTAATATATAATAAAATAAGTTGTGTACGTTTAATAACAAACGGCTTTATTATATTAAAATTATATTAAAAAAAAAATTAAATTAAAATTTTATGTTATAAATTAATATTTATGTACTATTTTTGTTGTGTCAAATTAGAAAAATAATGAAAAAACATTGGATGCTAATATTTTTTATTTTTAGTGCAACTATTGATCTATGTAGACAAATTGAAAAATGTGGTATTGATTTTATGACTATACATGGTAGGACTGCGATACAAAAAGCTGGTGATCCATCAAATCAAATAGCAATTGGTGAAATAAAAAAGTCTTTAAATATACCATTAATTGCAAATGGGGATATCCGTACACTGGATGAAGCTGATCAAATATATGAAAACACTAATTGTGATGGTAGAAAAGTTATTTGTTTTTTATTTTATTAGTTACATCTTAAAAATTATTTTTTTTTTAGGAGTTATGAGTGCTCGTGGTATATTGACAAATCCTGCATTATTTTCTGGTTATGTAGAAACACCAATAGAATGTGTACAACATTGGTTAAATATTGTTAATATAAATAATAATATAACATTCCAATGTTTTCATCATCACTTAACATTTATGATGGAGAGATTAATGAATAAAAAATTACGTATTATATTTAATAATTTAAATAAAAAATCAGAAGTATATGATTTTTTAAAGTACCATTTTAATATTGAACCATACACTGAACTTCCTGATAATAATAATAAATTAATAAATTGTAGCTTTAGTGAAACAAATTATAGAAAGCGTAAATTATTTTTAAATAGTAATGAAGATTATTTAAATGAATTTGTTATTCGCGACGCAACAGGTTCTTATTTTAATGAAAAAAAGAATCAAGACTACGATAATGATGATGATTTATGTGATTTAGATTTTATGAATTCATCGTTATTTAATTAAAAATGGTTGTGTGACCTAATTTTACTGAAATTAACTTTTTATAATTATATTTGATTGATAACATTTACTTTTTTCGTCGATTACTTTTAATTGGCTACCATTTAACTGTTAGATATTTAATTCTGTTTGTTAGATTATATTGCGCTAGATATAAAAACATTATTTGCTATCTAATTTTTCGTCGATATTTAATACTTAATAATTTTCAGAATTTGCAAAAAAAATTTTTGATGTAATTAGGAGCTGATATGCAATAATCGTTTAAACTATTAACTATTTTATAGAATAAACATTAGTTTGGTACTGTATCACACAAATGCAATAATAATAATTACTGAATACATAATCATTTTAAAGATTTAAAATCTAAGTAAGAAATTAATTTCTTATCTCATATATATAGCATAGATAGATTTAGTATAATAATATGCTTTAAATAATGGAATTAGTTATCGCTACTTAAACATTTTACTGTGCATTTTTTATATTATTTAGTAAAAACAGACAATCCAATTCATTAAATACTCTCTGGTTGAACTATAATTATTCTTCGAAACATTGAAAAGACCCCATGTTTGTTAATAATTAATTGATTTATAAATACGAGATGTCTATAAAATAAAAATCTATTTTTTACTAAATACAGAATTACTGCACGTCATGGGAGAAAATAAACAGCTCTTACACAAGTACAAATTTTATTATTGTAGGATAAACATTGAAATATGTAAAAAAAAAAATTGTATATTATATAAAATAAAACATTTTTTTTTTTCAAATAAATTTAAAACATATGATTTTTTATTATAATTTTTCTAAAAATGATATACTGCTTTTATTGATTGCAAATAAAAATACTATTGTTTATAATAACATTTTATAATTTTTTTCAAAGGATAAATAAAAAAAGCTAAAAATTTCTTATTCTCGTATTATATATTTTGTTGGGGTGAAACGCTCTATATTTTAGCTACCTTCTTTTGCAACTCTTAAACACCTTACCAACTCGGCTATCACTTCCAAAAAAACAATGACAGAAAATATATTTATTTTTTTTTTTATTTCAATTAATTTAGTTAAATTAAAAAGGGAATTATAGGGAAATAAGAGAATTTCAATAAGATAATCAATTATCTTAGTTTGAAGTAAGACAAAGATTCTGTGAAAATTTCAAGAAGATCTGTCTGTTGTGAGGGGAGAAAATGAAACCAAGGCACTAAAATGATGGTTTGATTTATGTAATGGCTTTGGTTTTATTCAATTTGCTCTCCTCACAACAGACAGATCTCTTTGAAATTTTTAATCATATTAGTTTGAAATAAGCCAAAAATTCTGTGAAAATTTCAAGGAGATCTGTCTGTTGTGAGGAGAGAAAATGAAACAAAAGCCATACTAAAATGATGGTTTCATTTATGTAATGGCTTTGGTTTTATTATGTAAAATAGAACGTTTTTGTAAAAATTTTAATTGTTATTTTTACTCTTTTTTGTTAACGAAAGTCGGTATAAAAAAACGCATCTATAGAATAAATAAAATCCACCGTGTATCATTTAGTTCTTAACAAATGGAACTGTTTATAAAAAAAATATCCACGGGTAAATGTGATGCCGATATAAAATGATTTATTGTGTGTGAATTTAAAGTAAGATGAATAAAACTATATTTTTGGATTGTTCCTGAAGTTCCAGTGATTAAATATAAACAATAAAACCGACAGTGCACTGTTTTGTTTTTAACAAATACATTTGTGAATAAATAAAAAGTTTCATGGATAAGCAACTGTCAGATGTATTGCAGACACAAAAGTACTTAATTTGTGAAGTTTTAAATGTGAACTGACCAGAACTTTATTTTTATTGTGTTCCTGAAGCTCCAGTGCATCTATAGAATAAATAAAATCCACCGTGCATCATTTAGTTCTTAACAAATGAAATTGTTTATAAAAAAAAAAATATTCACTCATAAAAAAATTTTAATTATTAAATTTGTTATTAATTAAAGTGTGCAAGGTCGATTTTATTAATTATTTTCAAATATTATAACTTAAAGAACATACGAAAAATATATATTCTTTAAATAATTAATATTTTAAAAAAAAAACAAAAAATTTTTTTTTTGCTTTTATTTTTCAAAATGTGTAGTAAAATATTTACGTAAGTCAATGCACAAAATTTGAATTAAACACTACAAAAAAATTTTTTTTAACCAAAATTAATTTATTTTCAATTCTTATACTTATTCAAATTTATTTACATCATTGAATCAGTTATTTGTTGCTAAAATATCTCAAAATTAATCATTTAATATAAAAACATATCAAACTAAGTTTTTGAATGCGCGGCCAATTTCAGTTCAACATATAGCTACCGCAGCGCCATCTAGCATACACAAGACAAGCTTACATCATCATCTAACATACAATATGACAAGTTTATATGTTAGATGGTGCTGCGGTAGCTATATACTTTCTCATTTTTATTTCTTTCATAAAAAAAAATATTTTTTTTCTGGATTTTATTTTATATTTCCATTCTACTTTGACAGATAATTCGTATAAGTGACGCAATAAATTGTCTTTATTTTATATAAATTGTGATTGGTTTTATATTATATTTATTTTACAACTTCGATGTCTATTTATATTGTTTTAAAATCCTAGTAAAATACAGGTATTTATTGTTTTGGTTGATAAAATAAAAAATGAAAAACAAGAAAAATGTCAGACAAGACAACAGATGACATGTCAAAATAGTTTTTTTTATATGTTAATTTTTTGTTCTGTTTTCTTGTGTATTTTAAATTTATTATCAATGTCATATATGTATTTTCATAGATAGTTTGAGGATATTTCATTTTAATATTTACATTAAAAATGACAAATCGCAAACCAACAGCAACATCTAGACTTAAACAAGACTATTTAAGACTTAAAAGAGATCCTGTTCCATATATAACAGCTGAACCCCTTCCGTCTAATATTTTGGAATGGTAATTAATTTATAGAAAAAATAAAAATCTAGTAGTATAAGGTGTTTATTTATTTTTACTATTTAGGCATTACGTTGTTAAGGGTCCAGAAGAATCACCATATTATGGTGGATACTATCATGGCACCTTACTTTTTCCAAGGGAGTTTCCTTTTAAGCCTCCATCTATTTACATGTTTACACCAAACGGACGGTTTAAAACAAATACAAGATTATGTTTAAGTATATCAGATTTTCATCCAGATACGTGGAATCCAGCTTGGTCAGTTGCAACAATACTTACAGGACTATTAAGTTTTATGGTATACTCTCTACAATTTTATTATTTGATAAATTATATACCTAATATTATTATAAATTAGCTTGAAACCACACCAACACTTGGCTCAACCGAAAGTTCAAATTATGAAAAGGAACAACATGCCAGAAACTCATTATCTGTTAATCTAAAAAATAAAACATTTAAAGAACTATTTCCAGATATTTGTGCTGAAATACATGTTCGGTTAAATAGAGTACAACAGAATAGTAATAATAACAGTAATACAAATAAAAATAATACAAATCAAATAAATTCACCTAATAACAGTAATAATAATGGAAATGAAAATGATATTACTATTGAAAATTCAGAAAACAATAATTGGCAGTCAATATGTTCTAATTTAATAGTATTAATTGGATTTGCAATATTTGCACTTATTGTAAATTATGTTATAAAAAATATTAACAATTGAATTATCAAAATAAATAAAAAAATTATTAATGATTATTATATTAAAAATTATTAACATAAGAAACATTAAAATAAAATATTTTAAAGGGGCATTATTATTTAGCTGAGAAAAAAACAAAAAAAAAAAAAAATTGTCATCCTTTTTTCTTAAGCAATACAAATTAAAATTCTGTATAAAATATTTAAAAAAAAAAAAAAATATAAAATTGAGTGATATTCTATATTTCAGAATTAAATCATTTTTTTGAACGGTTAATATAATGATATATAGTTTTATGGTAAGAATGTAAACAATACTTTTTTTAAAATAAATTATTGTAATTGAATAAATAATAAATAAATTAAATTAAATGAATCTCTTTTATTGTTTTTCAACTAACTAGAATATATGATTTTTAATAAAAAGATAATTAACAATAATTAAAGTCAATAGGAAATCCTATCCAAATAATAAATAATAAATAAAAAGCGTATAAAGTTTATATATGATTTACAATAAGAAAAATAAAAACAGTAAAGTAAACAATAAAAAATTCTAATTTTAAATTTGTTTTCGAAATTTTGTAGAGTTTAAATATTTTATAGTGATTTTCGAAATTCATATTCTTGTATTCATTTATTACACAGGTTTAATTTAAAAATTTTCATCGATTATATTTCATTTCTCTTTATTTTAAATTAAGTTATAGCTCATTTTTAATTTTTTAATAGAAATCGTTCAAAGTAATTATTTTAATAATTTAATTTTACAAATTATCGTATATAACTGTACAATATTACATGGTTGCCTTAAACCTTAAAAAAATAATTTAAAAAAAAACAGGTTTTTCATCATATATATTATGGTAAGTTATTAAATGGTAAGTGTCATTTGCTTTTTGTAGACAAAAAATTCTGTAGAAAATATTTTGAGAGAATATAATCGTGTCCATGAATCGTGATTCGTGTAACTTTTTTTTGGTCCGAACACCGAAGGAAAGATGAATAACAGCTGTGTCAATTCTAGACAAGATCGTAAAATTACGATTAATTTCGTTTTTGTGTTTCATTCATTTTAGTTGAAATCGTGGAGGGATGCAGTAGTATTTTTTATCGTTTAAAATATGAAATGAATGTTGATAAAAATATCAATTTTTAAACCCTGTAAATGTAAATTAAGCAAGTGTTTTTTTATGAAGCATTCTATTACTAATTACAAAATAATTTGATAAAATGTTTTATCATTATTCGTAAAAAATTAACGCGTTAGAATTTATATTTTCTACTGTTTCATCCAATATTAAAAAAAAGAAATATTTTTAATTCACGACGAGGGACACGGACAAGTACAATATACGACAAAAAAAAAATTATAAGAAAATACTTATGATTTTTTTATATAAAATATCGAATAAATGGCACGAAAAAGTGATATATCCAGTACAGATTTGATAATAAGGTTTGGTTTACAACAAATCTTCAATCAATCTAAAAACTAAAAAACAAAAAAAAAATTAATTACGTTTGTAATAATTTATTGATCAAAAGAGCTGCTGCATTTTTCATCCATTTTTTTTTACAATTTGGTCGGCCATATTTCGTTTTTTGTATTGAATAATTTATTTTATTTTTTAACTAATTTTTTTAATAAGAAATTGTTATTTTTTAATGATTTTAATGTTTTCTTTAAATTTAGGAAAAATATTCTCAGTTTTTTTTTCTTTATAAAAAAAGTTAAAATTTTTCTTTTTCTGGAAACTTTAAATACAGAAAAATATTACATAATTATTGACGTCATTGATAAGTGATTTCTCATGGTGATCGACAAATTTTCTTAAATTAAATTTTTTTTGTAATTTTCTTTTGATGAATTTTTCAAATTTTATAAAACGAAATAATGGGTAGCTTTTTAAATCAATTAAATTATCAATTAATTTTCAGAATTATTTAAAATCTTTATTTTTGTTTCATTTATTTGTTTTCATCCTGATTTTTATCAGGAAAAAGATTTTTGATAGTTTTCTTGAAACTTTTAAATATTTTTAAAAGGAAAAACAAAATAATTCTGAAACAAAACAAAGGGAAAAAAGAAAAAATTAATTCAAAATTTGTTTTTATTGTTTTTTTTTTCCAAGATTGAATTGACGTTTTATTTCAATAGGCTCCACCTTCTGCTGTAAACAGTGACGTCATATTTATAACAGTATAACAGCTTTTCTGCCCACATACTTTTACATTTGTGTGCAAAATACTGTACTTTATTTTTTGTGAGTGGATGCGTGTGTGCAGTGTCGTAATTGAAATAAGTTTCTCTCTAAATCCCGCTATTGACAAAGAGAGAAAAATAACAAAATTTTAATACTTTTAATTGTGTGAGACCTTTGTTTTTCTGTGAGATTTTTTTAAAGAAATTAAATTGCAAAATTAAAATAATAAATAATGGAAAGAATGTTTTTTATGAATGAGAAGTGTTTCTAATAACAATTATTTCTGACTTTACATTTATTACATGTAAAGATTCTTAAATATTTTTTCTCTCTTCAGAATAGAAAATGCGACTTTCGTTTGTTTTTTTCATTGTGTTGAAGTATTGAGAAGACAAATCATTTTTAAGAAATGCATATTTTTTTGTATTTTTAAATGAAGTGTATGTTTTATTAAGATGTCTGGGATTATTTTTTTCTATGTGTTTTTATTTATTTTGAATAATTAATTTAATAATGTGACAAACGCCTATAAAATTAATTATTCAAATTGTCATTCATTTTATTTGTTATATTAATAATAATAATAAATCATTAAAAAGAAAAATTCCAAGAAATTCGAAAGACCCAATTATCCAGAATTTTTTTTAATCTGTAAATTTATTTCCTTTCTACAATTTTTTTTTTCTTTCTTTTTATAAAGTATGAATGATATTAAAGATGACGACTTGGAGGATGGTGAAATAGAGGATGATGATGAACCAATAGTTATAGAGACACCTAAACAACAGCATAGGCAACCTCATCAGCAGCCACAACAAAAAACAAATAATTTAACAAATGATATATTGCCTGAAAAAATAATTGATAACATTAAAATACAATCAATTAATAAAAAAGATAAACGTAACAATTTCAATCGAGCATCAATAATAGAGGGTGTGTACAATATGTTTCTTTTAAAAAACAGTTTACTAAATAGTTAATTCTTATTAACTGAAGTTTTTAATTTTAATCAATTTGTATTTATTCTGTTTTTTTTCTTCTTTTTCTTTTTATATTAAAACTTATATCATATTCAACAGATGACTGGGCTGGAAATGTAGAAAATGCTATTGCAATGGCATTAAAAAAGGATGGAATTGAAACAACATCATCTGTAACAATTTCAGCTGATAATGCAAAGAAAATTGCCAATAAAAGCGATGATGATGAAAGACGTAAATCTAAAAAACGTAAAAAGCGTGATAATGAAAGGGAAAAAAGAAAGGTAAGAAAATCTCCAAAATTAAATAAATTCTGGTTTATCAAGAAAATTGATTTATTTGATATATATTGCAAGTAAATATAAATTATCATGTAACTTATTAGTCAATAATTATTATTTTAGTTCATATTCAAAGATGTGGTTGTTTCAAAACTTTTAAAAACATTTTTGAATGATATGTAATATTGTTTCTAGTTTACAATTTATATGTGCAAAGAAAAAATGATGAAATAATTGAAAGGTAAAGCGTTTAATATAAACAACTCAATTATTTATCTTGTATTTTCATAATAAGATATTCGATTCTTCTCATTATACATGATACCCGAAATAACACAAAATTTTTATAAATTTTTTTTTGTATTTACATTAAAATCATTTTTATTTATTTTTTACAGAAAAGGCACAAGCCTGATAATGAATTAGAAATACCAGAAGATGATTTAGAAGATTATGAAATGTTATGTATTCGTGGTGGTAGTCCACCACCTTATTCAGGTCAAATCTTGCGTCACGAAGAACAAGAATCTTATGAATCAAGTTCTTCATATGATAGTTATGATTCTAATGAACTACCAAGACGTTATGAAGACAGACGTCAAAGACGACATATAAAAGATCGACGATTAATACGTAAAAGAGATAAAAGGCGCCCTGGACATGTTGATTCCGATGTACGTATTAATTAATTATTGTATTTTTCTCCCTAACCTTGAGCGATTTTTAAATAGTTTATTAAATAGAAGTTCCTAATTTTGAGATGTTTACATTATTTTCTAAATTTCTATATGTTAAAAGAAACTTGGATAATTTTACTTATATTGTTTATTTATTTTTTTAGAATGAAGACTTACGTCATGAATGTCGACCAAACCGTAAAATGGAATTGTGTAAATTTTATTTAATGGAATGTTGTGCTAAACGTGACAAATGTCTTTATATGCATTCAGATTTTCCTTGTAAATATTATTATTTAGGTATAAAGTGTGTAATGAAAGATAATTGTAAGTTTGCACATGGTAAACCATTATCAGATAATTTACGTACAATATTATTGAAGCATTTAGAAACAGCACCAAAAGAAATTTTAGGTGATTTTCCGCGTTTAAGTCGTGATAATGCTATAAAAATGTTAGACACAACACATATAAAATTATTGGTTGATTTTGGTATAAAACCTATGCAAAATAATAATCAACAATCACAAACATTAATATCAACAAATATTAATAATAAAATTCCATCACTTTTGGAAATAATTACGAAACCTCCAAATGCAAACGAGAAAAATAATGAAAAAGATAAAATGGCTATAACAACAGCCTTAATTGGAATTAATAAAACTGATAAACCTAGACGTACGCGTTGGTGTACACAAGGAACTAATAATAATAATAATACAAAACAACCTGTATCCACATCAATACAAATACAACCAGCTGCAATAATACCACCACCCACTATTCCATTGTCAACACTTCCACCATCAAGTAGTGCTAATTATTTAAGTTTAAAAAATTTAACTGGTGTTATAACATCAATTCAAATACAGAAACTAGAAGCAATTGGTATTGAGAATTTAGATCAGATAAATCAGTTAACAGTTGCACAATTAAATGAACTTGGCTTAAGTATTAGTCAAATTAATGATATTCAACTAAATGCATTAAATATAAAGAAATTAGGGTTGTCGACTACAACTGTGGCAAACACACCAATTTTATCGGCGGTTATTAATAAACCCCAACAATTAATAACAAATTTAACACAAGAACAACATAAGACTGTTACAATACCTAATGTTGGTGGTTTGCCACCATTCTTTTGTGAAATTGGTACAGGCGGGCAAGATCTTGATATGCGTATTAATCCTGGACAGCTAAATCCGGTTATTGATATAGGGTAAATCTTTTTTTTACAAATATTACGTAATACAGTTCAATAAATAACTTTTTTATTATTAATTTTTTAGACTTGGAATGCAAGATGTTGATATGCGTGTTTTACCATCAATTGGTGTATTACAGCAACAACAAACCAATTTTCTTCCAAAAATATCTGATAATGTTAATGATTTGTTAGATTCAACACCAACAATTACGTCACCTACCCAAACAGACACAAATGAACCGTGTGTAATTGATTATAACAATTTTTTCCCAAAAACAAAAAGTGTTGTTGATTATACACAATACTTAAAAGATTCCAACATTGAAAACATTCTCTTAGATTCGAATGGCAATGATTCGGATGATCAAAATCAATTAAAAATTGAAGATTTTAATGAATTATCACATAATAGTATTCACGAAGATGATGAAGAATTACAAATAGATGAATCATGGTGTCCCAGTGATGACGAGAATAACAGAAGTGATCAAAATGATAAAGATAATGATGAAACTTTTGATGAGAATAAGAAAATGGTTCTTGAAGCAATGGATGATGATGTAATAGAAAATGATGATGATAGTAGTTCTAAGAACGGTAGTAGTAATGATGCAGCAACTTCTAATGACAACCATGATATTGATCACCGAATAATAAATGATAAAGAAAAAAAAGGAAATATTGAATCAATTAAAACAACTGAAACTGAAAATTTAAATGACAATAAAGATGAAATACAACAATCAATGACAGCAACACCATCATATGCAGCTTCACTATTACCAGCTATTATTGAACCAGTCACAATAAATAAATTTGATTTAAATTTAACAAATAAATTGGGTAACTTATCTAAAATTGATGTTAGTACATCAGTTGCACAAATGTTACAAAAATCACGCGATAATTATAATCAAAATAATTCTAAGATTGATGGTGATTCAATATTAAATAACAATAATAAAAATCTAGAACCTACAAAAGAATCACGTGATCCACGATTATCACGTGATCCTAGAACAGCTTCTGCTCCAGTTTCAGCAGTAGCAACTGCAGCAGTACCATCAATAGGTAATGAATCACGTGATCCACGAAATACTTTTGAATATTATACAAAAAATACATCAGAGCCCTCATCATCATCAACCGTCACAAGTGCGTCTACACTAACAACGTCTACAACAACTTCGTCACTATCTTCATCAATATCATCAACTTTATTACCTGAACCAGATACTAATCGAAAATTACGACGTACTATTTATGATTCATCAAATATGGATGAGGATGAGGACAATTCCTCTAAAAAATCTGATAAAGATATGAGAATACAACCATATTTTATTGATACCGAAAGTACTAATGGTAAGATTATTTTAAATATTTAATAGTCTTATATTCTTTATAGACTATATCATTATTGTAATTAATTTAAGATACGTAAGTAATTTCTGCTTATTACGTGTCCTGTAATGTAGACTCTAGAATTGCCGATTAGGAAATAATTAAAATTTGAAGCATTAAAAATAATATTTTTGTGATTTATATGCTTCATATTCATAGTAATTATTACAGATAAAATTATTAGAATTATTTAGCCAAGTTACAATTAAATTTAAGGAATAATAATGAAACGATTAGTCGATTATAGTCAAAAAAATTTTATTAATTATAACTTAAACAAAAATGAGAAATTTTTTAGTACTTTTATATATAAAAAAAAACCTATTAACTCTTTTTTTTTTTTTTCAAATTTATTATTTTTAGGTGATATTGATTTTCGTTTACCATTTAAACCAATAATGGCAAATTACGTACCAGCCACTGAAATTGATGCTTCCATAACATCACACAGTCCAATTGAATATAAGGTAAACTTTTTAACTAATTACTTGACATTATGGTTATTAAAAATTTCCTCCTTTATTTTGTTTATTTCATTATTTAATTAAATTAATAGTTATTTTTTTCCCATCTTTTTTTTTGTTCTTCCGCCCCTTTTATTTTTCTTGTTATCTTAATTAGGTTGTCGAAATTGATATACCAAGACCAGACTTTCGTGAAATACGTCGTAGCATACCAAATCAAGAAAGTGTTCTAGATCCAAGATTACGACGTATCTTTAGTATGACAGAAGATTTAGATGGAGACTGTAAACAACAACAATCAACATCTGGTACCTTTCAAAGTAATTTACCATCTGACATACGTTCAGTTAGGTTCGATCCACGTCGTGTAAAAGAGGAATCACAAAAATTAAATTTATTATCATCAACGTCACCATCATTAATTGCAACTGGAGGAACATTGTCAGCAACAACAGGAAAAACAAATACACTTGATATTCATTTATTACTACAAAAATCTTTATGGTATAAAGATCTTAGTTCTAAACAAAAAATTATGGTTAATCGTCATTTAGCGGAATTTTCAAGTGAGTTAAAAAAATTCCATCAGGATACAAATCCAGATAAAATTTTTGATACAACTATTGTTACATCAAATCAATTTATGCAACAAATTCTTTTAAATTTGGGTGTTGTCATAAATGAAAATGGACAATTTAGTTTAACAACATATGATGATGATATTAATTTGATTCAACAGCAGCAACAAGCTAATGGTTTAATTGGTATGTCGCATGTTATACAACAACCGAATATGTTAAGTATTAATAATATTCCATTAGATATGAAACTAGGTCTTAATTTTGTAGCTGGTATGAGATCACATTTATCAATTCCACGTAATATTGTACCTAGTGGTATTGGTGGTAATGTTACTGGTAACAATGGTAATAATTTTCCAATGAATATTAATAATTTCCCACAAAGATTTATTGATAATCGTCCTGGATTACTTGGTATTGCACCAAACATACCATTTAATTTTGACGGTAGTCGTCCCAATAATAATTATAATATTTTTGATGAACAACAACAGCAGAATCAATTGTATAATAATATGGATAATTTTGATGATACTAGTGGAGTAGGTGGAACAAGTGGAAATAATTTTTCACAAAATTTTAATCCTGGAAATATGTTTGAAAATAATGCTAGTGGAGGAGGTGGTTATAATAATAGTGGTAATTATAGTAGCGGTCGATCAGAAGGTCGTGGAAGAAATTATCGTGGTGGACGTGTTAATGGTGGTGGTGGTAATGGAAGTGGAAATAATAGTGGTGATCGTTGGCGTAATATGGGTTCATCACATGGTAATAGTTCTGGTAGTGGACGTAATAGTTCATCCAGACGTAATAATAATAATTATGATAGGGATCGTGATAATAGGCGCGATAAATCTAAAAATTAAACAAATTCAAAAGTTACGAAAAGTAAAGAAAATTAAAAACAATCTATGTGATATTTATAAGAACAAAATGCGTAAGAAATAAGAGTTTTGTTTTACTTATTTTTGCAAAAATTAAAAATTAAAATTTTTTTGTTGATTATGTTTTTGAAAGTTTCAAATAAAGATTGTAAAAACTCATTACGAAAGCATTAGTATATCTTTCTTATTCGTGAGTTACATTTTTTTTTTTAAAAAAAAAAAGAAGTTATATTGGAGGAAGAAAATTAAAGTTTTCTAATTTTTTTTTTTAAAATAAAATAAAGAAAAATACTAATTGTTGGGAAAGAGAGCTATTTTATAAAACCTTTTATAGATATATGAATAATTTAACTAGCGATCTTATATCATCTAATTTTTTTTTTTTAAATCACTTTATTATTATTATTATTATTATTATTATTAATTATTAATTATTAATTATTAATTATTAATTATTATTGATAATGTTTAAAATTAAATCTACCACCCAAGAATATATCATAGGTATTTATTTGAGAAGCAAATCAAATTTTACTCAAGAAAACAAAAATAACAAAAATAAAAACAATAAAAACGTTTATTTATATTAATGAAGTTTTAGTTAGATTTTACATTTTGTATTAACCATTTAATGTTAAATTATTTTCATTGTTAAAATTTTTCTAAAAACAAAACCAAAAGTAATATATACATTTTTTTTTTTTCTCTACAATCATTAATATCTATAAATAAATTGGAACAAAACTAAAAACAAAAAAAAAAAAAAAAACTACCGGTTTACTTTAGTTTTAGGCATTTGTTTAAACATTTTATTCTGGAATTTTAGTTTTAATTATAATTATATATTTTCATTATTTAGGTATAAAAATATACTAAAAATATTGTGTAAACTATCTCAAATCCCTTTCAATGATTATGTCAAGGGTTTTTTTCTATTTTTTTTTTTTTTACGTACATCTTTTTTTTATACATAAAATATAAAAAGCTAACTGTTAAGTAATTACGTTATCAATTTGTCGTATTATTTTGTAAACGAATTTTTTAATCAAAAATTTCAAATAAATTTTTTTTTTAGAAAATAAAAACAGTAAAATTGGAAATTTGAACAAAAATCGTGTTAAAAGTTTTATTCCTTTGTCAATTAAAAACGTACAAAAACAATAACAATATTATGTTACGATAAGAAAAGAAAAAAAAAAAATCTTAACAGTTAGTTTAAAATAAAAATCTTGTCTCCAGATATGAGTACCCTTCATAACTATATTATTGATGTTTGGAATCCTAATGAATATAAAAAAGAAAAAAAAAATATATCTTTCTTCAAATAACTGTATAAATTAAATGTAATATTTGACGAATATATAATCGTAATTAGGATCCTTTAATGTTAATTAATGGAATATTATTACATTAATAATAATTAATTGTTTTTTTTATTTTTTTTTTATAAAAACAAAAATATTTAAAAGTAATTAAATAATATTATATCATAAATGCACAGTGTTCTTAAAATGTATACGCAGCCCTTCTTCTATTGTTGGCTCAGTTACGTTTAATTTGTTACAATTTTATGCCTGGCAGTACGGTGTCAGAAATGCTGTTCGTTTATTCGGTGTTATGACCACTATGTCTGCTATTTTTTTTTCATAACAATTATGTTGAAAGTTTAAAAAATTTAACCATACATTAGATTTAATAACGAAAACAATTATGTTGACAATAGTATTTTCAAAAATTTTTAAATTAATCTTTAAAGTCTGAAATATGTAAAATATTAGAAATTATTGATGATCAATGTTTTTCATGACTATCAAAAATTACAGATATTTGATGTGACACTTCGATTCAAGTACAATACAGAAATAAAATTCATATTACCGTAGAGTCGATTGTTATTACCTAAATCAAGGGTATTGTATTTCGGTGGGGTCAGAAATCTTAACACAAATTAATATTATATTAATAAAAAATATATTATCCAAAAATATTTTATGGCATTCAAAATTTGGAGGACTCGTAACATTTCTAAGGCATAGCATTATGTCACAATGTCATATAAAATGTGCTTTCATTTTAAAATATAATTGTCTATTTTTTTTCTCTATTAAATATACATATACATAAATAATTACAGATTAAAAATAATTAAAGGGAACGTGAGTTAATTAGAGTTTTTAAAGTAATTAATTTTTTTGTTTATTTTTTTTTTTAACCCTATAAAATTTATGTTTTTTTTTGTATTCTTTTTATTAGAAATTCAATCATGAAATTTTTGTCTGTTGCAGCTAACAGTTGTGGTTTTTTTTTTGTAAGGGCAAATTCACAAATTATGTCTTGACTAAGTATTAAATTTCATTTCTTATTACAAATTACAATATAAATTTAATAATGGTAAAATTTTATTGTATTTTTAATTGAATAAAATAACATTTATTATTCACAAATCTAAAAGGAAACTTGTTTTCGCTGTAAATAATTGAAGAGAAAATAAATTGAAAAATTAATTGTGAAATTACATTCATAAGTGTCAAACAATGTCATACATTGGTATTGGTAGCACTGATTAAATTTTTATTTTTTTTTTTTCATTTGCAAAAACGAGTATTAAAATAAATTAGAAATTTATTCTTTTTACTAATTATTTTTAGTTTTAGCGTTAAATTGATCGATATAATAAAGTTAAATATGCAGTCGACAATATGATTATGTTCTATTCAAAACTTTCACTAATTTCTCTCTTTCAATAAAATATTCGATTGGTGATACATTCATTAAGCAATTATCTTTTCTGTTTTTTTTTTTATAGGATCTACATCAATATTAAGAAGGATTAAATTCTTTATAATTTCTTTGTACAACAAAATTGTATAATGGCAAAAATTATATCACAATAATTAAATTGTATTAAAAATGTTTTGTGTCAGAATCTTGTTTAAAATTTTACTACAATATACTATACATTAATTCTTACTTTATAGAATTAATCTATAGTATCCACCTTGGGTTTTTAATATGATGTGTAAAATTAGGTATTGAATACCTGAAAAACACCAATTGAACAGGTGTAAATATTTTGTTAAAAATTCATCATAATTTTATTGGCACATTATTACGATGTACTGTGAAGAATAATTATTAAATGACTGAAAAAATATAATATCTTCTACTGAAATTTTAAAGAATAAAATATTTGTAAATTTTACTGATTAATTTAATCTTGAAATGTAAAGACTTTTAGTAAGTAAACAAAACACTTATTGAAAATCATTAATTTCTGCCAGAAAATTCACATCTTATTTATCTGTTCTCCATCTGCAATCCATTTCAGCTTTTATAATTTTCTTTTATATTGTTTTAAATTCGATTATATAAATTACAAAACAATCACTAACAATGATTATTGAAACAGCTATAAAAATTATTTTCTTACCTTAAATAATCTTAACTTAAAAATATATTATTATTTTATAAATTGCTATTTTTTTTTTTGTTTTTTTATAAATAAATAAAAATGTAATTTTACGTAAATTTGATTTATTCTGAAAGAGTAGAAAATGATTTTGATTAATTAGAATTCATAATAATAGAATAGATGGAAGTTCTCTGACACTTATGATTGTTGGTAAAATTGATAAAAAAATTTTTTTTTTTTGTTCTTTTGTAGGATATTTGTACTACATTGATCGTTGGATTCACTATTGAGATAAAAAAACAAACAAACAAAAATTATACAAATTATTATTATGAAAATAGACAAAAAAGAAAAAAAAAGAAGAAAAATTTAGAATTTTATTTTATTCGTTTCAATTAATTTTGTTAAAAATCAACGTTACATTAAAATACCAAATTAATATTACTAATTACATCCTTTTGTTTATGCTTTTTTTTTCTCTTTCTCTCCATTTTACAATAATTTTATTACCACACCATACCTGAATATATATATATATTTTTTTTTAAATTACATAATGAACGAAAAAAACACAATTTAAAAAAACAAAAAAACAAAAAAATAAAAAACAAAAAAATAAAAAACAAAGAAATGAAAGAAAATTTTTTTATTTCATACATTTATTTTAGATTTACGTTTCTACTTAAAATATTAAATATTAAATATTAAATATTAAATATTAAATATTAACGATTATAATTAAATTATAAATAAAGAATAAAGAATAAAGAAAAAAATTATTATATATTTAGATGTAAATGTAAAATAATTATGGCAAATAATAATAATAATTATCATTAATAAAAAATAATAAAAAAAACAAAAAAAAAAGAAGAAAATTAATAAAAATAAATTTTAAGAAAAACCTTTTGTATTTAATTCGGTTTTCTTTTTTTTTTTTTTTGTCTATTTAAAAAAAAAAAAAAAAATAAAAAAAAAAAAAAAAAAAAAGAAAGAGAAAAAAAAAAAACCAAACCAATTTTCATCAAGTTTTTCTTAGGTTGTATTTTTTTCATAATTATTTTGTTTTCTTATTTTTTTTTTTTCTTTGTCTTTAAGTAATTTTAACTTTAAATCTAAAGTGTAAAATGTATTTTAAAAAAATTAAAAAAATAAGAAAAAGAAAATAAGAAAAATACGGAAATATTTTAAAACAAAAATTTCCGTATAAAGAAACTTTAACAAATACACAAAAAAATAATAATTAAATATTTTTAAAGAGAAGAAAAAAAAAAATGAAGAGAAATAAATAATAAATAAAAGAAAATTTACATTCGTTAAAAAGAAAAATCAAAAAAAAAAAGAAAAAAAATAAAAAGAAGAAGAAGAAGAAGAAGAAACAATTTTATTTTATGTTATGCTCAATAAATAATTTTTATTTAACGGATTTCATCAATTATTTTCTAATAATTTTCTCTCTCTCTCTCTCTCTCTCTCTCTCTCTCTCTCTCTCTTCTTTTTTATTATTCATAAATATAATTTTAAATACAATAATAAATAACATTTAATTATTTCGTTTATTATAAAAAAATTTTTTTAAAAAAAAAAAAAAAAAAAAAAACCAAAACAAAACAAACAAAAAAAAAACAAAATGTCTGGGTAGTTTTTTTTCTTCTAGTTTTTTTTTTTTTGCATTTGCTTTTGAAAAATTTCATATGAATTTTATTTCCAGTTTCATACAATCATCATAAAATCATAGAGAGATATAAGATAAGATGAATAATTATGGTAAGGTGTCTTTTTTTTTTCTTTTTCTTTTTCTTTTTGTTTTTCTTTTTCTTTTTTCAACAAAGGAATAATTTTGCACCAAAATACATTTAATGCAAATATTTTCGTTTTTTTTTTTTTTTTTGTTACTAATAAATTTTTTTGTTTTTGTTTTTATTTTACACAAATTGAAACAATTTGATAATTTCATGTGGGATTACTCTGAATTAATCAATTTTAATTAATTTTTATAAAAAAAATTTTCTATAATGCTATTTTTTTTTTTTTTAACATTAGATTATTTTGTCTTAACATCTTTTTTCTAGGTACGAGATATGACAAGATATAGACAACTAGATACAAATTGTCTATCAACGGAAAAAATTATTTAGATTTTCCTTTTTGATTCTTTCGAATTTTCTGAACATGTTTGTATATTTAATATGTGTATGTGTATGTGTGTGTGTGTGTGTGTGTGTGTGTGTGTGTGTAAATTTTAGGTACATATAGATATTTTAGCAAATGAATAATTTACTGGGGTGAACAACAAATTAAATCATAATCAATGCTAAATATTGTCTCGATTTTTTCTATTTATATTTTATGGTTTCTCTGATCTTGAGATTCTTTAAAAAAATTCTTATATAAATTTGGCATATATGTACATCACATATTATACATATATTACACACACACACACTAATACTAAATGAATAAAAAAAACAAAAAAAAAATTTTCTCAATCGATTTGAAAATTTATTCGTACGTTTGCGCTGTACATTTTATCTTCTTGTTTTTTTTTTTTTTTGTTTTTTGCTCGTCAATTTTCTATAAATTGTTTTTCCTATCAGCTCAAAATTAAATGTTATGACGTAATGCTAGACTATTATATAGATTTTCATTGAAAATATTATCTACTTATAAAACGAGAGAAATTTACATTACAATACATACTTAGATGATTTTCCTTTTTATATAAAAGAAAATTTTGATCGTAAATTATATAATTATAATTCCGACTACCAGACATAGATTAAGTGTATTTGGACCATCATAAATTTATGACATCATTAGAAAAAATGCTCCTTGAGTCATCTTTAAGTTAATATAGAAAGAAAAAAAAAAAATATGCGTAAGTGTTAAGAATTTTAGGTTCATATAAATAAAATGTTCTCATTAACAGTGGCGTTTTTTTTTTTTTTTCAGATTTTCCTATAGCTAAAAAAAAAAAAAAACCAATACACGATAAAATATACTAAAGAAAAATGAAAAATTTTATTTATTTTTTTTTCCAGGCTATAGGTTCCTAATCTAATAATGAAATGAAATTTAAAAATTTGAATAGAAAATTGAATAGAAAAAAAAGAAAATAGAAAAACAAATATATAAATTTTGATAGAGAAAAGTAAGTATATTTAATTATGTTGAAAAAAGAAAATTCAGACTAAGTAAAATTTCTTATAAATAAATTTATCTATAAGAAAAATTGTTTTTACATTTTTAAGTAGATATATTATAACCTACTCCAATCCGAGACTCTGACGTCTTTAGATTTTTTACAATTAACCAACAAAAAACAAAAACTTGATGATGATTTCAAAAGTAAAATTAAAACAATAGTTTTTTTTTAATAATATATTTTTTTTTTTTAGTAGTAAGAGTGTAGTAATTGTGGAAGAAACGGTTGTGCGTGATTTGTCAACTTAGATATTTTTAGAAAGGAAAAATTAAGAAAAATTGAAATTTCTTTTTTTTTTTTTAAATTTTTTTTAATAACAACGTTAAGTTATATTTATTTTGATTAAAGTTAGTGTCAATAATTTAGTAATTATATTTATTGAAGTATTTGAGATGTTGTTAAATAATTATACTGAATTTTAATAATTGAGGTAAAATTTATTAAGTAAAAATAAAAATTTTCATTTCTAAGTGTTGGTGATTTCAAAAATCATATTTAAATGTTCAAAATTTAATTATTATTTCTATAATATTTAAATATAGTTAATTATTAATTTTTAATATGAAAAAATGAAAAAAATACTTTCTAATTTTCATTCATATAAAAATTGAATGCAAGTCAGTGGATATGTTTGATTTCTAAGCCGGGACCAGTTTGAATTATAGTTCTAAATTTAAATTGATAAAATTAATCAATTATAAATACAAAAAAAAAAACAAAAATTTCAAACATTTAGTTACTTAAAGTTTTAGTTTAAAAATTTTTAAGTTAAAAATTAATTTATTATTTGTGTTCCAACATAAATTACACAGATATTTCTATTTGCTTTGGTAAAACCATAAAAATTCATTTGTGATATAAATTCTACTTCCCTTATTGATAAAAAAATAAATAGATTGTATTTTTAAATAGCGTAAATAATTAACATAATTAATCAAATAGAATTTTTTTAATTTTTGTTGTTGTTGTTTTTAGTTCAATTGTATTTTTAAATAAATGCTTCATCTATAATTTTTTTTTTTTTTGCTAACTAGTTGCGCCATCTATATTTGATTTTCGTTTCATATTCTTTTTCCTTCTCATTCTCATGTATAGTTGTTGTTTTTTTTTCCCTAAAAAAAATTTTTTTGTAACACTTTATTTTTTTTTTTGATTAAATGGCAACATTGTGTTTTTTTTTGTTCCCGAGTTTCGTGTCATGACATGAAGAAAGCTCGCGTCAAAAATTTTTAACCATAATTTAATTAATTAATTAATAAAAAAATAAAAGAAACAAAATAACATAATTACATATTAATTACATGTATAAATAAAATTTGTTAATAATAATAAAATAAATGACTATAAATTATAATAAAAAAAATAAAAATAAAAGTTAAAAAAACAAAAAAAAAAACAACCGTAAAATAATGCAATAATTATTAAAAAAAAAAAAATAATTTTTATTTGTTACTCTTTTTTTTTTTTTTTATATATATATTCAAAACATAAATTCTAAATTAAATTGCAATAATTAAAAATCAAGAAGAAAACTACAAATTTACTATAAAAATAATAATAATAATAATTAAATAAGTTATAAATACTAATAAGTATAAATAAATTAAAATAAAAAGTGCATCTTCACAATTGTTAGTTAGTTACTACAGTTAATAATAATAATTAAAATATAGATAACTATAAAAAAAAAAAAACAATTAAAATTTAGTTACTTTTTATCCTTTATTTTTTACCTTAAAATAAGTAAATAAGATCATTTTTTTCTTTCTTCTTCTTCTTCTTTTTTTCTTCTTCTTTTTTTTCTTCTTCTTCTTCATCCAAGTATTGTGTAACAATTTAAAGCGTTTTTTTTTCTTTCTATTTGGTGGTAAATTTTTTTTTTTTTTTTTTTTGTTTTTGGTTTTCTGCCTAAATTCTTTATTTATTATTTTAATCGGTATTAATGAAATAAACTTGAATTTCTTAAGTAATAAATTAAAAATTTGCTAATTAACAAAATTAATAAATATAAAAAAGTAAATAAATAAATAAATTAATTATTATTAAAAAAAGGAAAAAGAAGAATAAAAGAAAAAGAAGAAACAAAGTAGGTACCTTGTCATAAAAAAACAATAAAAAAAAAATTAATCTACTAATGCCGACTGCATAGAAATGAACCGATTATTTAATTATAAATAAATAAAATTAAAACAAAAAAAAAAAAGAAGCATTTAAAACTTAAACTAAAACATAGAATCGTTTAATAAATAATTAAAGTTCTTAATTAATAATAAATCTAATAAAAATAATAATTAATATTATTTGTTACGTTTATTTACTTTAAATAAAAAATATAATCAAAAGAAACGAGTTAGAAAAAAAAAGGAATTTTAATAAAAAATTAATTTAAAAACACAAATAAAAAAAAATAGATAATTAATTATTTAGTTACAAAAAAAAACTAATTAAATAAATATAATAATTATTAGTAAATTATAAAATTTTAAAATAAAAAGTTTAGTTTAATGGTGTGATTTAAAAATATCCGGGAAATATTTAAGTTTTTTTTTTTTTTTGTTCTATTTGTTATCTCTACATTTTTTGTTTTTTTTTTTTTTTTTTTTTTTGTTCTAATTGGTTTCTAATTTTGTTGGTAAAATCAAATTATATTCTTTTTTTATTTTATTTTATGCATTTGCTTTGTGTGTGTGTGTGTGTGTGTTTGTGTGTGTGTTTGTGTGTGTGTGCGTGCCTGTTTATGTTACTATCTACTTTTTTTTCTTTTTTCCTATTCTATTTTTTGTTTTCTTTTTTTACTTTTTCATTTTTATTTTCGGTAGAATTTAACTTTTTTTTTTCGTTTTTTTTTATTTAAAAATTCTTATTTGAATTGACGTTGTTTGTTTTTTTGTTTTTTTTTGTTTCTGATTGTTACTCACTCTCGAGATTGTTCGAAAATAAAATACCTATTGTTGACAATTATAGTCAACTTTTAACTGTGGGCGAGTCATAAAAAAAAAAAATAAGTCAACAATGGTTGACTTAAAAACATCATGCGGTTTCAAAAGACAAAAAAAAAACACAGTGACAATGAAAATAACAACAAAGTAAATATTCGGAAAGTTTTTGAAATATCAAAAAAAACAAAAAATGAAAACATTAGAATTTTTAAGGTTAATTCGACTAATTTGTAGTATAAACTTTTGAAATGTAAATAGTCTGTGTGTTATTCACCCATATAATTTTAATCCTGTAAAATGGATGAATACGGCTGCGGATCCGATCCTAAGAGATATCTGAATGTACAAGTATGTTTATCATATCTTAACAGAAACAAGTTTTTCTCGCATAACAATATTTTGTGAACCTTTTTCTTGTTTATAAAATACTGATCTAATCGTAAGTGATGTAAAAACGAAATTAAATGTACAAAAAAATTGATGCCCTTTATTTGGTACTTTGATTTATTTTTGTTTTTTTTTCGTGTAATACCGATTTATGTGACTAAATTCTCAAGACTTTCAGAGTGCCCTCATAGAATTTGAAGTTTTAATTCAAATTTTAATTCAAAATTACAATTTATAAAATACAAAAAAAAACTTTAAAAAATAATTTTGTTCAAATATAAGGTAAAGTGCCGTAATTCTGACCTAGCACTAATTCTGACCTATTTTTCATTTAAATGCAAATACAAGAAATAAATTAAAGCAAAAAAAAAAAATAAAAATATTAAATGATTTACCGTTATTGCAATTGATCCTTTCTTAATAATATTAGTCAAAAAAAAAAAGAAGTTGAAATTGCATGAAAAAAGAAAATCTCAATAGATCCACAAATAGGCTACTTTTTTTTTTTTTTTTAACTGTTTGTACTTGACTTGCATCAAGAATTGTTTTATTTAACGTCCACTCTTTCACACTAGGCAACCAGACTACCTGGAACACCCTTATTAAGTCAAATCGGGACGAGACTTACTATTTTTAAGGTGGGCTCTGAACCATAGGCTACTTTACCTTACACGTAGATTGTATTTTTTTTTTGTTTTTTTCATTTTCAAATTTTATATAAGCCAAATACTTGAACATATTTAACTATAAAGTTAACTAAGTCCTCTCTGTAATCTATGTATGTGTACAATTGACAAGTATATATATATATTCGTATTTACTTATGAAATTTATATCATAAAAAATTTTTATTCCAAAAACATGGAAACACAGTTGAAATCTATACGTAGAAAATATTTAAAAAAAAAAACTTAAAATTTTTTTTTTGTGATTAACGATAAAAATGAATGAAAAAAAAAACAAAAACAAAAACAAAAACAAAAACTAGAGATTAGAAAAAAAACAGTAACAAAATGTTAGAGTTGGTACATTATAGAAATATGACAAAAAAAAAAAAAAAAAAACTGTTGGTACTTTCTCTTTTTAGTAGTACAGACATAACATTATTAATTACTGTTATCTATAAATATTTTTCTTTGGTAAAAATGGTTGTTGTTGTTTTTTTGTTTTTTTTTTTTTGTGACACACAAGACACAAGAAATCTTTAATCAAAAAAGAAACAAAAAAAAAAAAAAAGAAAACACATAAAATCTGTTTATTTAAATTATTAAAATAAATTTTGTAGATTTGTTCATTATTTCGTAAAATTCTTTAAAATTAAAAAATTTCATATTTTCCATTTTAATAATTCATTAAATTTACGTTATTTTTTTTTTTGTTGATGATGATTTTTTTTTTACACGTTTAGAAATATTTTCTACTCTAAGTCCAGTTTGACGAGTTTAGAATTTTTGCTAAAAGAACAAAAAAAAAATATTTTTTTATTCCCTTTTTTGAATTGTATTCTTTTTTTTTTTTATTGTATCATTTCTTTTACTATTCTCTAGCAGACTGTTACAAAATTATCATGAAAATTCACAATTACTCATATTTTTCTTTTTTAGAAAATTTGTAACTAGTTAATGCTATTTAATTTTAAAATACCGGTCAAAGTAACTGAAATAACTGAATTGTGTGTGTGTGTGTGTGTGTGTGTGTTTGTATTTATTTGTATCTATTTATTATTGTTTTTTTTCTTTCTTGCATGTAGTGTGTGTGTATGTGTGTGTGTGTGTGTGTGTGCTGTGCCTAAATAATAAATATCTAGTTCTAGTGCAACCAACCATAAAAATACAATAATTACATTTTTTTTTGGTTATGGTTGTTGTTTTTTTTTTTCGTGTGTTTTTATTTTTTTTCTTTTGAATAAAACGTCACTTCAGTTAGCGTTCACTTAATTATACAAAACAAAAAAAAAAAAAAACAAGAAGAACAGAAAGAAGAATTTTTGTAGTGTTCCAATAATCTGGCTGAGAGGCTACAAGAACTCTAATAACAACAACAACAATAAAAAAACAAACAAACAACAGTAGCAGAAAAACAAGAATAAGCAGTGGCGGCGACGGTGGTAGTAAGTACTATTTATTTATTTATTATTTTCTTTCTTTTTTTTTTAAATTTGGCTCATTAGAATATTTCGTTTTATTTAAAAATAATTCTCTTAGGTATTATGATTGATATTTTAATAGTTAGTTATTCTATGAGTTACCATAATTAATAACTTATTTACTTGCATCAAAGTATGTAGTTGTAACTGTTGTATTTTGTTGTTTTGATCTTTTTTTTGTTTTAAGATTAAATGATAGTTTCGTCAATTGATAAATACAAAAAGGAAAAACAATAATTAGTTAATGCTTTGTGTTTTTATTTTATTTCAATAAAACAAAAAATAATGATAAATAATTTATCAGTTTTTTTTTTAGTGAGATTTTTCTCATGATTACCAAGGTTTCGTCGTTAGTATATTTAAGAAAACTATTAAAAGAATAAAAGAATTGACATTTGTAAATTATTATCGTATAATTGTTTTTTTTTTTTGTTTTTAAGTTGAAGTTTTGTACGTAAAAAAATGCAGATCTTTAGTTGTCTGTCAAAAATAAATAAGAATATCATATTATTTAATGCTTTTCCCTTTTGTCCATTTCCCTTTTGTCCATTTTCATTTTATGTTGTTACAATTCATGGGAAAACAACACACTATATAGTAAAGATTATTTTTATAGTTGTGTTACACTCGGAAAATATTGACTCTTTTTTTTTTTTTTACTTTATTTAATATTATTATGTGTTTGCAGACAACATTAAATCACAACATTAAATCACAATTAACATAATAAATAAAATCTCTGATCTTTAATTTTTTTTTTTTTTTTTGTTTTTCCTTTTCTTTAAACTTTAAATCTGATAAACTGTGATAATATTGTTATTGTTGTTATTCTTTTAAATAATTAACAATCTTAAAATAATAATCGTTATTAATTAATTGTATTATTTAATAATTTTATTATAAGTATTTTACTTAAGACAATTAATATCAAATGATAATAGATATAAAATTGAAATTAATGTACAAATAATTTTTCATAGTTATTGTCCAGTCGATGTCAATTAAATTATATTTTAATTTAATAATATCACAGTTAAAATTATATTTTACTGACAATTTTCCTGTAGCAAATTAATTTTTGTATATAATAATTTTCACATTATTAATACCGTTAAAATGAAAATAAATTTTAATCTTTCTCTACTGTGTTAACATGTAGAAAACGTACAACATTATAATTCTTTCTCTTACCAAAAAAACAAAACCAAAGTCGGTCTGTCAAAAGATATGATTTTTTAACTGTATATTTATATATATATACATCGAAAATACTAAAAATACTTACGTCATTAAAAAAAATATGTGATACCAGTCTACCCCCCTCCACGTTCTCACAATTTCTGATTAATAATTATAATAATAGTAATTTTTCTTTTATTGTAATTGTGGCTGATGACGAAATTCAAATAGTGTGTGTGTGTGTGTATGGTGGTGACGAACTTATTTTAATTTTTTATGATGAATATATATTTTTTTTTATTCATTTATAAAAACAAGTAAATTCGTCATCAAAACATAGAAAAAAATTTAACACACACAAATATAATTTGATGTCGATTTAAATTTGTGTAACTTAGGTATGTACGTACGTCAGCCAACATTTATATTCACACCCAATTATAATTTATATTATTTGGCTGAGTTTAGTTGATTTGCAAAAAGAAAAAAAAATTAATAAATAAAATAAAATTAGTTAGTTACAACAAAAACCAAAAACAAAAACAAAAACAAAATGGAAAGAAAAATAAAAACATAAAAAATATTCTCTCAATCGTATAATTTTCTAAAAAAACCATCAATAACATATTTTTTTTTCTTATAATGTTTCATGCTGGTTTATTTACTTTACTTGTTCTTACATAATACAAGTTAACATTGAAATTTATTATGACGATCGTAATTATCATTATAAATTAATTTCATTTGTTGTATTAAATAATTATAAGTTATATGCTGTTGTCTAAAATCAGTACTTAAATATATCTGGTAACGTTCATTATCTGTTTTATTTCTTTCATTCCTCTTTCCATTACACTTTATAGAATATCAATATGAATGAATCTATAAGTATATATTGTTAGTTACTTACTTATATCTAATATTAATCGATTAGATATTTATCTGTTATATTTAAAATTAATTTTTAAGATTTAGTGTTAAAATTTAATTGTTAATTATAATCAAATAATGTAAATCTATATATTAATGTCGTAAATATAGGACAGTTAACATCGTTTACTTAAGACTTATCAGAAATTAATAATTAATGTTAATAAATTTTAGTTATGTTAAATTATCTTAAGTAACATAACATAATGTAACCGATATAGTTAAAAGTAAAATTTGGGAATGATAAAAAAAAACTACTATTTGTAAAATTTACAAACACCCGTCACTGACAGAAAATATCTAAGTATGCTAAATATAAATATGAAAAAAAAAAATATCTAATTGTGAATTTACTCACGTATTTGTAAAAGGTAATTTATTATAAATGTTACGATTGGTTGTCAATTTTAAAAGACATTTTCATTCATTTTGATTTTCTTTTACTCGTTGCTTTTATTTATTTAGATTTTTTATTTTACAGATTTCTGTTTTAAACTACAGGGGGGCAAAGTGCATTTAAAATCAAGATTTTATTTAAGATTTTTGTTTTTTTTTTTTTTTTTGTTGACAATTAAATTTATTTATATAAGTAGGTACTTACTACCTAAACATTTTATTTGAGTTATACAGTATAGTGTGTAACTTTATGTCAAATAACTAACTACTAACTCTAAGAAATATTTGTCCATTGATTTTAATCTGGTCATGATTTTTTATTTAATTTCAATTTGGCTTCAATTTTTATTTAAATTTTCTTCATCCATATTTTTAAACAGTGATTAAAATTTTAATTATATTTGTATTCTATGAATAAGTAAAAAATAGTTAAAATTTTAATGGTTTCTTTTTCAGTAAACGTCTATACTTGATCTTTTTTGATGTTTCACATAAAAAAATTAAAATTAAATTTTGAAATTTTAAATTTCATGCTACTCAGAAAAATGTAAAGTATCGTGTTTTTGTCGATATACCTACGTGTTTGGAAATTATATTATTGTGGGTGGTGGGATAGGCACTCGTTGAAAGCATGTACAAATTCAAATCAATGGACAATCGTTTTCTCATTTTTTTTTTTTGCAGTAACTGATTTTGGAGTAACTGAAGAATAACCTACCTACAACAAAACTTTATATTTTTCTTATTGCATAAAAAAATAGGCTAGACACTAAACATACCAGACATTCGTTCTATTTATCATTTTTTTTTTGGCATAATCGTTTCACTGGTTTTTTTTTTATATATTCTTTACAGATTAAAATATATTCAGATGAATGTACTTGAAATATTTAAATGGAATATTTTTTTTTTACAAAAAATACAAAATTAATCGTTGTTAAAATAGTGAGATCTCCAAAATCTTTTTCCATCCTTATAAATATATTTTAAAACCGAAAATCATTGAGTTTATAATTTTTAAATGTATTCTATTGAATAAATGTAAATGTACTTAACCTCAAATTTATTAAATTAAAATGAAGAAAATAGTAAAATCACGATTTTATTAAATAAAAAAGCTCAAAATTTTTAATAAAAAATTTTAATTTAAAAAAATAATGTTGTGTTTCTCCATTTTATTCCAATTTTACCATTCATAAAATCCATGTAAAATAATTACTTTTTCATTTGAATTTCATTAATAATGTTTTAATTAAATTAAATAATGATGAAATTATCTACAACTACAAATGATATCAACTGAACATAATTTGTGAAAATATTAACGAGAATACCGAATCAAAAATATATTACAGAAATTAACAACAATTTTGTTGTTCAGTTTTGGTTGAGCAGAGTTTATATTGTAAATCTTATGATTGATCTTTCTATTTAATTTTTTTAATTTTTTCATTTGTCATACCAAAAAATCAATAAATTATTTCATTAATATTTTCTGAATAAATCTTATAAATTATGACGTTAATAATTATTAATTGTCTATACAATTTTATCAATTTAAAGATTTCTACAAATTAATTCTAAAATGCAATATTATATATTTTAAGATTTAATTCTTTTTATATTTTAAAAATTTAATTAATCATAATTGTAAATTTTAATTTGTTCTTCTTCTTCATTCTTCTTCGATTTAACTGCTTAGATTTGTGATTTAGATTTTTTTTGGTTATACAACCTAATCATAAATAATTTATAGAAAATGAATAAGAAGATGGAAATAAAATGAAATAGAGAAAATTAAAACAAGATTTTGTTTGTAGAAAAAGACAGAAAAAAAAAAAAAACCAGTTTACAAAAATCTATAAAATTTTAAAGCGGATTTAATAATATCTGTTTTTTATTTTTATTTTTAAAAAAGGCGTTTATTTTTTTTATTTGTTTCTATGACGTAATAAATTCAAAAAGAATATTATGTAGGTAATATTTAATTGATTATTTAATTAATATAAATTATGTAACAGCCTATTCTTAATATACTTCATTTTATAAAGTGAACGAATCACTGTAAAATGTGATACATTTTTGATTACAACGCGGTTTACTTGTACAATACAACAAAGTTTACGATTTCTTAATCAAAAATCTACTATATCTATGTAATCTGTGTCTTGTTTATAACGTGGATTATTATGAAATGTTACCTCAGCATTAAGAACTTACTGTACCTACTTAGTTAAAGTAAATACTTTATAGTTGAATTTATAGAAGTATATTGATTAATTATTTTTCCAATTTAGAAACAATTACTACAAAATTAATTTATTCTAAATATATAAATTTTATTTTTGTCTCAATCTTGAACTTTACATCAACCACAAGAAGGAAAATAAACTTTACCTATTTGATTTGATTTTTTTGGTTAAAATAAAAAAACAATGTATACAGATTGAACTATTCGGTATTTGAAAAATTAATAACATGAATAATAAAGTTATTCGATTTTCAATTTAATTGGAAAATTTTATTAATTCAATACTTTTGTTTTTGAAAAACAAAAAAAAAAAAAAACACAAAAAAACAAAAAACAAAACGAATAAAATATTTAACAAGCACCCCACTTCAATTCCATTATCAATGACGTTTAATTAATTTATTGAAAAGTTGATTATATTTAGATTTTAGACCTAATATACATTACTTAAATTATCAAAGGTTAATTTATTTTATTTTATTTTTTTTTTCTCGATTTTAAATTGTAGGCGAGAATATTTATTATTTTTATTTTATTTTCTTTTTGATTTTGTTATTTTTTTTTTTAATAAGTTTTAACAAAAAAAAAATATGCCGCGTACATTAGATTATATAAAATCAAATAGAATAATAAGTACCATATACTTTAATAACAATGAATAAAGTTGAACTACATTTTTTTTTTGTTTTCGGAATTTTCTTTGACAGATTGTGAAGATTGTGTAAAATTTAAAAAATAATTTATTAAGTACGTAAGTTTATAATTGAAAATATTTTGAGTTATCTATTTTACGCAGGTGTATTACTCATAGTTTTTCTTTTCATACAATTTAATTGATTTTTTTTTTATATATGGACAAATTTTTGTATATTTCTGTACACTGTGAGATCTATCAATTAATGGAAAATTGAAATGAAAATTTTCTTTATATTTTTAAATTCGTGAATAAAAATTTTTTTTTTTTTTCCACTCTATAATTAATTTTTGTTTTGTTGTAAATTGATTTTTGATTATTTTTTACTAATGCATAAATTTTTATACTTGAAAACATTTCCATATGTGTGCGTTTGTCAATTCATAATTTTATTTTTTTTTAATTATTATTTTTAATCACACACACACGCACATTATTGAATTTAATGTTTCTAAATATCAGCAGAGTAAACCCATAAAAAAAAAAGAGATCAAATGTAATGAAAAAAAAAAAGAAAAGAAGAACGAGAAAAAAGTGAGAGTGAGAGAAAAATAAAATAATCTAATTGAATAAATTGTATAAAATAGAATGTAACTAAATATATATCGAAAATAATTGTGCGATAAATAATAATCAAATTGAGATAATTAAATAACGTACGTATCATATATATATATAAATATATATATACCTAACTAATATTTAATTTACTTACGTCATTCTTAATAAAAAGAATGATTTCTTTTTTGTTGTTGTTGTTGTTTTTTTTTGTAACATTTTTAAGTTGATTGGTATTATCATTTTGTTTTGTTTTTTTTTCTTTTCCCATGTTTTCTTATCATTTTTCTGTATGTATATTTGTGTGTGTGTGTATGTATTTCGTATCCTCTTAACGACAGACTTATGTTTTTGTTTTTTTGTTTTTCTTTTAAATCTAAGTAAATACTTAGAATAAAAAACTATATAAAATGAGTAAAAAATGACTAATCATAAGTTAAATTCTAATGTGAATGTTCATAATTAGTGACCTCTTGAAATTATGTGTAAATAGAATTGAGTAAAGTTACATTTTAATGTAACTAATTACAGTTATTTATTACAAGTAATTCTAACAAAGTTATTTTAATTTTAACGTATGCAGTTACTTCCATATAAATAAAAATATTTTTATGAAATTATTAAGTAAATTATAAACACTTGAATCTATAATTAATTTGAATAAATTTCAATTTCTACATTACTTGAATTTATTTATTGTTGAATTTATTTTTTTTTTTTGGGTATAAATTCTGTAGAAATTATCATTTTTTTTGTTTGTAATGAAAAAAAAATTATCAAAGTTTTTTATTTTTATTTATAATTTTATTTTTGTAATTAAGAAATTTAATTTTCAAAAATAAAAAACTATTAGAAATTAATTAAAAATTAATTAATTAAATTATTATTTGTATTAAAAGTTAGGCATATATATAAAACCTTGCCCATATCTAATTCTATTCTATAGTGTATTCACAAATGTATAAAACAATGAAATTAAAATCAAATACAGTAGACTCACGATAACAACTAATTAAAGGAATTAAATCGATCCTGTTTTTTTATTTTTTTTTTTTTTACGAAAAAATACAGATAATAATGTAAACGTCAGCGAAAATGAGTGTGTGTGTGTGATCCTACTGTATTGAAAATTGTCATTTTTTTTCTATACAATTTTATTAATTTATTATTTAAAAAGTTTTCCTGTTTTGTAAAATGTAAATTATGTTTTGCGTTAAACAATTAATTAAATTACTTAATGTGGGAGTTTTGTATATTTTCTCTGTATGCATGAATTTAGTCTTAACGTTGTTCAATAATTGAATGAAACACGTGATAATATTGAACCAATCAGATATTGTTATTTTCTATTTTGTTTCAAACATAAACTGTGCGATTCTAATAAAAGATTAATGATTAGAAACATTCATAGAATTTTACTTTCCAACAATTAATATGGGTGCTTCAACAATTTAGGCTATTTTCGATTGTGTTGTTCATTTTCGTCTGATATCAGGTGGTAAGATTTATGACTAATTTCTTTGGCTGCATTTGGAACAAATTTTGATTTTTAAATTTCAAATAAGGATTTTTTTCCTCCAGATATTGGTGTTGCAATTATTTAATTTGCATAATGATGAGAGATCATTTTGTATATCTGGGTCACCCTGACAAAATAATATTTTATCATTTAGTTGTTGCATGAAGGGCACCAGAAGCACCAAAATTGTTGCTATTATTTTCATCTATACTTATTTTTATTTTGATTAATAAAGTTTGATAGATTATTATCAGAATAAGAAATGACGTAAAATGATTGATTATATACACCACTAACAAAATTGACTGATTGCAGAGTGGTTCAAGGTTGTAACAATTTATGATTGAAAAAAAAGAAAAAAAAAAAGATTTTCTCAATGGTTATAAATAGTATTCCTTCAAGATTATAACTTTTATAAAGATCATGTGTTTTTGTTATATTTTTTTATATTTTTCTATTTTCATTGATTTTTCCCTTTTTTTGTCTGAAACAATTATAAATTGTTGTTGTTGTTACTATCTAACGAAATCAAAGTTAAGAGGGAAAATAAAACTTTGAGTTATTTACCTGTCTTTGTACCTATAAAAAATATAATTTGTTTTACCCTTATTAGTTTAGAATTTTAAATTTTTATTGATTAATTATTATCAAAAATTATTATCAAGTTGGTACAAATAATGTAAAGTTTCTATAATTAATCTGGTGTGATATTAAAAAGAAATTTTAAATATAACAAAAAAAATAATTTACCTTCTTTTGAAAATGCAATGAAAATTATGAATATTTTTTTCTGTTTTGTAAATTCAATATCGTTTTTTTATTCATTTGAAATTTTCGTATTTTGTTTTCGCCTTTTTTTTTTTTATTCTAATTTTAATAAAATGTCAAAATTTATAATTATGGAAAAATTGAAATTTTTTCTTGAACAGAAAATTGTTAAGAAATTAAAACACAAAAATATAGGATAACCGGGGTGTATAATTTTTTTTCAATAGATTCCAAAAATTCTTTTGAAATTTTTAAATAATAACTTGAGTAATTTCTTAATCTCTTTATAATTAATCTATTCTTAAATTTTTTCCGGCAATAGAGAAAATCTTTTGTTTTGTATACAAAAAAAAAAAAAAAGAAAAGAAAAGAAAACAGAAAAAAGTTTCTTTGAAACCAATTTTTTTTTTTCTTTTATTTTATTCTTTAAAAATATTGTTTCAATTGTTATTTTGGGGTAGTCTTGAATGGGACTCTTTAAAGAGAGAAAAATAAAATGTGAACAAAAAAAAAAGGATAAAAATAAAATTGTGAATTATTTTTCTGTTATGTCACAATAATTTTTCGGTTAGTGAAAAAAAAACATAATAATAAATTGTTTAAAACAAAAGATTTAATTCATTTTGTGTTTTACACAAAAAGAAAGAAAAAAGAAAAAAAAAAAAAAACGAAAAGAAAAGAAAAATAAAAAAGTTAATAACAAAGAAGAAGAATGAAGTTTTTTTTTTTTTATTTTCCTTCTTACTTTTACAAAGAATTTGATTGAAGAAAATTCTAACTTTTGTTTCTTTTCTTCTTAATATGAAAATGCTATTTATATAAATAAAACCTACCCAGTTCATATTTGCCATTTCTCTCTGTCTCTCTTTCTCTCTCTCTCGCTATGTACAATATTTATGGATCTATATCTCTCCCTCTCTATTTTTCTCTCTTTTCCCCTTTTTTTTTGGCTTTTCCACTCTCTTTCGTTCTCTCCGTTTTCTTAGCATGGATTTGGTGTTATATAGAAACAACAAATGAAAAAAAAAAGCAAAAGAAAATGGGAAATGGTTCGAGTTCATGAATGTAATTTTTGGTATAAATTTTTGTTCTTCATTTAATTTTTTTCAATTCTTTCCATCCGTTAGAGGTTTTTTTTTTTTATTTTTCATTTTCTCCTCGGAATTATATATTTTTCCAACCGATAAAAAATATATATATATATATATTTTTTTTTTTGTTATTTTTCTAAAGGAATTTTCTTTCTTATATCATCTTAATGGAATATATATATATATATATATACACGTACAAGAAATACATACATACATACATAAAAATTCAGCTTTCAATTTTTCAAGCATGCTCTTTTAGGGACTAGTAAAGTAAACGTATAAAATAGATAGACGAGAAATAAGAAGACGAAGATACAAATATGTATTATTTGTCAGAGGGAGTAGGAATCATTAAATGAGAGTGACAGGGGTAGACAGAAAACGAGATGGTTAAAAAATATATATTCATATATTAAAAAAATGGAGAGCAAGAGAGATAGAAATAAATTGTAAATGGGTATGGACTATATATTTGCATGTGTATTTGTACCCCAGTTTTATGGGTTATCCTCGATTAACTTTGTTCCCAAAATCACATACGAAAATACATTTACACAATATATATAACCTACACAAACCTAATTTTTCTACATGCATTCGGTTCATGCCTAACACATACATACATACATACAAAATGTAAAATATAATAAATACATAGATGATGGAAAAGAAAAAGAAAAAAGGAAAAAAAAAAAACAGAATTTTCCCAAATACAAAATATCTTTGTGGTAGAATTCTAATACATATATGAGAGAAATGAAAAATGTTACAATAAAAATTTCTCTCTCTATTTTTTGTCTCTTTTTTATTCAATACTTTTGAATGTTTGAATGTTACGATAATAGTATTAGTATATTGTAACATATTATGTCTATGATTATAAATATATGGATATATAATTATATTTTATGAACAGAAGAAGAAGAGGAAAAAGAAGAAGAAAAAAAAAAAAAAATAGGAAAAAATTTAGAAAAATTAGAAAAGTTAAAATTAATAAGAAATATTTTTTTTCTATTTTATTTTTTTATTATTTATTTTTTCTCTCTTTTTTCTCTTTCTGTTTTTTTTTTTTTTCACCTAAATATTCTAATTTTTTTTTTTTTTTTTTTGTATGGTAAATTGTAAAATAGAAAAGAAAACAGTAACAGAGGAAAATATAATGGAATAAAGTAAAAATGAGATAACGTAAAAGAGCCAAATGAAAGAAAAAGAGGGAGCAGCTTCAAAAAAAAAAAAAAACAAAACACAAAAAAAAAATAACAAAAAAAAAAACGACAAAGAAAAGAAATGGAAAGAAAAGAAAAATAGAAAATACATTTTCAAGAAGTAGAAGAAGAAGAAGAAGAAAATGTAGAAGATAAAAAAAGAACGATTGGCTGTTAAAAAAAAAACGTTCGTTTTCTGTTTGTCAGTTCGTGTTACAGAAAATTTTCATATTCGGTTCGGTTCTTTTTCTTCTGTGTTGATTTCTTCTTTTTTCATTTTTCATTTTTCGTTTTTTTTTCTTTTTTCCTTTTTTTTTTTCATTTTTGTTTGTGTTGATTCTCTCTCTTTCTCCTCTCTCTCTCTCTCTCTCTCACTCTCTCTCTCACTCTCTCTCTCATTTCTCCTTTTTTGTTTTTTTTTTAAATATATTATATGTTGGAAAAGTGGAAACCCATGAGCCAAAGCCAAAAACCATACAACTATAAAAATTTTGTCGTAATCATCGACCAGAATAAGACGAGAAGAGTGGTGTTTGTGTTGTGCTTTTTTTAGTGATGGTGCTGGTGATATGGTGATGGTTGATTTTGGTTTTTCTTTTTTCTTTTTAATTTCCTTTTTTTTTTCTATTTTATTTTCCTTTTTTTTTTCTATTTTATTTTCCTTTTTTTAAATTCAAAAGTTTTTTTTTTTACATACAATTTTTGTTTTCTTCTTTTTTTTTACATAATCAAAAAAAAAAAAAAGAAGAAAAATACTAAAGAAAAACGAATAAGAAAAAATACACACACACACACACACACAAAAGAAGAAGAAGAAGAAGAAAAAAAAAACATAAATTAGATAAAACGACTAAAAAACAAATAAAAAAAAAAAAAAATACACAAAGAAAAAATTTAATTGAATTTAATTTGATCGTTGTGTTTTCTTTGATATTTTCCTTACTTTTCAAAATCGATAAAAAGTTTTTTTTTTTTTGTTGTTTTTCTAAAGAATAAAAAAAATAAAAATATTATTACGGAAAATATAGATTTTTGTTGTTGTTGTTGTTGCTGCTGCTGCTGCCTTAATTTCTAAATCTCGTGTAATTTTTTTTTACAATTTCTTACATTTGTACCTTTTTTTTTCTTCTCGTGCTCCTTACTTACCCCACCTCTTTCTGTTACAAATTATAGAAATGAATTTACAAATTTTTTTTTACCATTTTCATTTTTTTGTGTGTGCAAGAAAACAAAAAAAAAAAAGAAAAAGAAGAAAATCTCATAAAAGTCAAAAATTAAATATTAGATTTTGTGGGGGAAAAATGTAAAGTCAAAAAAAAAAACAGAACAGAACAGAATAGAACAGAACAGAACAGAACAGAACAGAACAGAACAGAACAGAATAGAACAGAACAGAACAGAACAGAACAGAATAGAACAGAAGAAAAATAAGAAGAAAATCATAAAAAAAAAAAAAAAAAAAACCAGAACATACAATCAAAAATAAATCAATAAACTTGAAACATTTTTCTTCTTTTACTTTTAACTTTCTTAAATTAAATAAAAATATAAGAAGAAAATGTGAAAAAATGTGAAAAATGTGAAAAAAATTAAAAGAAAAAAGGAAAATGAAACAAAAAGAAGAAAATTCGTAAATTTCTAATTTTGTCAAAAAATAAAAAAAGAAAAAAGAAAAATGTTTTGTCTTCTCTCAACACAAAATATTAATTTTTTTTCTTATCAAAAAAAAAAAAAAAAAGAAAAAAAAAAAAAAACAGAATAAAAAAAAACCCCCCCATATGGATTTATTGAAAGAAAAACCTAATACACACAGGCACATACACAACACACACACACACAAACATATATACTTTTTTTTTTCTTCTATCCTTTCCTTCATTTTCACACAGTTTTTCCTCCATTTTTTCGACAAAAATATTTAATTTAAAAAGAATAAAAAACAAAAAAAACAAAAAAATAAATAAATAAATAAAAACTGTTAAAAAATAGGAAACAGGAAGTAAAATTTTGTCTTCCTCATATTAAAATATTTTCTATATTTTCCAAATTATTCTTAGAAGAAGAATATTTTATATTTTCAATAAAACAAGAAGAAAAAGAAGAAAAAACAAATAAAAAAAAAAAAAAATAAAAGAGGAATTGAATGAGTGGGAGAGAGAAAAAGAGAAAGAAATAAAAAGTGAGTGAACGTGTGAGAGAGTCGTGAAAGAATGAGTGAATAAGAGTGAACAAAAAAAAGAATGTGTGAAAGAGTGAGAAAGTGTAAGAGTGAGAGAGTGTGAGAGATAGAAAGGGAAAAAAGAAAAGAATTATTTTCGGTGGAAGCGCCTGGTCTTCTGTCTACGGTTTTTTTTTTTTTTTTTCTATAAATTGCTTAGATATTCTCCGTCAATATTTTATATTTAAAAGTTTTAAATTAGAGAATTGACGAAAAAAAAATATATATAAATAAAGAGTGAATGTGCGTGTGTGAAAATAAAATAATAAAAAAAAAAAAAAAATAAATACATAGAAAGAGAAAGAGAGACAAAAATGTAGCGGCCGGTTTTTTCGTTTTTTTTTTTTTCTTCTTATTTTATAATTTCGTGAAATAGAAATTAATCTCTAAATAAAATAAAATAAAAAAAAAAAAAAAAAAAAGTGAAAAATCAATTTTAAAAATAGATAAAAGTCTCAATATATAACAATTAAAATTCTAGTTTTTCTATTTTCCATTTTTTTTTTTTTTAGTCGTATCTATTTTGACATTTTGAAATTATTTTCTTTTTTTTCCCTCATAATAAATAAACGCAAGCGAATTTTTTTTTTCTCTTAAAATTTACACTACCACCACTAGACTAGTAAATTTATTAACACACACACACACACACACACACATGTATATGGAAATGTACAAAATTTTATTGAGCAAAAGTATAAAAAACGAAAAAACGTGAATAAATTAGGAAGAAAAAAAAAACAACAAGAATTTTGAATTATTGAAAAAAAAAAACAACAAGAATTTTCAATTATCACTCTCTCTCTCTCTCTCTCTCTTTCTTTCTCTCTCTCTCACTGTTCATCATTATCACATAGTTTTTTGGTCTCGCTCTCTTACACACATTTTAAGACCTTGACACCTTTTCTTTTTGTTTTCTCATAAAAATTCCGTTTATAAATTTTATTTATATGTTTTTTTTTTTTTCTTTTTTTGATGAAAACAAAAAAGAAAAACATAACCAAAACTAGTTTAAAATAATAACAACAACAACAACAATACTAATTTCCTAGGTAGAAAAATCCTGAACAAAAAAAAAAAAAAACAACAAAAAATTACCTTCCGATTTTATTTTATATAATTTTTTGTTTGTTGTTGTTTTTGTAATTTTTTCGTTATAAAAAACATAAAAATACAAAAAAAAAAATAACAATAAACGGTTGATAAAAGTCAAATCAATATTTATGAAAATAAAGGGTAAAGGGAAAGAATAGAAAAATAGAATGATATTAAAAGAGGGGAGGTGGGGTCGAAAAATAGAGATAAATTGATAACAAGAGAGAAAAAAAAAAAAAAAGTAACCACACACAAAATAAGAAGAAGAAGAAGAAGAAGAAGAAGAAAAAGAAGAAGAAGAAGAAGAAGAAGAAAACAAATTATTTCACTATGATTAAGGCTATTTTATAGTAAATTGATTTTACCACCTTATATATTTTCTATCTCTAAATACAAATTGATCGTATCATGTTATATTTATCCCTCTATTCAATATACAATAGAAAAAAAAAAACCCAATACCCTAAAAATATATTCGTTTCACCCACAAACAACTAACCATCACTTCTTACAAATACATTTACAAATAAACACCCTTTATCATAAGTATTATATTACCAACACTTAACAAAAAAATATTGTCAATATATATTTATTTAACTTTTGCTTTTCTACCAGATTTTCTTTTCTTTTCTTTATCGTATCTAAAAATTTTCAATAATAAATATTAATTTATACTTATTCCTCACCCTTCACAGATACTTAAAATCTTTTATAATAAAAATATCAATGCAATGTGAAATATTGAATAATGACATAATTGTTAATTAAATCTTTTCGATATTTATTTATTTATTTTTTCTTCTTTTAATTTCGATAGAAAAAATCCAAATTTACTGTGAAATATTTTTCTCCAGTTTTCTTTTTCTTTTCTTCTCTTTTCTTTTCCGTTTTTTTTTTTTAAATAAAATTATTACAAAATTTTTGGTTAATTTTCATTCTGATTTTCTTTTTTTTTTTTTCTTTATCATATTTTTCCAGAATAAAGAATTATATACATATTTTGTATGTGTGTGTGTGTACCATTAAGTACAATACCACATCCACATTTTATTATTACAAAAAGAAAATTAACGTGACCCTATCAATTATGTTTAATTTCTTCTTCATGCATGTTTTTTTTTTTGTTCTCTTTGTTTCTTTTAAATTGACATTTTTATTTCTCATTTTTCTTAACGTACACACACACACATACACACACTTACTATACATATTACATAACTACCCTATCACCCTATCACCCTATCAAATACAATTATTATTATGATGGACTGACAGACGACAATTACAAATAATATATATTTGTTTTTTTTTTATTACTTTGCCAAAAGGCAAAAAAAAAAAACACACACACACACACACATAAGGGGGGGTATTTGTATTATTTGTCTCCTGTGGTTTTTTTTTTTTCATCTTTTTTACCAATTTTCATACACACACCAAAAAAAAAAAAAAAACAAAATAAAAGGCAGTAGAAGGAAGAATAAGAACAAAATTAATTAGATCAATTAATTCGATTAAATTTATCTGACAAAAAACAAAAAACAAAAAAAAAAAAAAACAAACAGTAAAGAAAAGAAAAGAAGAAGAATATTTGTTTTTTTTTTTGGAGAATTGATTGGCAAAAAAAAAAAAAAGAAAGAAAAATGGAAAGAAAACTGGCAGCCAAAATAATTTCAATAAAAATACATTTTTTTCTTTTCCTTTTTTTTTTCTGTTGTTGTTGTTGTTCTTCGATGTAAACATTTTCTTCTTCTTAATTTCCTTCGTGTGTATTGTTTAATTTTTGGATTTTTTTCTTTATCGTTTTTCTAAATTTTTATTTTTTTTTTTTTTTCTTTCTTGTTTTTCTTAAACCTAAACAACAAACTACAATAAACGAAAACCAAAAAAAAAAAAAAAAAATCAAACAAAAAAATTATAAAACAAAAACAAAAAAACCATAATTAAATAAATTAATTAATAATAAATTTAAATGCGTGAAATAAACAATCAAAAAAAAAAATAACAACCAAAATAAAACCAATAAAAATCTAAAAAAAAAATAAAAATCTAAAAAAAAAAATAAAAATCTAAAAAATAAAACAAAAACAAAAACAAACAATAAATAAATAATTAAATAATTAAATAAATCTATTTTAGAAGAGATATAAAAAAACCGGCAAATTTAACGGGGCCAAACTTTTAATATAAAAATATTTAAAATATATAAATTAATTATTTGAGAATTAATTAGAAATAAATATATATATTTTTTTTTTTTGTTGGACAAAAAGAACTAAATGTAATTAGAAAAATTATATGTAAGTACAATACAATTATTTTTATATTTATTCTCTATTTATTTTTATATTTTACTCTAATTAAACTAAAATATTATTTTTTTCTACTATTTCAACCCCCCCCTCTCCCACACTTCTGTATAAATGGACCAGTTTATTAAGTTTTTTTATTTGTAAATTTTTTCGTAAAGAAAAAAAAAATGTTTTCTTATTTTCTTTTTTTTTTGTTGTTTTTTTTTTTTAAATGAATTTCTAACTACGAATAAATAACGTCAAATAGTGACGAATAAATGGTAAAATTGTAAATTTGTTCAATTAAAAAAACATTTTTTTTTTTATTTTTATTATTAAAAAATTAATTTTTTTTAATCAATAATTTTATTTAAAAATTGTAAACTTTTTAACTAATAGACCATTTTTGAATTATACATAAAATAAAGAAAAAAAAAAGGTTTCTGTAATAAAATTAAAACAAAAAAAAAAATATGGTTTTGTAGGAAAAATAGGGGAAAAAAAAGAGGATAAAATCGATAAAATTTGAATATTTATTAATGAAAAATTTAGAAAAAACAAAAACAAAAAAAAAAAAAAACGGATGAAAATCTAAAAATAAAAATTAAGGTCGGTCCACTATACAGAGGTATTTTTGTCTGAATATATATACGGTCATTGTCTAAAGGTTTTTTTTTATTATTGTTGTGTTTCTATTTAAGAGAGTGAGATAAACAAATACAAATGTAATAAAGAGGGGTTGAGTGACGGTTGGGGTATTTTGGGTTGAAAATTTAAAGAAATGAAAAAGACAAAAGAATTTTTTTTGTTTTTATGTTTTTTAATTAAAGAACAACTTTTGTTCAATTGACTTTTTTTGTTGTTGTTGCTGTTGTTGTTTTTTCTCTTTTCTTTTACCATTTTCTTTTATCATTGTTACCATTTACTGTAACCTATGTTCAAGACATTAAAAATAACAAAAAAAAAAAAGAGAAGAGAAAATGAAGACAATAAAAACAACAGAAAAAGGAAAAGGAAACGAAAAAGAAAATCAATCAATATTTTACTCATTTTCCTGTATTTTCTTTTTCTTTTTTCTATTCAAATATTTTTGGTTTTTTTTTTTTTTTTTTTGTTATTTCAAATAATCTATTTTAAGGATGATTTTTTTTTCTTGTTCTTTTTTGCGTTTGCGTTTTGGGGGTGTAATGTTTTATAGATTCCCCATTTTAATCCGGTTTTGTAAATAAAAATAATTAACTCTCTCTCACATTCTCTCTTAAAATTTCTCTTTATTGTTAATTACTGTTTTTTGATTATTTGGATTAAAAGTTTTTGTCACTTCTTTTTTGGACATCATAACATCAACATTAAGTTAAATTAAATAAATAGTAATTAAAATTTGAATTATAATAATATATATATTAAATAATAATATAATAATAGTAAACATAAAATTGGCGACGAGGATGGGATTCAATTCACAGTTGTAAAGTTATTATAGTTATTAAAAAAAAAAAAAAAAAAAAATATATATAACACAAAGAAAAGTAACGGTGCAGTGAAAAAGAATTAACACAAAGGAAAGCAACGAGTTACATGGCAGAAAACGAAAACAAAGAAAAAATAGAGATAACAAAATCTACAAACATGTCTGGGTTTTATCATATGGAACAATTTGACGTGCGATTTCCAGAAAAATGGACTAGCTACAACCAACGCATGGATTTATTTTTTGTGGCAAATGGAATAACGGAGGAGTCACGAATGCAGGCAGTTTTCTTAACCACGTGTGGTGCCAACGTTTACGACCTCGTGTGTTCTTTGGTCGCACCGAAGGCGGTAAGTGAAATTAAAACCAGTGATTTAAAAAAAATACTTAGCGACCATTTTTCTCCTGTGCCTTCGGAAATCGCTGGGTACTATAAATTTCATAAACGAGATCAACATCCTGATGAAAATTTTGCCAGTTACATAGCCGATCTTCGAAAAATTGCAATCGATTGTAATTTTGGGGCATCACTGGAACGGATGCTTCGAGACCGGCTGGTTTGTGGGCTCAAGGATGAAGCGCTTCAGAGGAGTTTGCTATCAATGTCAGATTTAACATTAAAAATCGTTCAGGACAAAGCTCTAGCCTCTGAGGCTGCGACGAGGAATTTATTGGAAATCAGACATCCAGAACAAATTAAATACGTCAAAGATCAGTCGTATCACAAATCAGCTAACAGGTCAGTACAAAATAAATTTACAAACAAACCAAAATTTTCAAACATTTCATGTAACGGATGTGGAGGAAATCATGCACGTACAAATTGTTCATTCAAAGAAGCATTTTGTCATAAATGTGGTATTCAAGGACATTTATCAACGGTTTGTCGATCTGGTACAAATCAAATGCCTACCACATCTAATAGTTATTCGTCTAACAACAAAAAGAAGTTCAAGAGACCATCATCGGTTAATCGAATTCATGACGTCACAGGTTTTAAAAAGAACATCACAGTTCTCATTAATAAAAAACCTTTTGAATTCGAAGTTGACTCTGGTTCAAATTATACAATCATATCGAAGGAAGTATTCAATAAAATCTGGAAAACATCTAAGCCACCGATACAACCAATCAATCTTCGGCTCGTCGATTTTCAGAAGAATGCAATTCCTGTTGATGGTGTAATTGAAGTAAATGTGGAGTACAACAACAATATTATACCTATGCTGCCACTCATCATAGCATCCGGTAATCAAACTAATATTGTAGGTTGCAATTGGTTTGAACAATTGGGAATCAGTCTACAAGGTGTTCATTCAATCCAATCCGGAGCAGAAATTAAAACTGTTCTAGAAAAATACTCATCAATTTTTTCAAGTGAACTGGGTTGTTATAAAGGACAACCACTGTCACTTCAATTAGATCCATCAGTGAATCCTGTGCGGCTTCCCCCTCGTCGAATTCCATTTGCAATCAAGCATAAAGTGGAAGAGGAACTAGAGAAGTTAATAAATCAAGGAATTCTGGAATCAATTGAATACTCTGATTGGGCTACACCAATAGTTCCAGTTGTTAAAAAAGATGGATCAATCCGAATTTGTGGTGACTATAAATCTACTTTAAATAAAGCAATAAAGCCGCATTGTTTTCAGATTCCAGCCATTAGCTATTTATTGTCTTCCATCACCGGAGGAAATATTTTTGCCAAGATTGATTTGGCTCAGGCCTATCAACAATTATCCGTCGATGATGAATCATCAAAATTACAAACAATTGTAACTCACAAAGGAGCTTTTCGTGTAAAAAGATTACAATTTGGAATATCTTCCGCTCCAGGAATTTTTCAAAATTTCATTGAAAATTTACTTCGTGGCATTGATGGAGTTTTACCATATTTTGACGACATTGTTTTAATGGGTTCATCAGAGTCAGAACTGTCATCACGTTTGAATGAAGTTTTGTCTCGTTTATCTGCAGCCGGTCTCCGTCTAAGGAAAGACAAATGCATTTTCGGTGCAGCATCAATTAATTTTTTGGGATTTAAAATCGATTGTTTTGGTGTTCGACCAACTGATGACAAAATCAAGGCAATTCATAATACCCCAAAACCAAACGATAAAAAACAACTTCAATCTTTTCTGGGTTTAATTAATTTTTATCACTCTTTTTTACCTAGAAAAGCAACATTAGCTGAGCCACTTCATCGTTTATTAGATAAAGATCAGAAGTGGTTATGGACGGAGGAACACACTCAATCAATTGATGAATTAAAAAAACAACTGTCTTCTGAAAGTTTTCTTATTCATTATAACGAAAAATTACCAATATTTTTAGTTTGTGATGCATCACCTTATGGAATTGGGGCTATTCTGTCGCATAAAATGGGAAATGGAAGTGAACGTCCAATAGCATTTTATTCAAGAACGTTGTCAAAGGCAGAACGAAATTATAGTCAAATTGATAAGGAAGCAGTTGCCATCATTGCTGGAATTAAAAAGTTTCACGATTTTTTATATGGTCGTTCTTTTACCATTGTAACTGACCACCGACCTCTGCTTGGATTATTTAATCCAGACAAACAAATTCCAATAGTCATCTCTAATCTAATGTTAAGAAGAAGAATTTTTCTGAATGCTTATAACTACAATATTATTCATCGCTCTGGAAGCAAAATTGGAAATGCTGATGCACTTAGCCGTCTTCCAGATGAAACTGTTGTTCCAGACGAAGAAATATCTGAAGTCTTAATGATCGAGACAATGGAAGTTCCAGTTATTAATGCAAATCAAATCGCAGTAATGACATCAAAAGATAAAATTCTTTCGAAAATTCTCCACTGGGTGTTAAGGGGATGGCCAGAAAGGTTAGTACAAGAAGAAGAAAAAATTAAACCATACTTTATTCGCAGAACAGAATTATCCACACAAAAGGGTTGTATTTTGTGGGGAAATCGAGTAATTGTACCAACCTTTTGCCAAGACCAAATCCTTAAAACGCTACATGCTGGGCATGTTGGAATTGTTAGAATGAAGGCTTTGGCACGAAGTTATGTTTGGTGGCCAAAGATGGATGCGGATATCGAAGCAATCGTGAAATCATGTTTATCTTGTCAACAAACAAGACCAGAAATGCCTCAATCACCAGTACATCACTGGGAAACAACCAAGAATCCCTGGTCTAGGCTTCATATTGATTTTGCTGGTCCATTCCAGAACAAAATATTCATTATTATCGTAGATTCATATTCTAAATGGCTAGAGGTTATGCCAGTACATTCTACTTCAGCATTTTGTGCAATACAATCTCTCAGAACTTTATTTGCCACCCATGGACTTCCAGATTGTATTGTATCAGATAATGGAACTGCGTTCACATCAGAGAATTTCAAACAATTCTGTGAAAACAATGATATTCAACACATTCTAACTGCCCCTTATCATCCATCATCTAATGGGCAAGCTGAAAGGATGGTAAGAACAGCTAAAGAATTTTTAAAGAAGGTTCCTCATGGTGACATCAATTTAAGATTGGCTAGATTCTTATTAAGTCAACATTCAACTCCATGTATGACGACTGGGAGAACTCCAGCCGAAATACTGTTTAATCGTAATATTAAAATTCATTTAGATAAACTACATCCAGATAACATTCCTCTGAACAAAGTAATGAAGTCAAATTCGCAAGTTCAGCAAAGGAAATTCGAAGACGGTGAATTAGTTTGGGTCAGAAACTATTCCAGTTCCGATATTAGATGGATTCCTGGGGTAATTGTTAGTAAAACTGGACCCGTATCATATACCATCAGAACGGAACATAAATCCGTCATAAGAAGGCACTGTGATCAATTACGCAGTCGGAAATCTCAATCAGTAGAATACGTTCCAGAAGACGCAACAACAAACGTATCAGAATCAGCTGATTTATCTGAGCAACCAATTTTAAGACGCTCTTCACGTCTTAGAAGTGCAACGACTTTTTATCCAAATTAACCGGGTGTTAAGGAATGTAATGTTTTATAGATTCCCCATTTTAATCCGGTTTTGTAAATAAAAATAATTAACTCTCTCTCACATTCTCTCTTAAAATTTCTCTTTATTGTTAATTACTGTTTTTTGATTATTTGGATTAAAAGTTTTTGTCACTTCTTTTTTGGACATCATAACATCAACATTAAGTTAAATTAAATAAATTGTAATTAAAATTTGAATTATAATAATATATATATTAAATAATAATATAATAATAGTAAACATAAAAGGGGTATTTCGTTTCTTCTGTTGCGTATTTTTTTTTTTTTTATTGTTTTTTCCCTTACATATTTTTTTTTTTTGCATTGTTAAAAAACCAAAAAAAAAAAAAAAAAACAAAACGTTTCATTTTTCTTACATTCTTTCTTCGTCTTCTTCTTCTCTAAAATTTTTTTAATATTTCCATTTTTACATTTTATCTTTCACCACCACCACTTTTTTTTTTTTTCTTCTACCGTTTTCTGGTTGTACACGTGCCCAGAAAATATATAATGAAAAAAAAAAAAATGAAAATTTTTGCAAGTCACAAATTATTCTCGATGTGTATTAAATTATTCCCAATTGTATTATTATTAAAAGTTAAAAATTTTTTTTAGAAATTTTTAAAAATATTCTATAAATTTCTGGATGAGTCAGTGAGTACACCTAAATTAAAATGAACAAAAAAAGAAGTCTTTTTTTGATATAATTTTCTTTGGGAAAGTATCGTTGTTTTTTTTTTTTAAATTAAATACCCAAAATTATTATTAAGGAATAAATTTATCTCATTCTGTATATAATTTTTTTCGTTTTTGGTTGAACCAATATTTTGATGCTAGGCAACCAATACATTTAAGAAACAAACGACAAAAAAAAAAAAGGTTACGTCCCCTATTCACTAAATTTCTTCTCTAAACTTTATCAAAAAGCTTCCAAATGTTTCATTAGCGCATTGAACTATTTATAATTTCATGTCATATTACAGACTGTGTACGAATCTTTATTGTCTTTTTAAATTTTCTTTTTCTTTTCTTTTCTTTTGCTTGTTTTTTATATTCATTATTGGATTAAGTACAGATGTCTTCAGTAAATCTTGTATTCGTCTTTGTGTTTTATATTCGGTTATTTATTAGGTGGTTGTTATTTTTTTTTATTTATTGTCCATTTAGTTTTAGTTCATCTCATCTTAATAGTAAGAAGTTTAGGTGAATAAGTACAAATCTAAATATAAATTTGTTTTCTAATAATTAATAATGCAAAAAAGAAAATGAATTTAACAGTGTGAAAATTTCCATCTCTTACTTATATAAATTTCTCTATAAATCCTGTACATTCAAACTAAATATTTTTTCATAGCTGATGCATGGTACAAACAATGTCCGAGGATGTGGAATTGGTGAAGTTTTTTTTTCTTATTGGTATTCGCTCTTCTTAACAGAACAAAAATTAAATCTAATTGTCAATTGTGTCTTTATAAGAACTCTTTATGGATATATGGATAGCACAGAATATTTTCAATTAGTTTACATTTTTTTTTGTTGTCTTTCTTCACTTTATTTCTTTTATTTCATTTAATTTTCATTTAATTTTCTTTTAATTTTCTTTTAATTTTTTGATTTCATTTCACCTAATTCACATTCAAACTTTACGATACACGTGTGTGTTTTATAGTCTCATTTTTTTTTTTTTTTTTGGTTTGTCTACTAAATATAATGATCAGTTTTTTCTTTTAACTTTTTATGAACAAGAGAAAGAAAAAAAGAAGAGTAAAATTTTTTCTCCTTTTAAATTTTTAATAATTTCACAGACATTCACACATATTATTCAATATATTGAATCCATTTTATAACAATAAGATGAAAAAAATGTTGGTACATACAAAAAAAAAAAAAAAAATAAGAAGAGAAGCGAAAAAGAGAAAAAATTAAAGACGAGAGAGAATATTTTGTTAAAAGACAGACGATTATTTTTTGTTGCAAAATTTTTGCGATTTCATTTTATATATACTGATGATTTTTTATAATAAGAATGAAGGCCATTCTTGTTATATAGTTTTAGTTTTCTTTTTCTTTTTTCTTTTTTCTTAAGAAAAAAAAATGTAAAGAAAAAAATTAAAGGAAAATCTTTGTTTCTTAATAAAAAATAGACAAAAGTATAAGAACAAAATGTCGAGTGGTTTTTGTTTTTGTATTTCCTTTTTTTTTTGTCTTAGCTAAAATATCCTGTTTTTCTTTTCTTATTTATTCTTTTCTGTTAACGAATTTATTTATTTCAATTTAAAATTTAAAATTTTCAATCAACATTTGAAATGAAATTTTTTTAGTTTCTTTATTGTCCTATTATTCTTTATCCTATTAAAAAATAGGATTCTCTTTTTTTTTTCTTGTTTTAATTAATTATTGTAGAATAGAAAAAAGTTAAATGTTCATTACGGATGTTACGTATTCGATTTTTGTGTGTGTACCTTTTACATTTTAACATTTGTAATTATTGAAAAAGTACAAATACATTCATTTCATAAGTAAACTTATAACGTTAGTTTCAAGACTAAAGATAATTTATATTTTATAACGTAAATTGTTTTTGTTTCTTTTGTTTTTTTTTTTTTTAAGAAGTAAAAAATTATTTGTCGCTTATACCGGAAACATTTCAATGAAATAGATTTAATTTTTTTTAAGAAAAAAAAAAAAGGGTTCAACATCTAAATTTCATATAATTAGATAGACTTCGTGCAACCAAAGATGAAGAGAATTTGCTTACTCTTTATTCCTGTTTTATTTTTTATTTATAAAAACAAAAAAAAAAAAAAACAACAAAAAGCAAAGAAAAGAATAAGAAGAAGTTAATAGAGAAAAACATGTGCGGGACTTGTGTGTTATTTAGTTTGATTTTTTTTTTACCGATTTTTCTTTTATTTTATTTTCTTTTATTTTATTTTATTTAATTTTTTTTTTTTTGGCATGAAAAAAAAAAAGAGTCTCCTTGTAAAATTATAAATAATTTTAACTAAAGGTATAAAATAAATAATTAAATAATTGTAAGAGGAAATTGTGTGATTTTAAAAATGGAAATATTTTTTATTATCTAACAAGAAATTTTCCTACATTATTTTCCTTCTCAGAAAATAAAGGGTATCTTTTTAACTGTAATGCGCAAAATCATAAAATAAATTGTTCCTTCCTCCATCAACTTCCTTCTCTTTCTCTTTGTTTTCCCCCATCTTTTTTTTTTTTGTATAAAAATATGCAATTCTGTCAAATCGTTAAACGTCAATTTTTTTTTTTTCTTTTTTTTTTGTATGACGTAACAATTATTTCGCAACAAAACAAAAAAAGAAGAAGAAGAAAATTCAGTTTTTATATTTATTTGGATGTGACGTCATATATGTACATTATACATAATAATTTTTATCTACAATAATTTTCAGTGTTCGTAAATTTAAAACAAAAAATAATAAATTCAATAAAGTTGACGCACATTTAGTGTTTGACAATAGTTATACTTAGTATACTTAGTACGATTAATCAGAGTAAGTAAATAAAAAAGAAAAAAAAAAAAATTAATAAGAGACATACAGTTGGAAAGAGAGTGAGAGAAAAAGATAAAATATTTATAGATAAAAAATTTTAACAATCATATTTTATTTTTATTTTTTTTTTTTTGATTATTAACGTGAAAAATATTTTGATTCATTTGATTTGTGTTAGTTTTTTTTTTTGTGTGTCATTTTTTTTTTTTTTGTTTTTCCCTTGAACTCCTCAAAATAAATCAGATAAGAATTTTTTCGGCCAAGAAAAAAAACAAAAAAAAAAAAAAGTCTAACAATAATTTGAGTTTTTTGACTTTATATTTTATAAAAATTTGTTTCATATTCATTATTTTTCTTCTTGGTTGGCTGGTTAGTTTGACGGGTTGTTTGGTTGGTTGATTAAGATAATCATAATTCATAATAAACAAATATATTTGCTCTATGTTCTAAGTTCTATTATGTATAACCAACAACAACAACAACAACAATAACAAGAATAATAACGAAAATATCCCAGATCGATGATAAATATTTTTGTTTCATAAAATTAAATATGCAAAAATAAAAAACAAAAAAAAAAACACGAGAAAAAAAAACGACGAAAAGAAAATAGCGAAAAGATGAAGAAGAAGAAGAAAAAGAAAAGGGGAAACATTTTCAATGCGTTTTTTTTTTTGTTCTTCAAGTTCACATAAAACAAAAATTATTTAAATAATATGAAACTGAATATTAAATTCAAAAAATATTTTATTTTAGTGACGTAAGTAAGTCAGTTCAATATTTGTTGTTGTTGTTTTTGTTTTTGTTTTTGTGTCTGGGAATGACAATTTTTAAATTTTTTATAACGTCTGTATTTTTGGTTTGTTATTTTTTTTTTAGTTAGTCCGTCGTCGTCGTCGTTGTTGTTGTCGTCGTTTTCGTCATCGACGTCGTCCTTCAAAGTATAAAATAAACATACACACAGAAAAAACAAAAAAAAGAAAAAATTAAAAGAAAGAATTATTTTTCTATATTTACGTGTTTTTTTGTTTTTGTTGTTTTCTTTGTTTTTTTTTTAAGCGTGTGTGAGGGTGAATGCGGGAGGAAATTTCTATTTAGGTTTTTTTTTTTTTTTTCTATATTTTTGCTGCACATTATTTTCAATTTTCAAAGACTTGAAAAATAAAAATAGACAATTTAAGTATACGAGAATATTTCACAAAATGTATGGGGGAAAATAAGAACAAACAAGAAAATTTATTTAAACAAATAATTTTGTGTTTTTGTAAGTTTCTTTTCTGTTTTTTGAATTCTGTTGGAGTATCGATTATAAACTTTCAAACTAATTTTAAGGAAAAACAAAAAAAAAAAAAAACTTGAACGTCAAATTTAAATTAAAATAAACCAAAAAATTATCCATACCGGATTTTGTTGGTTGGAACATTTTAAAGAAATATTCCTTGATTCTTATCGTTTTTCTTATAAATTTATTATGTCCAACTTTTCTCTTTCTATTAGAATTTTAATTTAATTTTCTAAATATGAAAATTTATTTTATTTAAACTAAATTCTCTATGAATTAATAATGTTTAAATCAATTCAAATAAAACAACAACAACAACAACAACAACATGAAAATATAAAATTTATTCAGTGTACTAACTTTGTTTTTTTTTTTTTTTTGAATTGAATTGAATTGAATTTTCTATTTTGTATATTTTTTGATTTTCAATTTATTTAAAAATAAGATAATATGCAAGAAAAAAATAAATGTTTTTTTATTATGAATCGGTAAGAAAAGGTGGTCGTCATTTTTTCTTTTCTTTCTTTCTTTTTCTTGTATCCACTCATTTTGTATTATTTTCTTTTTATTTTTATTTTTATTTTTATTTTGTCCTTACCGATGTCTCTCAAATATTCATAGAATATTTATTTTTTGTTTTTTTTTTTTTTTTTTTGTATTAAAAATAAAAGGGAAATTATTCAAATAAATTCTGTTTTATATCAGTGGAATAAAATATTTAGATAAATGTGGTTAAGGTGACCCTCAAACGAGTGTCGAAATTTAAATTTGATGTAAAACGATTTTTTCTTATTTGTTCTAAATGGAATAATTTTAATGAGTTTACATTTTCTAACTGAGAATCTGTAACATTAAACTTTTTTTGTTTTAAAATTTATTTTATATTTAATAAATTTGTTTGTGCATTTTGGTTATTTTTTTTCAAAATCTCATTGATTACTTACCACAAGACGATTAATATATTTTTATTGTTGGAATTATTTTTTATAGTTTCATGTGTCAACACTATCAAGTCACTAACCCATTATTTAATACAAACATGAATTTATTTTATTAAAAAAGATTCTGTATAAACCTAAAATTTTAATTAATTTTATTAATTTATAAATGAAGAGAAAATACAACCCCAGACATTAACAAAATATCCAATTAAACACCTTAAGAAAACTCATCCTAAATTATCAAAAAAAAAAAAAAGGATTCGTATTAAAAGATTGTTTACTTAAAACATGTAACGGATATAAAGATAAAAATAATTGTTACAAATTTTAAATAAAAATAAAACAAAAACTTTAAATAAATTTAGTACAAAAGAATTTCACCTGATAAAAGATAAACTCAGTTTCCAACCAACCCCTTACATTCCGCACAATAATATACATTAACAAAATAGAAATTTTTGCAGGCTTTAACCGTAAGTAAGCCCGGATTGTCTAGTCTACAAAATTATCTGGAAGGTCGTTTATTATTTATTTATTTTTTGTTTTTTACTTGGTTCGATGCCAGACATTTAGTGTTTTTTTTTTTTCTAAACTTATTAACAGATCATTTTGGGTGTACAACCGATATGTTTGATTCTTTCTGCTCGCACTACTCATATTTCTTCATAATTTTCCTTTTTATTAAATTATCATTTTCAAAATATAAAATAGAATATTGTGTTTGTCTTGAATATTTGTGAAATTTGATCCTTAATTATATTTTTGTTTTAAATTAATTCTTAATTGTGAATTTAATTTATCGAATTTATTTTCATTAAAAAAAAAAAAAAAAAAATTTTCAAATTTTTTCTTTGTAACTTTTTTCTTTTTTTTGTTTAATTTTTCTATTTTTATTTTTGAAAAATTTTCTATTTTCCGTTAAACGTATTAAAAGTGAGAATCGTTTTTATTAATTATTAATTTATATGCGCATCATTAAAATCTCATTAAAATTATATGAAGGGGTTGGAGTAAGACCAATGAAATATTAGATTTTAAATTGTTAATGTCAATTATTTCAATTTTTCTTCATTTTTGTTTTTTTTTTTTTACCTAAAAAAAAAAAATTAATTGAAAAAGAACCATAAACGTGTGTTTGTGTGTGTGTGTGTATGTGTGTGTGTGTGTTTGTGACTCTAAACTAGGTCATTATGATTTTGTTCATTTTTCTTCAATTTATATTAATTTTATAAATAACAAAAGTATGAAAAAATTTATAATTAAAATTCTACTGACACAAATTCAATAATATATTTTTGTTGTTATTGTTATTGTTGTTGTTGTTGTTGTTGTTGTTGTTGTTGTTGTTGTTATTGTTGTTGTTGTTGTTGTTGTTGTTGTTGTCGTCGTCTTAAAGAATTTTATTCTTGAAACAACAGCAGTGTTTTTTTTTTTTTTTTGATTTCTCTAATGTGAGTAATGATCGTTATATATTTATTTTTGTTTTTCGTGCATAACGTTATGAATTCAACAGATTCAAAATGATCACAGTAAAAGAATTTCTGATATTCTTGTAAAATAATATTCTTGTTAATATTATTCTTATATTTTGTTTGAAGTAATTTTTTTTTTTGTTCAGTTGTTAACAAATAAAATCTATAAAATTTCATTTCAATCTTATTTATAATATTTTTTACACAAATGGAATACAAACTGTGTAACATTCTTTGTAATAAAATCTGAAATTTCTGTTTGTAATCATTTATGAAATATACAATTAATGGTAAATTAATTTTTGTTAGTTGTTAATCCGTTTCATCTTTAACCGATTGTGGATAACTTACATAATAATTACATAGAATTTTCTATATTTAATTAAAATTGTCAAATAGTCTACTGTAAGTTTTTGGAATCGTTTTTTATTTTTTTATTAATGAATTACATTAATGAATATATTTTTATTTCCTCCCTTATATTACGTAAACTTAAGCATTTTTTCTTTCTATTTGTTTGTCACACAGACAGTTTATTTTTTATTTATTTTTTGTTTGTTGTTTATCCGTCTCTTTTTTTTATAATTAAAAAACGAAAAGTTCATTTAATGAATTTATAAATAAACTCTGTTTTTATATTGTGCTGAATTATTAACGAACTGATCCGTAATATCATACCCCCTGTACCCTCTCTACCTATACCTATTTTCATTTTCTTAGCCTTTTTTTTTTTTATATAGATTTTTGTTTTTGTTGAAATTGATTTTGTATTTTATGTAGAGAAATTTAATTAATAAAATCAATTTTCTCCCAGACTCCCCAGACCATAAAGACAAAAAAATAAAAATATTTTTCTAATTCATGGATATTTGTAAGAAAAATGATAACAACATTTTTATTTCCTTTTTTTTTTTAATTAAAATAAAATCATTCTTTATTATTTTTTCGTATTTTTTTTTTTTGATTCTTAAAGTGACAACAACAACAAGAACAGACAAACAAAAATGTGAGATGTAGAAAATGTGTGGAAAAATATTCTGTTACATGAACCTTCTGAGATCATAACAATTGTCATATTAGAAATATTTTCACTAAACACACATTTGACTGTTTAACATTTTTTTCTTGTTGTAATTGTTATTGTTGTTATTGTTGTTGTTGTTGTTGTTTCTGTTCTGTTGTTTGTCCATTAGGCTATTATTCTATTAATCAATTTTTTATTTTCACATTAGATAGTTTTTTTTTTTTGTCTTTCTTCATTTTTAATTTATTTATTAAAAGTTTTAAACCTTTTTTGTTGTTGTTGTTGTTGTTGTGCTTTTCACGAGGGGTTAACCACTGTGTGCAATCCTGGGAGAACTCGTGGGGAATCTTTGTGCAATCTTTGCGAATCTTTGTGAATCTTTGTGAATCTTTGTGAATCTTTGCGAATCTTTGTGCAATCTTTTGAAATGTGCAATCAGTGGGGCGTAAAATTTTTGAGTGGTTAACCCCTCGGCTTTTCATCACTTTTCTTTATTTCTCTTCTTTTTTTTTTTGGATTTTTAATTTCATTTGTAATAGAATTAAAATAAAAATATGTACGTACAGTTAGAAATAGATTAGAAATAGTTTTGACTTATATAGAAAAACGATTTAACATTTAAATGTAAAGTCAATTAAATTAAAGTCATTATTCCTAAAGGATTATTGGGAAATACAAAAAAAAAAAAAAGTTGAATGTGTGGAAAAAAAAAAATAATTAAATCTAATTAAAAATTTTGTTAAGAAAAACAGACAAAAAGAAAAAGAATTAAATAGATTTTTCTTTTTTTTCTTCTTCTTTTTTTTTTGTTGTTGTTTTAAATTTTACGATCAGTTAAAAAAGATTTATTGTTTAAAATTTTCTCTATAAATATTTTATTTTTGTTTAAATTTTAACGATTGAAAATCATCAATAATTTTTTTCTTTTCTTGATTTTTCTTACAATTCTTTTTTCTTTATTTTTCTATGCTTTTTTTTTGTTTGTTGGTTTTTTTTTTGTTTCTTCAAAAATATTGAAAATAGATTTTTTTTTTCTTCTTCTTAGTAAAAATTGTAAAATAATAATATTCCTTTAATGGGGGTTCAGTTGAATAAAAAGGAAAAACTATACATGCGCACGCACACACACACACACAAACTTTAATTGGAAATAAGAAAAATAAAAAAAATAATAGAAATAAAAGAAGGAAAAAAAAAACAAAAGGGGCAGCAAGTAAAAAATAAAAATAAAAGAAAGAAAGAAAATAAAACAACAACAACAACAACAACAACAACAACAACAACAACAACAACGTAGTAAAGAGTTTTCTATTGGATTTTTTTTTTTAAATTTGTGATGTTGTTGTTGTTTTTTTTTTGTTTTCAATAAACCCTTGTGAACTTTTAACAAGAGCTTTTATGATTTCTTCCCATTGTTTTTTTTTTTTTTCTTATTTATAATTTTCTTATTTTACTTTATAATTTTCTCTTTCTTTTCTAATGAATTGTTATTAGTTCTCACTCTTTCATTTCATACTCGTTCTCTATTTTTTTTTCTGTTTCTTCTTGTTTCTTTTTTTCTTTTTTTAGAAATTTTCATTTAATTATCTGTATTAAAATATGCCAGAAGGCACTTTTTTGTGGAGTCGATTTTCTTGTTGTTGTGGTTGTTATTGTTTCTGTTTTGTTATCGGGGTGGATCGAATTTGTTTCTTTAAAAAACAATTTCATTGATTATCTATCAGATATTGTATGAAAAACTTTTATTTTTCTTTTTAATTTTCTCTATTTTTCACATATTTTTTTTTTTGAACAATAAAAATATATTGCAAATTTTTTAAATATTTATAGAATGGAATGATCGTGTGGTAAAGATGGATGAATGGAGTATGTAGTATTTTTGAGGGGGGGGGGGGGGGTTGAATGTTTTGATTCTTAAACATGGGGATTTTTTTTTCTTCAAAAACTTTAATTATTTTCAAAAGTTTCAAGAAGAAATGTGCAGTGAAAGAGAAATATGTTACAAGACACAAGCTTCCTTTTCTTCTTCTTCTTCTTTCTTTTCCATTTTATGACTGTAATGTATGACGTCATTGTAAGTGAGTAAAAAAAAAAAGAAAAGAAAATCAATGATGTCAAAAAATAAGGTTATATAGAATTTATTTGTCTGCAAAAGAAAAATAGAAAAGTTAAAAAGAAAAAAAACATTTAAACGAAGTGAAAAATGTATAAAACAGTTGTTTCCTTTTTAAAGGCAACAAAAAAAAAAAAAAAAAGAAAAAAGAAACAAACCGGAGATTGAAAATTGAAAAATAAATGAAAAAAATTTGTAATGGAAACAAATCATCGGCAAATATTTTTTTGCCAGACAAAAAATGTTTATTTTTTCTTTATATTTTTTTTTTTCTTTTTGTAGAAAAATAAAAATTTTCAATTAAATTTTTATTTGGATTTGTTGGAAAATTTCTTCCTTTCGATGAAAAAAAAAAAACAAAAAGAAAAAAGGAAAAGAAATAAAAACATAAATATATTTTATAGCGTTAGTTTAATGCACTGCCCCCCTACCGCACCATCACCATACCCATCCTATTGAATCAATAAACTCTACCAATATGCTTGCTCTGTCTTGCTCTTAACTTTGGGTTGTCCTTTTTTACATAAATTTTTGTTGTTTTTCAGTTTTTTAATTTAATTGAAATCATAACAGAGCGAGAGCGATATAGAGAGAGCGTGAGAGAGAGAGAGTAAATATATTTAAATAATTGTACAGAGAGAAAAAAAAAACAAAAACAAAAACAAAAGAAAAAATGTAAATATTTCTAAAGAACAAAAAAAAATAAAAAAAAAACATTCAAACACAAAATTTATTCATAAATATGGAAGAGTTCATTTCTATTTTGTTTTTCCTTTAATCGATTAAAAAACGGAAGGAAGGAAGAAAAAAGAAAAATAAATAATAATGAAAAAACAAAAAGAAAAAAAAAAAAAAAATGGAAAACATAAAAAAAATTTCAACAGAAAAAAAAATCAACTCTTTTTCTTTTTTTTTTGCTTTCTTTTCTTTTCTTTTCTTTTCTTTTTTTTTTTTGCTTTCTTTTCTTTTTATTGAATTTTTTTTTTCGCCCGAACATATTTTTCGTGTCTGTTGTGTTTTTGTTTTTTTTTCACAATCTTAAAATCTTTGAAAGAACTCGTGATGAATCTTTATGCAATCTTAGTGCACTACACAATAATATGTGGTGTGTCAAATTTTTGATTGATTAACCCTCTCACATAGATGTGTGTGCGTGTGTGTGTGTGTGTGTGTGTGTGTGTGTGTGTGTGTGTGTGTACAGTTAACTAATTATTTCTTTAAAAAAAAATTAGTGAACATTTTTGTAAGTTGTAAATGGGGAAAAATGTGAATTTTTTTTTTAATTTTCACTCTTTCATATAAGCAGAAAAATTTGTGTTATTTTCTTTCTTTGAAAATTTATTTATTTTATAAAATTTTTCCATAATGGGGTGACGGGAAATAAAGAAAATGTATCATGGTATTAATTGGTACCGTTATAACAATGAAAAAGATGAATAATTATAATTCAAAGAAATTTTATTTTCATTTGATTTTTTCTTTTCTTTTCTCTTCTTCTTCTTCTACTGATTTTTCACTTATTTTTCTCTCTCGTACCTTTTTTTAATTAAAAAAATTTTGTTCAAAAGTTTTAGAAATAATTATATTTTCTATTTTCTTCTTAAATAAATTAAATATACGTAAATAAGTTACGTATGTATAAGAATAAGGGGAAAGTGCGGGTGGTTTTTCTTTTCTACTTTTTGTTTTTTTTTTTTTTTATTGACATTTTTTATTATGAACATTTTTTTTTTATTTTTCTCGAAAATCGAATTTATGTGAACGGCTCAATTATTATTATTTTTTTGTGTTCTTTTTTGGTGGTTATGTGAGGTCATTGGTTTTTTTTCTTATGTTTTCTTATCAATATTTATTAAATGAAAAGAAAAAATAAGAATAAAAGAAAATTTCAAATGTTCAACATGAGAGAAAATTTTATTTTTCATTAATTATTCTGGACTATTGTGTGTACCAATAATTGGAATTTATAGTCACATTTTTTGGTTGTTGTACTACGTTAGAATACGTTAACAAAAATGATTTAATACACTTGAATGGATACAATTCTTAATAAAGTTATAATTGCTGATGTCCTCCCAGTTTTTACGAAATATTTAACAGTTTTTGTCTATTTTATAAATTGTTTCTTTTAATTTTTTTACACTTATTCACCATTTTATAATTAATTATTCTATTCAAAAAAAAAAAAAGAAAAAAATTTTACAATGAATTTATAGGAATGAGAAATAAAATTTCATTTAATCATATACCCACTAAAATTTTCACCCTAATGCATTTATTACGGAAAACCATATTATGTAATCGGATTTCCTACGACCTAATTTGAACTAATTTCTTAATAGTATTATTATAAAGGGATTTACACTAACAATTGTATCGAATAATTATAAAAATCACATTGGACAGTTAACGTTCTTAGTCTTATAATGATTGGTGATCAGTTTTGAATTTTAGCTGTAGTAATATTTTGATATTTTCTGTGTGTGTGTGTGTGTGTGTGTGTGTGTGTGTGAGAGAGAGTACTATGGGTCGTATTTATTATTCGTATCAATGATGATGATGATGATACCAGTAAAAAGTATTAAAGATTTCTTTAGCATTATATAGAAGAAAAAAGGTTGCTCAAATAATAATTGTCTTAAATTAAAATATGAAGAAGAAGAATAATAATTATTACAACAATTTATAGCAAAAAAAATATAAAAGAATCAATTTTACAATAAAATCACAATAATAATGTTAAATTTAACCATCATTTAGATTGTAGATGGATCAATAATGATCTCAATGGATTTCAATCGAATTTCAATATGTTAACTTTTCAATTGAAAATCTCAATTTGACAGTTTCTCCTTCTGTATAATTGGCGATAATTGTAAACTAATTTTTTCTATTAGAAATTTGTTTATTTATTTAATTTACAACAATGAATTTTATTATTAATATGTGAATATGTGTTGTACTGTCACAATTTCTTTAAAGTAACATACAGAGTCAGTATAACAATTCACGAAAAAATAATTTCAATGTTCCTAATACAAAACTTATAATGGAAATTATTATATCACAAAACTTTTGTCCATTAATTTTTACAATTCTATTACATTTGCCACACCTTAATGACTGTCTGACTTGACATCATCTTAAGAATTTTCATTTGTCATCAAATAGAATTGTTTCATTTGAGTGATTGACGAAACATTATGATCGATTTCATTATAGTAACTCGATTACAGTCTGTTACTTTTATAGTATTAAATACTATTCTAAAGCTACAAGATGAAAGTCTTTCAAGTCTTCCAATCAACAGGAATCATTTATTTTTTATTGTGTTAGAAATTAGCGATACAATATTGTTAAAAATATAGTTAGACTAAAATTTGGATAATTTAAAGTAAAATTTCGTAAAGAACAAATGATGAAACAATCAAGTTTCTCGACCATTATAATTAGAAGAGAATAAAAAGTATGATCGATGGAATAGTTTTGTTTAAAATTTTATTCAAAAATTAATTAACTTTGAACATAATAAAATAACGTTTTTTTGTTTTGTTTTGTTTAATTTTTAGTTTTGAAATTAATTGAAAATATTGAAATAACGTGTATTGAATTTTAAATTTATTTTTTGTTCAATCCATAAATTTATTCATTAACTGATTTTTTTTCTTCTTCTTCTTCTTTATATTTTATTTTACAAATCAGTATCGATAAATTGGAATTCGACAATCAAAATCAAGAACAAACAAACTTTAACTTAACAGAATAAAATAAATATATTATATCTCGTTGTAACACATATGAATTATCTATGTGTGTATGTGTGTGTGTGTATGCCGTATGAAAGGCGTCTTATCCATTGTATGTATTAAAATACGTTGTATAAAAAAAAAAAAAACTATCATCGGATATAAACGTAACATGTGCTAAATTATTTAATGGATATTTCGTCTGTTCATTATTTTTTTTTTTCTTTCGTTCGTTTTTTTTCTTCTTCTTTTTCTTTTTCTTTTTCTTGTTATTTCATTTATGTTCCTCTGTCTTTCTTTCTTTGTCACACTCTTTAGAATTTAGATGTATTTTATATATAAATATGGGGTGGGGTTAGCGGTTAGGTCATAACAACAACAACAACAACAACAAAAATAATAAGAAAAACACAACAACAATGTCAAGAAGAAGAAGAAGAAGAAGAATAAGTTATTGTATTGTGAATGTACATGTTTTTTTGTTTTACCATGAATATTTGTTGTTGCCGAATTATTATATAATATTCTACCATCTTGCACTACTTCGACTAACAAAAAAAAACTTTTTTTTTATGTTTCCATCAATATTAGTTTGTTTTCTTTTTATTTAAATTTTTTTTTCCTCAACAAAACCATATAAAACGTAAACTAAAATTCTATATAAAATCAAATTGTTTATTATGAAATTTGTTTTCTAATGTTGTTGTTGCTTTATAAAAATTTAAAGAATAGTGAAAATAAATTCACTTTAAATAAAATAAATTCACTTGAAAATTTTTGAAAGAAAATTACACAGAAAATAATATAAATTTTTCTCAAGTAGACATTTGTTGTTGTTGTTGTTGTTTTGTGCTTTGTGCTTTGTGTGTGTGTGTGTGTGTGTGTAGGTTTTTTTTTTTAATAGAATATTTTGCCAAAAATATATCCGTTTCGATAAAGATGCAAAAAAAAAAAAAAAAACAAACACACAAAAACGCCAACAAAGAGAATCAATTACAACTGAAGAAAAATCGGGAAAAAAAAAACAACAATGAATAATAAATTTTCTTCTTTAGTTTTTGTTTTTTTATGTCTTGCATCTTGTTGCCAGATTTTTCTTTGTTATGTCTCTCTGTCTCTCTCTCTCTCTCTTTCTCTCTTTCTCTCACTCTCTGTATTTTTTTCTTTTTGTTCTCTGCTAATATTGGATGACGTATACTATTACGTTAATGCAAAACATCAACTCTCACATACGTATAGAATTTTAATTAAATTTTAATCTATTCTATTTTGTATTTTGTATTTGTTTTTATTTTTTTTTTGTTATAAAAATTGTCTAAATATTACCTACTAGGTAGGTAACTAATGATACTAATCATCATCGACATATATACCTTACCTATTGCCGTCATATTTTTATATTTGTGTTTTATTTTTTATTTTTATTCTTTCACACACACACACACACACACACATACCCTCACACAGAGGTTTGTATATTTTTTCAATTAAAAACGGAAAAAAAAAAAATGAACACAATTGATGAGATAATGTCAAATTCTTCTAAATAATTTAAAATAACAAAAAGAAAAATCAAATAGAAAATACTACTGTGTGTGTGTGTGTGTGTATTTTTTTTTTATAAAATAGAAATTTTCTAATCAAACAGAAACAGAGAAAAAAGAAATAAATATAAATAATAATTCTAAAAATATAAATTTTTGATAGATTTTTCCATTTAGAAGAAAACAAAAAACAAAAACAAAAAAAAAAAAAAACAAAAAATAAATTAATATTCTAAAGGCAATTTTCTATTATTTTGTATTTTATTTTTTTCCCTCATTTTCTATATACATGCTTTTAATATAATGTGTGTGTGTGTTTATTGTATTGTGTTGTATTGTATTGTATGACGTCATAATAATTCAATTTTAGACCAAGTCCAGCTTTAGCTGGTATTTGAGAGAATTACGAAAATTATTATTATTATATGAAATTTTGTGTATTTGTGTATATTGTATTGTATTGTATGGATATTTAATTAAATTTGTGTAGCTGTGTGTGTGTGTGTGTCAGCATGTGTTTTTTTGTTTTCTAATTCACTTTTCTTTTTCATTTTCATTCCATTCAAATCCATTCAAATCAACCAAAAAAAAAACAAAATCAAAACCAAAACGAACTCAAACTGTCTTGTCCATTGTTTTTGGCTATGAACTTTTTTATTTAGAAAATGCATTAAAACAGAAAAAAAAAATATAAAATTATAACATAAAGTAAAAATTTGTTGAACTTTCAATGTAAGAAAATCGAAGAAAATGAGTTAAAATATTTTCATTTCAATTTGGTATGTTGTAATTGTGTAACAATAGAATTTATAATCAAGTCATACATATACATATGTATGTATGTATGTATGTGTATGTTATAATACCTTGTTTTTATTCGAACACTTCAAAATACATACACACACACACACACACACACACACACACACACACACAGAACACCAAACAAAAATGAAATTTTTCTGTTTTTTTTTTTTTTTTAATTCAGTTTATTTAAATTTTCAAAATATTATGTAAACACCCTCAAAAAAAATAAACCTACCCATGTGTTAATATATGATCAATATATATTTACATATATTCAATAAATTATTTTATATATATTATATTCATTGTACTTGTGTGCCTGTGTGTGTGTGTGCGTATGTATGTGTATGTGCTACTGTGTGTAGATATGTGTGTATGTGTTTGTGTTATATCATGAATTCATTTATCCAATACCACCCTCACTTTCACTCAGATTAATATAATCTAAACTGAAATAATCAAAAAAAAAAACAAAAAAAATATATAAATTATTTGTTGTTGGAGTTTTTTTTTTTTTTTTTTTTCTTTTTGTTGTTTTTGGACTTCGTGTTCCACCATAGTATTAATATTTTATTTTTGGTTTACTTTTTTCTTTTTTCGTTTATATTTTCAATAAAAAAAAAACACATAATACACAAAACTCACACACAAAAACACACACACACACACAGATAAAAAACTCTCCCCTTCTCAATAAGAACTTACCACATTCGCATACAGATTCTTAAAAATAAACGTCACCAATAGGTGTATACAGAATTTTCATTAAAATTCATTGTTTATAATAAAATATATGTTTAATATGCACTGATTTTATGTATATGTTTTATAATGTACATAGGGAATAGATATAAATACATAGAAATTATTTAGAGAATTTAGGGTATAGGCTAATTGTGCGTATAAACAAAAATGGCACGTTCTCTTCTCACACACATGTAAACATACATAATTTATTCGTATTGTTTTCTCACTCTCTCTCTCTCTCTCCCTCTCTTTCCTTTTTCCATTTTCATGTTTTATTCAAATTCAATATTAACTCCTTCCTTTAGGTTTTGTTTTTCGTTTTGTATATTCTGTCCTGTGTGTGTGTGTGTATGTGTGTGTGTGTGTGTGTTTTGTTTTTTTAAGTTGGGTGATCGGCACCTATTAAACGAACAAAATATATAATATATAATATGTCAACATTTTTTTTTTTTTTTTTACCTTATTATATTTATTTTACATTATTGTGTCACCTCACCTCATCGATTCAACAACTATAATCAACCAACCTATAATATATAACCACCCACATAACCACCCTCATTTTGCATTTATACAATGGCCATCAAATCAAAACTCACCCCCCTTTATATTTTTTGGTTTTTTTTTTTTTTGAATAAAACAAAAACTCAATTATTATTTATCATTTTTATTTGTTTTGCTGAAAGCTGCTGAAAATGAAAAAACAAAAAAGAAAACAGAGAAAATTCAATTATGGAAAAATTTATAGAAAATCAAATCAAATGAAATCAAATTAAAAAAAACAAAAAAATAGAAACAAATTTTTAATTTTTTACATTTTTATACGGATTGAAACATTCTCTCTATTTCTCTTTCTCACTTTCTCTCTCTCTCTCTCTCTCTCTCTCTCTCTCATTCTTTCTATCTTATATTTGTTTTAAAATTAATTAATAAATGTAGTTTCAATAATTTAGAAGGAAAATCTTTTGTCATTCATAACGTTACGTTCTGAGTTTAGTTTACTTGAATTTACATGAAAAAAATTTTTGTCCTTATTTTTTTCTTTTCTTTTTTCTTTGTACTAAAACAATTTCTTAAAAATAAAAATATTTTCAATTATTTATTGATCAATTTATTAATCACTAATTATTTTTCCAATATTTAATAAATTCTCTCATATACTGAATACAAAAAAAAATATATCAATAAATAAAATTGTAATCCAGAAATTGTTATAATTGTCTACATCACATCACATAAGTGATGACAAAGATAAAATATAAACGCATGTGAAGATGTGAAGGTGGTTCTCAGAGTCCACCTTAAAAAAAAGTAGATCTCGTCCCAAATTGGCTTAGTGTGAAAAAGTGGACGTTAATATTAATAGTAAATGGCTATATAGAAGATATCTTAAAAAAGCCAATAAAAAACAATCACTTGATGCAAGTCAAGTACAAAGAGAAGGAGAAGAAGAAGAAGATAAAATATGATTATTACTTTTTATGTGAAATTTTTGATTTTGTTTTTTTTTTTTTTTTTGTTAATATTTCAGATATATTTATTTCTGTTCAATTGATTCAATTGAAAAATAGATATTTAATTATTAAAGAATTGTAAGAAAAGTTTTGGGGATGGTGGTTGGGTTGTTGGTAGTCATGGTAAAAAAAAAAAGAAAAAGATGATGAAATATCATCGGTTCCTTTTTTTTTTATTCTATTTTTTTTTTTAATATTGTAAAGGTTTATATTTAACTGACCTTTAACCATTATTATATTCACAATCTTTTATTTAGTTATTATTGGTTATATAACCAATCAAATTATTTTTTCATTCAATAAATAATCAGAACTTTCCAATACATGAACTTTATATTATGGTTGTATCTTTGTTTTTATTGTTTTATTTCCGATAATAATTTTTTTTTTAATTATCGAACAATTTTTCCAAATGTTAACTCATATTTTTAATTATGTGATTTACCTTTAATCGACAAATAGAGTTATCTTGATTTTTATATTTTAATTATTTTATCTTTTTTAATTAAAAAAATTATTTTATCTTTTAGAAATTTTATTCAATATAATTTGTTTCATCAATTACATTTTACATTTTGAGGCATGAAATTATTTTTAATTTCATTGAATAATGTTCAATTTTTCTATAAGAACTTTTCTTTCTTCTTCTTCTTCTTTTTTTTTTGTCCTTGTTTTAGTTAATTTTTTTTTCATGTTCTTACTTTAAGTGTGGCCTCCGACATCTTAAGACGTCTAGAGACAAAATTTTTTTTGTAGTTATAAATAAAAATAAAATAATCGAACACAATATTTGACAAAAACAAAAACAAAAACAAAAACAAAACAAGAAGAAGGAAAATAGAAAAATTTCACATTTAATTTTTTTCTTTTTTCTTTTCTTCTCTCTCTCTCTCTCACTCACTCTCTCTTTCTTTTTAAAGTTCTCGCTACATAATCATTTTCTTTTTTTTTTCTCCTTAAACACAACTTGACCTCGTTCAAAGTTTTTTTCCTATTTATTTCTTCTTATTCTTTCAACTTCTTTTTCTCTCACGACTTTTGTTTTTTCTTTCTTTTTTATTCTTGTTTTTTTTTTTTTTATTCTTGTTACGTAGATTTTTCGTCTTGGTTTTGTTTTTTTTTTTTCTTTTTATTTTTTATTTTTTATTTTGTACAAAAAAAAAAAAAAAAAATGTACAAAGAACAATTGGAAAATTAAAAATTAAAAATTCAACAATAAAGTAAAAGGATAAATGGAATAAAGTAAAAAAAACAAGAATGAAATTAAAATTTAATATAATACAACAACAACAACAACAACAACAACAACAACAACAACAACAACAACAACAACAACAACAACAACAACAACAACAACAACAACAACAACAACAACAACAACAACAACAACAACAACAACAACAACAACAACAACAACAACAACAACAACAACAACAACAACAACAACAACAACAACAACAACAACAACAACAACAACAACAACAACAACAACAACAACAACAACAACAACAACAACAACAACAACAACAACAACAACAACAACAACAACAACAACAACAACAACAACAACAACAACAACAACAACAACAACAACAACAACAACAACAACAACAACACCAACACCAACAACAACAACAACAACAACAACAACAACAACAACAACAACAACAACAACAACAACAACAACAACAACAACAACAACAACAACAACAACAACAACAACAACAACAACAACAACAACAACAACAACAACAACAACAACAACAACAACAACAACAACAACAACAACAACAACAACAACAACAACAACAACAACAACAACAACAACAACAACAACAACAACAACAACAACAACAACAACAACAACAACAACAACAACAACAACAACAACAACAACAACAACAACAACAACAACAACAACAACAACAACAACAACAACAACAACAACAACAACAACAACAACAACAACAACAACAACAACAACAACAACAACAACAAAAATATCACCAACAACAACAACAACAACAACAAAAATATCACCAACAACAATAAAACAAAGTTTTTGAAACTAAACAAAAATAAATTGTATTTTTTTTTTGTTGTTTGTGTTCGTCAGTATTGTCGTTCAATATAAATTTCATTAAGCAGCGGCGACAACTTGCAAACAAAAAAAAAAATAAAATAAAATTAAAAAAAAAAAAAAAACAAGAAAACGAAAGAAAAATCAGACAAGAAAAGAAATGAATCAATAAAATGAATAAATATATTTCTGCATTTGACATAATTTTCCATTTATCCTTATTGGTCTAATTAGAAAAAAATTACATTGTGATTATTAACAAATTATAAAAAATTCTATTGAAGTGAAAAAGAAAAAAGAAAATGAAGTAAATATGTAGAAATATGTTCATTAAAATTAATGACGTTACATAATGGATTTTTCTTTAGAATTAAAAATTCTTATGATTATTATGATTACTTACGTTTAATAATAATTTTCAAAGAATATTAGAATGTTTTGGTCAAATTTATTATTAATTATTTTAATAACAGAAATCTTTAATTGATTTCGGATAAAATTCCAAATAAACTTCCAGTTAAATCGTCTTTAATTTAATTATATTACAAACTGATATTGAGAATTGATACCGTTAATTATTTATATTTCTTTAATTAAATTATTCTTGTTTATAATTATAAACTGTAACAATGCCTATGTACACGTATTCATTATTTATTTTAATTTTGGTAAAAGAAAAATAATTTATATATAAGACATAATTTCTACTAACAAAGTAAATAATGACAATTAAAACTTACAATACGTTAAATTGTGTCATATAAATATTAAGTGATAGAACTTTCATTGAAACTAACTAATAAACAAGCGAACAAACAAACAAACAGACAAACAAACAAACAAACAAACAAACAAACAAACAAACAAACAAACAAACAAACAAACAAACAAACAAACAAACAAACAAACAAACAAACAAACAAACAAACAGACAAACAAACAGACAAACAAAGAGTTTTTAAATAAAGTGTAATGAAAAAGGGGATTACATAATAAAATCATTGATTGAATTCTTTGGTGGGATCACAATGAAATTCAATTTAGCGAATTTAATCGAAAATAATTGATTGAGTTAATGTTGAATTATTGATAGTTGTAATAGTAATTGGTTGAGTTTTAGTTGTGTTCATAATTGTTTGTTAATAAATGTTTTTCTATATTTATATATTTATGTGATCTACTTGTCACTGGTCACCAATAAAATATTATTTCTTTATTTTTACTTTTAAATTGAATTTTTTTTTATCTAAAATAAGAAAGGATGTAAAAATTTTTATATATTTTTTAAGGAAACAAAATTATGACGACAAATATATTTAGAATATTTTTTCAAGAAGAGAAATATTTTCCATTCGATATTTTCTATTTTTCTATTTTTCTATTTTTCCATTTTTCCATTTTACCATTTTTTTTTTAAAGTTTTATTTATTCTCATCAAAACATTTGTTTTTCTTTTTCTTTTAATCTTTCTTAATTCTATAAGATTATTTGATTAGAATTTCGTTTTTTGGTTGTCCTTTTATAAAATTTACTTCTCTCATTTATCACGGACTTATCACTTTCCTTTCGTACTAAATAGATTTTATAGAATTTTCTATGATAAATTTTTCATTTATTTACATTAATTTTAATTGGAACTTTAATTATTATTATTATTATTATTTGTCATATGGAATATGATATTCTCTCATTTTGTATATATTTCCTCTGTTCTTCTTCTTCTTCTTCTTTTTAACTATTTTCCTTCCGTATTTTTTTTTTTTTTTTGGTTTTGTTTGTTAATTTTTATGAATAATTTTTTGTGTTTTATTTATGAAAAGATAATTTAATTGTTTGTTACGTGTGTGTGTGTGTGTGTGTATGTAATTTTTTTTTACATATTTAAATAAAGAATTTGATAAGAAAAATTCTTATTAATTTTTTATTGCCGTGCGCGCGCGGGGGTGACGGAAATCTTTGCAAAAACAAAAAAAAAAAAAAAAATAGCGTAATTTTTTAATTTTTTTTTTTACTTTTATTTTTGACGCATTTAAATTATATGTCACAAATTAATTAATCTATATACACATCTATACATACACATCTATGCATACATGAGAAAATGTTATTATATAAACAAACATCTATATAGTGCCTGTCAATTTTTTTTTTTAGTACATTATATAAATATCAGCATAAAAGATAAAAAAATAAATAAATATATTGTGTATTTTATGACGTCATAAATATAATTTTTTTTTTTTTTTTTAGTGTATCTGCATTATTTTATTTTAGTATTTTTTTTTTTTTTTATATAATTAATTATAGACTCTCTGAAGGTTTTTTTTTTGTATTTTTTTTTATGTTGTGTTTGTTGATGATAAACACAAAAACACAAAACTCCTGACTAACGTAATTTTTTTCTGTTCTGTTCTGTTCTCTTTTTTTTTTTTGTGTTTTTATAACTTGGAGATAAATAAAGTATTTTGAATTATTTTATTGTTTTAATTGTTTAACTTTTAATTTTTTATTTCTGTTTTCCATTTTCTTTTTTTTTCTTTTCGTATTTTTTTTTTTTGCTCTTTTTGTCTTAAATATTTTCTATTTAATTAGATTAACGTCCACTTTTTCACACCAGGCAACCAGACTACCTGGAAAAACCCTTATTAAGTCAAATCGGGACGAGACTTACTATTTTTTAAGGTGGACTCTGAACCACCTTGCATCTGCAGATGCATTTTTTTCTTCTCTTTTCTTTTCGTTTTTTTTTTTTAGATTTAAATTTCATTATTACAGTGTAGTTTGTTTTATCTTAAATTCAATTATGATAGTCAATTATAATATGTCTTTGTCATCATTCCTCCTAACTTATATCCTATTGTCATTATTCACCCACCCCTTAACTATCTTTAAGATTTAATAAGTGTGACGGTCATTAAATTAATATGAGAATTTATTTTTTTTAATATTTGTAGGTTTATGTCTGTTTTTTTTTTTTTTTATTTCTCTTTAAATAGAAGAAACGATCACTAATGAACTGCTTTTTGTTCTTCATATTCTTCGCGTTAATTTCATTACTACATTCACAACATAAAAATTCATTTATTAAAATTTTAATGAAAATTCTTTGAGTGTTAAACTAAGTAACGTATAGAAAAATTGCACAAAAATAGAAATTTTAATAATAATAATAATAATAATTAAAATGACTTAAGTGCATTAGACATATTTTCTGTAATTTAAAATTACAATTAAAATTTATATTATATTCTATTTTCTATAGACTTTTTTTTTTTAATTTTTCACTATATAATGACATATACATACATAATGATATACATACATAATGACATACATAATACTAACATCCATAAACATAAACATAAACATAAACATAAAAATGCATTAATTTAATTGAATTTTCATATAATATTCTCTTTATTTTAACGTTCTCAATTTACACATAGCCGGAAGAGAGTGGGGTAATTTTTGTTGTTGTTTCTTCTTCTTCTTCTTCTTCTTCTTTTATCATTATGACACAATAGAAATATTGACGTTATTATGAGGGGGCGATCGGGTGGTTTATTTACATTCTCATAACAGTGTTCGGTGAATATAATTCTTGTAAAGAAATTTTGTATAAGAAAGAAAAAAAATTTAAAAAAAAAAGGAAAATTTTATAAAGAAAATTTAAAGATTTGCTTTTTTTTTGTTGTAAAATTCGTCATCTAGAAAAATGTCTTTTCTTTTTTTTTCTAGATAAATAATAAAAACAATTTAATTAATGAAATTTCATTTGAATTTTCCCGTAAATATTTAATTGTAGAAAATTCTGTAGAATTATAAAAAATTTTAGAGAAAAAAATTATTTATTTATTTATTTTTATTTTTCTTTTACAAATTTTCTTAAACATAATTTATTCTTAAATATGTGAGGAATCACAGCAGTTGTTAACAAAGAATTTTCATTTTGTATAGTAACTGTTGAAGGGCGGGTTCTGTTCTAATACTAAGAATGTTAGATTTTTTTCTTAGAAAAATAAATAAATAAATATGGAATACTCCACCTATTGTTATCCATCTCTTTCTTCATGTACATTTTGTTGTTGTTGTTATTGTTCTGCCAATCTGAAAATTTATATAGAAATAAAAGAGAGAGAGAGAGAGAGTGTGTAAGTGAGTGAGTGAGAGAATGAAATTATTCACATACCTCTAATATCCTAATACAAAAAGGATATGAAATTTCTGTTTTCATTTATTCCATTTTTCATTTTCCATTTTACACAAATAATAAATTTTCCTGTATTTTCAATTTTTTTTGCCTTTAATTTACTTTCTTTCATTTTTGAATAAATAGTTTTTAATAAAACAAACAAACAGCAAAAATTCAATTAAACAATTAAGATTAATAAAAATTAAATTAAAAAGGGATAATCCATCCATCAATAACATCAAGATATTTTACGAATTAAAAAATTTTTTCTTCTGATAAATTGACTTTTTCATTAACTATTCACACATATGTACCACTACATACACACACTACATACATACATACATATTTAACGGAAAACCATATAGAAAAAAAAAGTTCAGATACAGAGAGAGAGAGAGAGAGAGAGAACAGTAAGATTACATAACTTTTTATATAAAAAACTAAATCAATAAAGAATTGAAAAAACTTTAAAATCTTTATGGTTTAATCCAATCGACATTTTCAAAAGAAGAAAAAAAAAAAAGAAGAAAATATTATAATCAATGAAGGAAATGGAAAGAAACTCCTATTTTTCTATTTACGATTGTTAGTTTTTCTGTTAGTTTTTCTGATTTTCCTTTTTCTCTCTGTTATCTTGAATTGAGGAGTAACATATTTTATTTTATTTTATTTATTTTGTTCGTTTTCTTCTTTATTTTCTATACTCTTCATTCGTTGTGGGATGCTTGTTTAGGCTAGAGGGTGGGGGGGGGGAGGTAAAAAAGAGTGGAATAGTGATAACCAACCCCCATCCATCCATATATAAAATATAACCTATTCTTATGGACGATATTTTGTTTGATTTTTAATTTGTTGTCCTTTTCTTCTCTTGCATATGGATTTGTCTTGTTTTCTTTTTTTCTTCTTTAAATCAATTTTTTTTTTCAATTGAAAAAAAAAATTTTTTTGTTGTTGTTGTTTTAGTTTTATAATTTCATAAAATAATTAAAAATTTATTAAAAAAAAAATTTCTTTATTAAAATTCCTATAATTTCTTCTTCTTCTTCTTCTACTGTTTGTACATAAAATTCGTCATCATCTTTTTTTAACGTCATTCAAAAATCTTATCAGCATAAATTTTTTTGTGGTCTTTTAATAATCTTTTCTTTTTATGTTTAAATATTTAAATTATTTACTGGTAATCAAATTATTATTTTTATTATTATGCGTCTAGAGTTTTTCTCTCTCTCTTTATTTATTATAAAATATTTATTTGTTGATTCTATAATAGAATATATATACGCACAAACACACACACACACCCAGTCACAGATAAACTGATATATTAATATAACGCACACTTATCAAATAGTATGCGTCAACAGAGAAATAACTAAAACTAAACTATATAACTAATAAATATATTAAATGTTATTTCTCTGACAGAGAGAGAATATTTGTTTTATTTTGTTTTTTTTTTTATTATTTAATGTTCTAAACACTGATAACACACACACACACAGCAAGAAAGAAAAAAAAAATTAATAGAAATTATAAGAACAACAACAACAATAACAATAAAGAAAAAGGAACAACAACAATATAAAAATATGCAGATAAAAATAATTGTCAAATATATTTATTTAAAATATATACTAATATGTATAACATATTCAGCCACTTATACACTTACATACAATTTTTAGGATGTGTGTGTGTGTGTGTGTGTGATGTATAGCAGTAGTGCAGTAAAATGTCATATTTATATTTTGTTGTGTATTTTATTGTCATATATTTGGGGATGGAAAAGTATAAAATTTTTATTTATTTGATTTCTATAAAATTATATTGTAAATAGAAAAAAAAAATGTCAGTGTGTGTGTGTATGTATTGTGTTGTGTTTCTATTAAAAAAAATGTTCTAATTAAATCAAAATTACAAAACGTAACAAAAAATATTTGATTTTCTTAATAAATAGAAAAAAAAGGGAAACGCGAAAATAACCCCTACTTACATATTTTAATTTATTGACCCACTTAAAATATACTCTCCCAGCCCACATTTTCTTCTTCTAAAAATTTCAATGAAAAATAAAATATTTTGTTTTTTTTTTCCTTCCCCAATTTCCTTAAATATTTTGAGTTTCATTTTTTTTCTTCTTGTTTTTGTCTCGTTTTTGGATTTTTTTTTCTGTATATTTTTATATTTTACTTCTTTCTCTCTCTCTCTCTCCCTCTCTGTCTGTCTGTTATTTATGCATAATTTTGTGTTTTTTTTTGTTTATCCTGGAATTATTTTGCTTAAAAATAAATTTTGAAAAAAAAAAAAGAAAAAAAAAAATATGTAAGAAATTTTCTTGAATGAGAAAAAAACCACCTGCAAAAATCATTTGTGTTTTTCTTCTTGCTTTTCTTCTTTCTTTTCTTTTTTCTAATAAGGAGTTTGTTGGTGTTCCGGCTGTTGTTGTTGTTGTTGTTGTTATCTTTGTCATTTTTTGAACTATAAATTTCCACGCGCGCAGTTTTTTTTTTCTTTTTTATCTAAAAAAAATAAAATAGAAAAAAAACGGAAAATAGGAAAAATAAAATTCTGTTTTTTCTTCCCTGAAACTAAAAAAAAAAAAAATTTATTATCTATAAAAATTTTGTATTGTGTAAAAAAAAAAAGAATGATGAAAAAGGAGAGGCGGGGGAAACAATGACGAAAAAAAGGAAGAATAAAAAAAAAAAAAAGGAGAAAAAAAAAATATGTTGATTGTAAATGTTTTTATTTTGTTTGTATGTGTGTTGTTGTTGTTGCGGTTGTTGTTGTTGTTATTTATTGGTTGTTGCCTCATATGCAATCACATCCAGTTTAGTCAGTCAGTCGTCAGTCATTATTGAAGTCAGTTCTAATTTTAATAAAGAAGGAAATATATCCAAAAAAAAAAAGAAATACATAAATAAAAATAGTGGTGATTGTGTTGTGTTGTTGTAAAATTGTAGGTTTTTTTTTTTTTTTTTTCATAATTTTGGTTTTTTTTTCTTTTTTTTTTATTTGTTTTTTTTTTTTTATAAATTTCTGAATTTTGAAATTTAATTTTTTTTTTTTTGATTTTTCTTTCCTTAATTTTCTTAACATTAAATTTATTTAAACATATTGTGTGTGTGTGTGTGTGTGTGTTTATTTTTTGATTTTGGTTTTTTTCGTGAGTTTTTTTTTTTCGTGAGTTTTTTGTTTTGTTGTTATTGTTTTTAAATCAAAATTCTATTTTTTTCTTTTGATGATTGAATTTCTTTTTTTTTTTAGCGTAAAACAAAAAAAAAACAACCAAAAATGACAAACAATTAAGATTTGATGTTTAAGACACAAGATACAAGACACAAGATACAAGACACAAGACACAACAAGACCAACAACATTACAATAAATACAAAAAATAACAACATTTTCTTTTTTTGTGCATTTTCATCATTTTATATTTTTTTGTATTTTTTTTTTTTTTTTTTTTGTTTTGTGATTTTTCATAAAAATTTAGAGAAATGAAGAAAAATGAAAAAAAAAAGAAAAAAGAAACTATTTTTAAATTAAGAAAAACATAGTGAAAATAGTTTTGTTTCTTTTTCGGATTTTTTCTTCTGGTTTTTTTTTTTTTTTTTTTGTCTTTTCAATTTTTAAACAAAACAAAAAAAAAAATAGAAAAAAGAAAAACAGACAAACAAAATAGAAAATTGTAGTAAATTTTAGAATAGAACAACAACAACAATAACTCGTCTTGTTTTTAGTATAAATTTTTTAGAAAAATGAACAAAAAAATTGAAATTGTCCATTTCTGTTTGATTCTTCACAGGTTTTAATTTGGTTGCTGGTGAGGGGAGTAGAAACGTATTTATTATTTTATTTTTTCTTTTTTCCATACGATTGTTGGCTCTTCCTATTTTTTATTAAATAATTTACATAATTGGATACTCTTAGTATGTGTGTGTGTGTATGTGTGTGTGTGTGTGTGTGTATGTGTGTGTGTGTGTGTGATCTATTTGGTATTAGTATTTTAATTTTCGTCAAAAATAAAATAGGAAATCTTCTGATTTTCATTCTTCAATTAAAAAATTCTAATTTTCTGTTATTGCTGCAGTTGTTGCTTCAGTTGTTGCAGTTGTTGTTGCAGTTGTTGCTGCTGTTGTTGTTGCTGTTGTTGTTGCTGTTGTTGTTATTATAATAGTTGTTTAAGTTGTTTAGCTGATGTTTCATTTGAGTTGTTCTTATTATCATCATTATTCCCCTCCTTCTTCTCCTACTCCTTCTCCACCTCCTCATCCTCCACCTCCTGCTCAAATCCTAAAAATATACTTCAACCAAATTTTTCTGTTTTTTTCTTTCACATTTTTTTCTTCTTTCTTTTAATTTTTATAGTTTTTCTTTATCTTTTCCTTTTATTTTGTATACGTTATTTTTCACCGCATGTTGTGTACTTGTGTGAACTTTTGTGTGTATGTGTGTGTGTGTGTGTGTGTCTGTTATATTTTGAATCTATACAATATTTTTGGTTGTTTATTTTAATTTTATATGATTTGTGAAAATAAAATGAATAATTAACAATTAACTTTATTATAAAAAACATTTTCTCCCCTCCCCCATCTTTCTTTTCTTAATTTTTGTTTAGAAAATTAATTTCATTTATTTTTGGTTCAGTTATAGAGAATTTTCTTTGTATTTCTTTTAGTTGGTTTTATTTATTTTGATTTTTTTTTTATTTATAAAAAAAAAAAAAAAATAATGAATAATTTGAATAAGGGTATAAAATATTGGTGTTAATTATCATCATTATTTATAATGATAAACTTGTCTATAATGTTTAGATTTTGTTTTACTTCTGATATACCGTAAAATTTATTATAAACAAAAAGTTTTACTGGTACCTACTCTCGATTCCGATTGAATCCGGAGAGAAATTAAAATTAAAAATAAGAGAAATTCATTATTTTAGAGAGACAGAAAGAGAGAGACAGAGAGAAGAACAAAAAAAAAAGAAAAAAAAAGAAACTAAAGAGAGAAGAGCCAAACATTGAAAAAGTATGTTCCGAGCCCGAGGTGTGGTTCCGAAAAGCCAAAAATAGCAAATTAATAAATACAAATAAATTTTTGTGTTTGAGGTACGATAGTCTGTCTTCATTTTAGAACAAAAGAAGTCAAGTGCGTTAGTTTTGTATTATTTTTTTTTTTTTTTATTGTTCTCATTCATTTTCTCCTCTCTTCTCTCTCTAACTCTCTCTTTTATTTTTTTTATTTTTTTAAATTTCATTCTCTTCTCTCACTGGCTGTGTACACCTACCATCTCTATATTACTTTTATTTTTTTTTCTCGGGTCTGTAATTTTTATTTCTTTTTCCAATTTTCTTATTTAGTATTTCTTTAATAAGTGATAAAAATGGAATTGTTTGTAATTTTGTGATTGTAGAAAAAAACTTGAATTTAAAACAGAAAAGTAGGGTTGATTAAAGGGTGGGTTTTGGGGTTGGTGGGGTTTGGGAAATGTCATCAATAATAATTGAAAATTTTCATCACTTTTTCTTTCCTTTATTTTTCACTTAAAGAAGAAAAAACAATTTCCTTTTCATACTGACTAAATGGATGGCACTGACTGATGACCGAAGTTTAAAACAAAAAAAATGATCCTTTTTCTTTCATTAAAAAAGAATTAAATTTAGTTGTATTGTTGTTGTTATTGTTGTTGTTCTAACGTATAAAAGTTATTACTGTTAAGAGCTAGTTGTTGTTGTTGTTGTTTTGAAAAACACAATTAAAAGTTTTTCTTTTTGTTGTTGTTTAAAAATTATAAAAAAATGTCTAAAGTTCTGATTAGTTTGTATTTTATGTTTTAATTTTCTAAAAGTAAAAAAAGAAAAGAAAAGAAGAAGAAAAATAAAAGAAAAATTAAAAAATTTACTAAGTACATTTTTTGTGGATGTGTGTGGATGTGAGGAAGTGTGAAAGTAAAATGGAAAGAGAGAAAATTCCAAAAAAAAAAAATCAAACTCTGTTTAAATTGTAAATCAATTAAATCAAATATGTACATTCAAAGTATGTCAATGAAATACTGTTTTTCTTAATAAAAAAGAGACGTTATTAAAGATGTTAATAAAGACGTTAATTAAGTGAATTTTTATTTTTTTGTAATAAATTTTTAATTTTATTCTAAATTATTGTTTGTTGTTTTATACCTTTTTTTTTTTTACTTCAATTTTTTTTTTTGTAAATTCAAAAAGAGAAAAATCAAAAAGTAAAAAATATCCGAGAGAAAAAGAGAAGAGTAAAAACGGAAAAAAAAAGAAAAAAAAAACAGAACTAATGATTCAGAAATAAATCAGTCATCAAGTTATATTTTACTTCTTCTTTGCTTCTTATGAATTGTGTTCTTTTTTATCTTCTTCTACTTCTTCTTCTTCTTATTCTTCTTCTTCTTCTTAAGTGTGCTTACATATTTATTTACGTGTGATTTATGTGTATGTATGTGTGTGTGTGTGTGTGCATATGTACATATCTACGTATGTACTTAAAATTTTACTTACATAATTATTATTAACTTATTAACGGTAAAAATATTAAAGTTTATTTTATTTAATTTTTTTTTTTTTTCAAATAAATTTCACTCTAAAATACTCGAAAAGACAAAAAAAAACACACACACACACACACACACTAAATAGAGAGTGCGAGAAACCTACAAAAGAATAGATAGAATGTTGAGAGAATGAGTAAGAGGTGATCATTAAGTATTTATAGTGACGGGTGGGGGGGGGGGGGGGGGTAGGTAAAGGGAAGAGAAAATAAAAACAAAATACAACAACAAAAAGTTTGAAGTTCCTTCAAATTTGTATTTATTTATAGAAATGTGTTAATAGAGTTTTTAGCATCATTTTGTATAGTTTTCTTTTTTTTTGTTTCTTTATTATTTACTTTTTCTCTCTCATCATTTAAATGACGTAATTATCGTAAAGCTTATTTTTTTTTTTTTTTATCTTTATTCTTCTTATTTTCTTAATATATAAGCACATGAACATTACATACCTTGAAGTCAATTATCTTCTTTTTTATTTTTTACCTCTTTTACTCTTTATCTATTTTTTCTCTGACTCTCTTTCTCTCTCTTTCTCTCTTTCGCTCTCTCGCTCTCTCTGTTTCTATAAAGTATGTCTCCCATTTTTATGAATCAAAACAGACAAGTTAATTAAATTGTTAATTAATTTGTGTCAGGTTTTTTTCTTTTTCTCTCTTTTTGTTGTTGTTGTTGTTGTTGTTGTTGTTGTTGTTGTTGTTGTTGTTATTTTTATCTTTATAAATTAAATATGAAAATAAATTTGTGTCTGGGTTCTCTATAATCGTAAATTCCTCTCCCTTCTTCGTCTTTTGTTTTTTTTTTTTTTTTCAATTTTATTATTAACTAAAATGAAGACGTCAGAAGAAGATAAAGAAGAAGAAGAAGAAAATAACAAAAAGAAAAAAAAAATTACACCGTCGGCGCCTTGTTTTCTTCTTAATTTGTTTCTTATTTATTTCACCTTAAAAAATAAACAAATAAACAAACAAACAGGAAAAGAAAGAATTCAGTTGAATATTTAAAGTCATTTTATAATTATCCAAATTTTTTTTAATTTATTTATATTTTTTTTCTTTAATAAAACTTTAATTAAAAAATGTACACTTTTAACATTTACATTTAAAATCAATTTTCCCCTTTTTTTTTTTTGTTTTTTTGTTTTTAAATTTTTTCAATCTTTTCAATTTTTATTGAATTTGTCAACGGGTGATTTTCTTTTTTTTTTTGTTGTTGCTTTTGTTTTAAATTAATCTTTCATGAAATTTTTCCATCAATCAATACTTTATATAAATACAGACGTTAAACATTTGTTACCATTAAATTTCTATCTCTTGTATTGATTTTCAAAAGATGAGAAAACAATCAATGTTTATCAAATTCTTATCGAATTAATTTTGCTTTATTCTTTAAATTTATTCCAAATCTTTTGTGGTAAAAATTCAATTTAAAATTTTATTTTATTAAAATCAAATAACAGTTCAAAGTGACTTTTTTAATTTTTGATTTATTCAATAATGAATTTTTTATGATTCGTATAAAGTGAATGGATCCATGTTCACACTGATTATTTATTTAATTTTAAACTAAAAAAAAAAAAATCTCTAAACTTTCAATTAAAATTAAAATTAAAATTTTCAATTTTTCAAAAATTACACTTTTAAATTTTATATGTATAGAAAATGGAACTACCATACTCAGATCATACCCAGATCACGATTATGCTTAGACCAATAACTTACGAATAATAAAAATAAAAGTTGATTTTCATGTTTAGTTTTAATTCAATCACGTTTCTAAAATCTTTAACACATAAATTTTCAATATTTTCAATGTAACAATAAATATTTTATCTCATCAATAAATTTATATTTACACTACACACACACACACACACACTACGGAGCACTTTACTTACTATGCATAAAATTTTACACAGCAAAAAATTTTTAGACTTTGACAATAAACGATTTTTTTTTTTTTGTGAAATATTTAATTTAATTTATTTATAATTTTTTTTTTTTATAAATTTCTTTTAAATTTATTTGTACTTTAAACTTTAATAATTCAATAAGTTTAAATATTTAAAATTCAAATAATATTTGAGTAGACGTTAGAAAATTTCTAAGGGTTTGACAATAATATTCAAGGGTTTGTACACACAAATCATTAAATTTCTAAAAATTTCAAATAAATTTCAAATAAATTTTATAGTGAAATTTATAAATGTTCCTAAATCATAATTTATTTTGATTTTAAATCACAAAATTAATTATAAACTTTGTTAATTTGTTTTTTTTTTTTTTTTTTTTTAAAATAATAAAAGTGAATTTTATCAATCAATTCAGTTTTTTTTTTTCTATATGAGAAAATATACATATACACCCACACATACATACATACATACACACATACATACATTCATAGATACATACATACATAAATATATCTATAAATACAATTGTTGACTATCTATCTAGTACATAATTATTTGTTCATAATCTTATCTTATCAATACTGTCGGATAGACAAAGTTTTATATAAATTCTTCTTTTCTTTTTGGTTGTTTGGTTGTTTGGTTGGACAACCAGAGGTTATTAATTTATTATAATATTTATTGTGTTATTCTTGTTTATTAAATTATTTCTTTTCTTTTACATTTTTATGACACATGTGTAAACATCATATGTGCAAACATTAAAAAATAAAAAAAAAAAATAAAAAATAAAACTCAAGTTATACAGAAAATTAGAAATTTTTTAATGAAAATTTAACAAATTCTACAGTTTATTTTAAATTTCTTTTCATTTCTTTTCAATTAAGATTAAAAATATTGTCAAATTAAACAAAAATGATTTTATATAGTTTATTTATCTGAATACATATTGTGTTTGTGTTTGTGTGTGTGTGCGCGTGTGTTTGTGTGTGTGTGCGCGTGTGTTTGTGTGTGTGTGTGTGTGTATATATAATATGTTTTAATATATTTTTTCTATTATTAAATTTTAATCAAAAAAATCCTTAAATATCAAAGATACAAATCTCTCTCTCTCTCTCTCTCTTTGTCTCTCTCTCTCTCTCTATGAATAAAAATATTTTTTTTAATCTATGAAAAAACATGTTTCATTACAAAAACAACAACAGCCAACAGCCAACAACCAACAATCATATTTCCTTGCTTTAAATATTTACTTAAAATACAAATAATATAAAGTAGCAAATTTTTTTCTTCTTTTTCATCTTCTTCTTCTTCTTTCCATAATAATCAGATTAATTATAAAGACCAAAAAAAAAAAAAAACAAACCCCAAGATGTTTAAGAATTTTAAATTTTTATTAATTTTCGAAAATAAAGATTTTTCCTAATTAAATTTTGAACAAGAAAAAAAAAATTGTATGCTTTTAAAGAGAAATGTCAATTTTACTTTTTGTTTTTCTTATTTAAATTATCCTAATGATAATTATCTAATTAGGTATTGTGTAAATTAACAATATAAAATTTGTAAATTACAATTTAATTTCTCTTAAACACATTATATTGTGTTACACACAGACAGGCAACACAATCTTTTCTTCTTCTTCTTCTTCTTCTTTTTAATTTTTTTTTTTTTTGTGAATCCATTTAAGAAATTTTATTCTTTTGTATGAATTGACCACATGTGTATTTTTTTCCTTTTTGTTTGTTTGTTTGTTAATTTTATTGTTGTTGTTATTGTTGTTCATAATCAAATATTAAATATCGATTTCTAGTAACCCCCCCAACACCCCTATATATTATTTATTATGTAAGAGAATATAAAAGAAATAAACACATATGTTCTCGTCTTTCTCTCTCTCTCTTTCTCTTTCTCTCTCTTTCTCTTTCTCTCTCTCTCTCTGGCGGGCAACAATGTAATGGATAATGTATGACCCAAACGAAAGCAAAATTTAGAATTTAAAGAATGGAAAAAAGAAAAAAAAAATTCAAATTCTATAATAAGGGAAGAATTTTGGGTGACGGAAGGACAAAAAAGGATTGGCTATTCAATTATTTGTTATTATTTATCCATTCCGTTTTTTCTTTTCTCTTTTAAATTTTTTATTCACTCTCCTTCTCTCTCTCTCTTTCTCTTTTAGTAATTTCTCTTTTATACTTTTCAACACATCGTTTTTGTGGATTCGAATAAAAAAAATATCTTTTCGTTCAATTAAACGAACAGAAAAAAAAAAACAAAACAAAAGTTTTAATTATTTAATTTTTCTAATTTCGTCATAAACAGAATTTTTCTTCTGAAAAACAAAACAAAAAAAAAAAAAAAACCACTTCAAACTTATAATGATAATTTCATGGTCATTTTAAATATTTGTTATATATTTTAAAAATTCCACATTACACTCCCACCCCACATCCTCCTTTCCTCTTCTCTTCACAGTTCACAACCATTAACTTTGTTTTTTTTTTTTAACTTTATATTTTTATTACAATTTTTCATTTAATTTATCGTTTTATTCTTCTTTTCATTTTATTATTTAAGTATAGAATTAATAATAAATTTCCCTCTTGAAAATGATTGAAAAAAAATTTATAATTCAGAAGAAGAAGAAGAAAAAGAAAAACGAATCAAAATCAATTTGCTTTTTTTTTTGTTTATTTTTTTTTTTTCTTTCAATTTTTTTTTTTTTTGTTTTCAATTGAAAAATTAATTAAAAAGATTTTCTATTAATTTGTATAATTAATTTTGTGTATTTAGAAAAATTTCTCTTTTTTTCAGAAGTTATTGATTTTTTTGTTAATAAGAATTTTAGGTTGTTATTGTTGTTGTTATTGTTGAGGGGTTAATTACTGTGTGCAAATTTGGGAGAACTCGTGAGAAATCTTTGTGTAATCTTTGTGAATCTTTGTACATTGTACAATCAGTGGGACGCAAATTTTCTTGGGTTTAATCATCAGTTTTTTTGTTTCTAAATCTTTTATTTTTGTTGTTGTTTTTTTCTTTTTTTTTTACTTTGATTGAAATTAAATTAATATAAATTATTATTATTATTTATTTTGTTTTTCTTTTTTTTTCAGATATACTCATAACAAATGGCCACGATAGATGGAAGACCGGCGCAGTATGGGATCACTCTCAAACAACTACGAGAGCTCATGGAAGTTAGAGGTCGAGAGGGTATTACACGTATGAATGAATTTGGGGGTGTTCAAGATGTTTGTAAAAAATTATACACATCACCGAATGAAGGTAATTAATGTTTTTGTTTTTCTTAATCAATGAATTTCTTAATCATTTTTTTGTTGATGTCGTTATTTGTTTATTTTGTTGAATAAAAATAAAAATAAAATAATTTAAAATTGTTTGAAAAGGATTGAGCGGGTCAAAAGCTGATATGGATCATAGAAGGGAAACATTTGGTTCGAATATAATACCACCGAAACCACCGAAAACATTTTGTCAACTAGTTTGGGAAGCACTCCAGGATGTCACATTGATTATATTAGAAGTAGCTGCAATAGTATCACTTGGTCTATCATTTTATCAGCCGGTCGATGATGATGCTCGTATGTTTAATTTTCTTTTTTTATATTTAATTACTGTTCATTATATATTTAATTAATTTAGCACTTGGAGATGATGATGAACATCATGGTTGGATTGAAGGTCTTGCTATCCTTATATCAGTTATAGTTGTTGTACTTGTAACAGCATTTAATGATTATTCTAAAGAACGACAATTTCGTGGTTTACAAAATCGTATAGAAGGTGAACATAAATTTTCTGTAATACGTGGTAGTGAAGTCAGTCAAATATCTGTTGGCGATATTGTTGTTGGTGATATATGTCAGATTAAATATGGTGATTTACTACCAGCTGATGGTGTTCTTATTCAAAGCAATGATTTAAAGGTAAATAAATTATATAATTATTATTATTATTTTGTTTAATTAATTTTTAAAATCAATGAAAAAAATTCCCAAATTCCAAATATAAAATAATTAAATTTTACACAACAATAACCATAAATTGAACCATAAAATATTTATTCGTTAATTTTTCTCTATATTTCAATTATATTCAAAAATATTCATATCGATTGAATGCATTTTTGACCCTCCCCCCTCCACACCAAGGATAATAAAATTCTCTATAAATGAGAAGGTCAACATTTATTTTTGTATCTTCTTTCTAAAATCCATTTAGTTTGATCTTAAAATCAATAAAGCAATAATAAGAGCACTGAATCCTCCCCTTCTCCACCCCTCTCACTCTCACAAACACACACACATACTCTTCTCTCTATTATTATTATCAAAATATTTTCTATTAAAACTTTTCACTTTATTTTCTTATATTTTACGTTTCTATTGTCGATTCGTTTTTCTTTTTGCTTTTAAAAGAAAATTTTCTATTCATTTACTTCAATTAATAATTCTTATAAAGAAATATTTTATGTTGAATGTTTTATGAAACATACTCAGCAAACACTTTTTTTTCTGTCTCTTTCTTAAAATTGTCCGCTTTCTTAAATTATTCTCATATTGTATTATAGGTAAAAATGTTCGTATAACTTTTATATTAAGAATTAAATAAAATCAAAAAAAAAACAAATAAATTAAATTTTTTTTGTGGTTTTTTGTTATTGTTGTTGTTTTTTCTTTCTTACATAAATCTTAGAATAACATTCAATTTCATTTATTACAATGTTGAATTTATATTTATTCATTTCAAAAAATACAATAAATTATTTTCATATTCAAATTTAATTGGAAACCCAAACAGTTCTGTCACTTTTCAATCGAAAATATTTTAAAAAAATACCAAAACCTAATTGATGCAAGTACATTAATTTATTGAGAATATTTTAATGGTAAAAAAATAATAATAATAATTTAAATAATTTAATAAAGGTTGATGAATCGTCATTAACGGGTGAATCCGATCATGTTAAAAAGGGTGAATCATTTGATCCAATGGTATTATCTGGTACACATGTTATGGAAGGTAGTGGTAAAATGTTAGTTACTGCTGTTGGTGTTAATTCACAAGCAGGTATTATATTCACATTACTTGGTGCTGCTGTTGATGAACAAGAAGCAGAAATAAAAAAGATGAAAAAAGGTAAGAAAAATGATTTATTTTATATTTATTGTTATAATTTTTGATTTTAAACAAAAAGAAGAAGAAAAAAAAAAATAAATAAAAAAACAACAGTTGACTTTAGTTGTTGTGTCCATTTATTTTATTAAATAGGAAATCAAATTGAAATGTTTCATTTAATAAAATAATTAGCGTTTAATAAAAAAATAAATAAATAAAGAAATTAATAAAAAGAAATCAACAGAAAACTTTTCCATTATTTTTATTCTTGATGTCCCCCAATTTTTTTTTTATTTTTTTTATTTGTTTTCCTTTTTTCTCTTTTCTCTTTTTTTTGATTTTTGGTTTTCTGTGACTTTCACAAGATTCTTTTTGTTTTCATTTTTAAAATTTAAAACAAAAAAAAAAAAAAACATCAAAAAGAAGAAGAATTATTTTTGGACAAGTTTTTTTTGTAAATATTAATACGAATTTTTTTCTAAATTAAATTAATTGAAAATATTTTCATTTCACTTAAAAACTGAGAAAAAGAGGGAAGAAAAAAGAAGAACAAAAGAAAATAAAGAAGAAGAAGAAGAAGAGAAGAAAATTAATAAATAAATTGAGGATTTATTGTAACAAACGAATAATTTTAATTGTTTTCCAACTGAATTAATTTTCTTTCAAAAGTTGAATTTCCAAGAATAGAAAAACAACAACAATAATTCAGAATAGTAAATTTTTTAATAAACTAAAAAACGTTTCTAATCACTTTGATTGCGTTCGTAAGGTTTTATGTGAATTTTCTCTCTCTCTCTCTTCAAATTTAATAAGAGATTTTATTTCTTCTCTCACTTTTTCTCTCACTTCACATTTTCTTCTTTTTCGTTTCGTTTTTTTTTTTTTTTTTGTTTCCTTTTTGAAAATTTCTATCTTTCTTTTCTTATATGAATCTTATATAAATTAACCCCTTTTAACCCTTTACACTTAAGCTCCACAAAAGAAAAATATTACATACACTTTTTTTGTTACCCTTGCCGAAAATAATTTATCCAACAAAAAAAAAAAAAACTCTAGAGAAAATGCAAATAAAAATCTTATTGGAAATATTTAAGAATTAAATGAAATGTAAAGAAGATTACAAGAAATTAGTAAATTTAACATTTTATGGAGAAAAAAATACAAAAAAAAAAAAAAAAGAAACAAAAGAAATGTTCGGAAATTTTACAAAAAAAATTATAAAAGATGAAAGAAGCAAAAAAATTAAATTGGAGAGTTTTTCTTGTTTGTTTCTGTTTTACATTTTGCAAATTCTAAATAAATAAAAATAAGCAATAAAATAAAATTTAAGCATCTAGAATGTAGGCGCACGTTCCCCTTACTCCACCCATAAATTTACCTCACACACACAATCCACAATCCACCATCGTATTTCTCCTTTTCTTTTTTTTTTTTTTTTTTGTCAAATTTTAATATTTATGTATTGTTATTTTTTCTTTCTTTCTTTTTTTTTTTTTGGTCATCACAATCCAATATTCTCTCTCTATCTCTCTGTCTCTTTCACCCGCTATTCTATTACTAACTTTTTCTATTTTACTCCTCCACCCCTCTAACTGGTGTTTTAATTTGTTGAACTTCAAAAATATTTTATATTTTTTTATTTTTATATTTAAATATTTGTCTTTACTCTCTCTCTCTCTCTCTCTCTTTCTCTCTGTCTTTCTCTCTGTCTTTCTCTCTCTTTTCCCTATTGTTTAATTTTTTTTCTTTGATTTTCTTATCCCCCTGAAAAAGTTTTTATTACGCTTTAATAAATTGATACACCCCTAGAACAGCACCCAACCCTTAATTGACATGTTTTCCTTTTTTTTTTCTTATTGTTTCTTTTAATAATTTATTAATTATTTAAATTTAAAGAAAAATTAGATCAATTTAATTTTTCCCCTCACAAAATAGAAATTTTTATCACCACCTGAAACTTCAACCTTATTTTTAATTAGTTTACATTTTTTTGTCTACAAATTTTATCGTATTTTTTTTTTCTTTCTGTCTGTTGATGAATTTGTGATGACCGCTAGATCAGGAAAGGGGGGGGGGGGATGGGAGGGTGATAAGGGATAATTTTTTTAAATTAAATAATTGATTGTTGTTGATTGTGGATTGTAAACTTTCTATACTTTTTTTTTGTTTTGTCTTCTCTCCTCTCATCAATAAAAAATATTCCAAAAAGAAAACAAAAGTTTTTGTTGTTTTCTTCTTTTGTCTTATACAATGTTTCTTTTATAATTTTCATTTATTTTCTACTAAAATTATTTTTAATTTTTATCTCTGTTTTTTTTTTTCTCTATTATTTATTAATTGGCATTTTATTTAATGTGTTACCATTAAAAAATTTATACAAACATAAAAACTTCTTTTTTTTTAAAAATAATTTTGTGGAAAAAATTGATGAAAAAATTTAGAATTTGATTTTTATTTGTTTATTTTTTTATTTTTAATTTTCTTTTTTTTTATTTATTTATTTTACGAAAAATTTTAGTAAAAAAAAATTATGAACTTCACTTTTATTCAATTACATTTTAAAAATTTATTTTTTTGTTTTTAGTTTAAATTTTTCTTTTATAAATTTCAATCAATTCAGAAAATAACAACAACAACAACAACAACAACAAAAACACACAATAATTTTTGGTTTGTTTTTGTTTTTGTTTTTATTTTTTGTTTGGTTGAAAAATAAGAATTTTTCTTTTTAAAATTTACTTTAATTTTTCGTTTTTCTTTTATTTATTTATTAAAAAAACAAAAAAAAACAAAATATTTCTAATATTTTTATTTTGCATGAACAAAAAAAAAAAAAAATAAAAAAAAAATTATTGCATTGGCAGAAGCTAAAAAGCAGAGGAAGAAGAAGAGTTTAACAGGTGATTTTAATTATATTTTTTATTTTTATTTTTATTTTAAGTTTTTATTTTTATTTTAAGTTTTTATTTTTATTTTAAGTTTTTATTTTTATTTTAAGTTTTTTTTATTTTCTTAACTTTTTTTTTTTTTCTTTTCAATTGTTTAATTTTTCTTCTTTTTTTTTTCTTTACATAAACAAAAGACTTTTCATTTTGTTTTATTGTTTTTCTTTCTTTCTTTCTTTCTTTCATTCTAATTTTGTTTTTTCTTTTCATTTATTTTCTTTCTTTTGGGAAAATTTAATAAAAAAACACCGATGCATATTTATTAATAGAAAATGAAATTGTTGTTGTTATGTTGTTGAAAGATCCTATAATTTTTAGTGTGTGTGTGTGTATTAATTTTTTCATTGTTTTTGTTTTTCTTTAATAAAAAAAAAAAAACTTAAACTCCAACACACACACACACACACACAAATACCACGTACAGTAATGACTTCAATTCTAAAATAAAAATTCGGTATGGATTACCTGATACTATTGGAAGGTTACTGTTGTCGTTACTTTTGTTGTGCTAATAGATACTTTGTAATTTTATCAATTTTATCTTATAAAAATTAATCGAAATAATTGACAATGATAAATTTTTTTTGGATGAAATTAATTAATGAACATGATTTTCCATTTTTAAATTATAAATTACAAAGACACATTCCACCCCAATTGATTGATTGAATTAATTGAATTTATTTTCTTCAACAATTTTCATTTAAAATAAACAATTTTATTTTTATATTAATAATTATGCAATGGTAATATAATATATACAATTATTGAATTATGGAATAGAAAATGTTTCTATTTTAATAAAAGAAAAATTGAAAAATGAAAAATGAAAAAATCACAAAATAATAAATTTTGAATAAAACAAATAAAATCGATTTAATACAAAAAAAAAAAAAACTACAAAGAATTTCCGTCAACAAAAGTAGAAACATTTTCACTGACATCTTTCTTTTATTTGTCTTGTGAATCCTTTTTAATTCAGTATTTTTTCTACTATATATTTAGTATTTAGTCAATTTTTGTTGTTTGTTGCTGTTAATTTTTTTTTAATGTTTTTTCTTTTAATTTTAAATCCAAAATTTAATTAAATTTTTTTTTATTTTTTTATTTTTATTTTGTCGAAATTTAATTTTCTCTCTTTTTTTTTGTTTTGTTTTTGTGCATGGAAATGTTTGTTCTTATTAATTTAACGGAAAAAAAAATAATCTAAAATAAAATTACTAAAAATATAAAGAAGAAATTTTATAACCGAAAAAAAAGAAGAAAAAAAAAAAATGCTTTTAATATTTTGCTTTTTAAAAGTATTAAGTTACTCATGTGAAAATAATTTGGATATTGTATAATAGAAAATACTCTTAAAAATCAAAGCTTAAAATAAACAATAAAAAAAAAAAAATATATTTAATGAGAAAAAAAAATATTTATTATTATTTTTTTTTTATTACAAATAATGAGATGTAGGAGATGATGGTAATATAACTAGCAATAGTCATATGAGTTCACCAGCTCCAGATGTTAATAAACAAACGGAAGAAAATTTAGCTGAAGAAAATCATGTTGAAAAACCAGCAGAAAAAGTTCAAGGTGGACATAAAAAGGAAAAATCTGTGTTACAAGCAAAATTAACAAAATTAGCAATACAAATTGGTTATGCTGGTTCAACAATTGCTGTACTTACTGTACTTATATTGATTGTACAATTTTGTATAACAACATTTGTTATAAATCAACTACCGTGGAAAAGTTCTTATGCTAATATATTTGTTAAACATTTGATTATTGGTGTTACTGTACTTGTTGTTGCTGTACCTGAAGGATTACCATTGGCTGTAACACTGTCTTTGGCCTATTCTGTTAAGGTAAATTTTTTATTAAATTTAAAATTTATTATTTTTTTAATTAATAAAAAAATAAATATATATTTTTTTTATTTATAGAAAATGATGAAAGACAATAATCTTGTCAGGCATTTAGATGCATGTGAAACAATGGGTAATGCAACAGCAATTTGTTCAGATAAAACTGGTACATTAACAACAAATCGTATGACTGTTGTTCAATCATATATATGTGAAAAATTATGTAAAGTAACACCAAAATTTTCGGATGTACCTGGTAATGTTGGTAATTTATTAATACAAGGCATTGCTGTTAATTCAGCTTATACATCACGAATTATGGTAATTATATAAATGTTTCTTATACAATTTCTATATGTATTTAATACATAATCTATAAGTAAATTAACTTAATCGTTATGTACTTTTCATTTTGATTAAATGAAATATTTTGTAAATACATTTTCTAAAATATTAAATATATTTTCTCTCGACAATAAATAATCTTTTATATTAATAATGTAATAAAAAGAAAATTATTTTTAATCAAAATATTTGAAATTTTATTCAAGAATGTATGCTGAATAATAAAAATACATAGCGAAACAGTATGCTGCGAAAAAAATTTCATAGAAACTATATTAAATACATAGCGATTAATATTAATCCAATATATGTAAATTATGTTTTTAAACAAGATATTAATAAAATATATACATTTTTCAGCGACCACTAAATCCTGGTGAATTAGCAACACAAGTTGGTAATAAAACAGAATGTTCATTACTTGGTTTTGTACAAGGACTTGGTAAAAATTATGAAACAATAAGAGATGATTATCCAGAACAATCATTTACACGAGTTTATACATTTAATTCTGTACGTAAATCAATGAGTACTGTTGTACCACGTCCAGGTGGAGGTTACAGGTTATTCACTAAAGGAGCATCAGAAATTGTACTTAAAAAGTAAGGGGTTTATATTATTTTTGACAAAAATATTTTAAATTAAAAAATTATTCTAATTTCTACTTTTTTTTTTTTAAAAAAAGATGTTCATTTATTTATGGTGACAAAGGTGAACTCGAGAAATTTACCCGTGATATGCAAGAACGTTTATTACATCAAGTTATTGAACCAATGGCCTGTGATGGTCTTAGAACAATATCAATTGCATTTCGTGATTTTGTACCTGGTAAAGCAGCAATTAATGAAGTTCATATTGATAATGAACCAAATTGGGAAGATGAAGAAAATATTGTTAATAATTTGACATGTATAAGTGTTGTTGGTATTGAAGATCCTGTCCGTCCTGAGGTAAACTAAATTTTTTTTACTAATTTTTGACAAACACATTAATATATATTTTTTTATTGTAGGTACCTGATGCTATACGTAGATGTCAAAAAGCTGGTATTACCGTACGTATGGTAACTGGTGATAATATAAATACAGCACGATCAATTGCAACAAAATGTGGTATTATAAAACCAAGCGAAGATTTTCTTATATTGGAAGGCAAAGAATTCAATAGACGTATACGTGATACAAATGGTGAAGTACAACAACATTTACTTGATAAAGTATGGCCAAAATTAAGAGTACTTGCACGATCATCACCAACAGATAAATATACTCTAGTCAAAGGTATGTAAACTGTTTATTGTTAAATTAAATTTGTTTATTAATATTAAATTATATCTTTGTTTTAGGTATTATTGATAGTAAAGTAAGTGAAAATCGAGAAGTTGTTGCTGTCACTGGTGATGGTACAAATGATGGTCCTGCATTAAAAAAAGCTGATGTTGGTTTTGCAATGGGTATCGCTGGTACAGATGTTGCTAAAGAAGCATCTGATATTATATTAACTGATGATAACTTTAGTAGTATTGTTAAGGCTGTTATGTGGGGTCGTAATGTATATGATTCAATTGCGAAATTTTTGCAATTTCAACTTACTGTAAATGTAGTTGCTGTAATAGTTGCATTTATTGGTGCTTGTGCCGTTCAAGATTCACCATTAAAAGTAAATATATTGGTTTATTATCATATATATTTTGCAATATGTATAGATTATATTGACAGTGAATGAAAGATCAATGAGAAAATATTTTAAAATATTTTTTTCAAAATTCAGTAATTCAAGTACATAATTATGTTAAATGTGTATTGATCGTATAATATACTATACATATTCAAAGTAAACTAAATGATTGAAAAGTATATTGTTTTTATTTGAAAACTATTAATAATAAGATTCCAATTAAAAAGATTAAAAGATTATTAATTATTAAAAATATTTTTAAAATAGGCTGTACAAATGTTATGGGTTAATTTAATTATGGATACACTTGCGTCACTTGCATTAGCAACAGAACTTCCAACACCAGATCTTTTATTAAGAAAACCATATGGTCGGACAAAACCACTTATATCACGTACAATGATGAAAAATATAATTGGTCAAGCGATTTATCAGCTAACAATTATTTTTGCATTATTATTTGTTGGTGATTATATTCTTGATATTGAAACTGGGCGTGGTAAAGAAATACGTGAAGGACCAACACAACATTTCACAATTATTTTTAATTCATTTGTAATGATGACACTGTTCAATGAGTTTAATGCGAGAAAAATTCATGGACAAAGAAATGTATTTGAAGGAATATTTACAAATCCAATTTTCTATTCAATTTGGATTGCAACATGTGTATCTCAGGTAAAATAGTTGTTTTTTGTTTTTTTTTTTCTTATTGAAAAAAAAATATTAAACAAAAATCCTTTCCTTAACATCCACTATAACCATTTCCTATCATTTCCTTTTTTTTTGCCATTTGCATATAATATAATATAACTTTTTTTTTTATTTATTTTGTTTGTTAAAAAAAAAAAAAAAAAACAAATAAAAAAGGTTATTATTATTCAATATGGAAAAATGGCGTTTTCAACAAAAGAACTGTCATTAGAACAGTGGCTATGGTGTTTATTCTTCGGTTTTGGTACATTAATATGGGGACAATTAATCACAACAGTGCCTACAAGAAGATTACCTAAAATATTATCGTAAGTTTATTATTATTTCTTTTATTTTATTTATTTTTATTAATGATCAGAAAGAAGAAAAAGTTTTATAAATTAAAGTGTATCAAATACGATGGCCTCTGTCAATTACCAATTAATTGTTCAACATTCAACATATTCATTTTTTTTTTGTCGTTTATTATTTTCCTGTTTTCTCTTTATTTATTTTTTTTTCAAACGTAAATTTTATTTAATCAAAGAAAAAAAAACGCAATAATTTATTTAGATGGGGTCGTGGACATCCAGAAGAATATACAGAAGCCATGAATCTTTGTGAGGAACGTTTCGATTCAATCGATTCCGATAAAAAACCACGTTCCGGACAAATTCTATGGATTCGTGGATTAACACGGTTGCAAACTCAGGTAAGTGATATTTATAACAAACAAAAAAATAACGTTATTTTTTTTTATTGGTTTCACAATAAATATTATTTTATAATTAAAAAATATAAAATAATTAATATTTATTAAAATAAACAACGAAAATAAAATTAAATAATAATTTTTAATTAAAATAAATTTTATTCGGTGAATTTCATTTGAAAAAAAAAAAAATAAAAAATAAAAAATAAAAAATAAAAAATAAAATGAAAAATAGAAAATGGAAAAATATTTCCATTTGTTTTTTTTTTTTATAGGATTTACAAATAATTAATAAATTATCTACATAATTATTTTTCCGTTAAACTTTTATTTATTAATTCCTACTTTTTTTGTTTTTTTTTTAAATTTATTTCCTTTTTATTTCTAATCGTTTTTTTAAACGGTTTTTTCTCTCTTCTATTAATGGTTGTTTTTTCTTTGTTTTACAATTAAAACAAAACAAAACAAAACAACAAAAAAAAAAAAAAATAAATAAAGCAATAAAATATTTTAAGTTGTCCTGTTTTGTTTTTTTTTTTTTTTTTTTTTGTCTTTTTCTTGTTAATTAATTAATTAATTTCAGTGTCTATTTTTCTTCTTCTTCTTCTTCTTCTTCTACTTCTTTTTATTTTGTTTTTTTTTTTTTTTTGTTCTGGTTCGTTCTTTTTGTTTTTCTGGTTTGTTTTTTTTTTTTTTTTTTTTTTTGGTATTTTCGTTTTCAACGGAAAACAAAAGAAGGAGGTTCTGTTTTTTTACGATAGAAACTAAGAAGAAGAAAAAAATTAAAATTATAATTTTATAATTTGTGTTGAATATTTTATTTTCTTAAAAATAAAACAAAAGAAAGAAAGAAAAAAAAAAAAAAAACAAAATCCAAAAAAGAAGAAGAAGAGAAAAAAAACCGAAAAGAAAAAAAAAATGAAAAGAAAAGAAAAAAAGACACAAAAAAAAAAAACAACAACAAAAAAAAAAGGATTATATTCTGTGTAGTGAATTTAATTAATTTAAATAATAAAAAACAAAAAGACAAAAAGACAAAAAAAAAAATAAAATATAAGAATCAGAATTAAATGAACGAAGGTGTTGATAGAAGAGAAAAAACAATAAAATCGAAAAACAAAAACAATTAATCAATAAAGAGGAAAAAAATTTCAAGAAAATTTAATTAAAAAAAAAAAACAAAGATACGAAAATTAAACAAAAAAAAAAAAATAGGAAAAAAAATAAATAAATAATTAACAAAAAAAAAAAAATCAAACAAAACAAAATTAAAAAAAAAAAAATAGGAAAAAAAAAAAAATCATAATAAAAAAACACGTAAAAAATCGTCATGATTACGTATTTTTTTTTGTTTTTTTTTTTTCTTATTTACTTTTTCAGATATTTAGTAATAAACTTCTTCTAAATTCTAAACTTTATTCATTAGATATATTTTTTATTTATTTATTTATTCTCTCGTCACTAAAATATATTTACATAATAAATTTAACACAAAAATTACCATTTTATATATTTACACATACTAAACATAATTGAACCATGTACATACATAAAAACATAAAAATTCATCAAAAATATTAAAAAAACATTAAAAACATTTTGTTTGTGTTTTTTTTTTTTGTTTTTTTCTAATTCATTCATAAAAAAACAAAATAAAAAACAAACAAACAAACAAATTAAACAAAAATTTAACAGTTATGGGAATCTTCTATCACGCTTTAAATTACAACAATTATAGAAATTTTTAAAACAAACAAATTAAAAAAAAAAATCAGAAGATTCTACGAGGCGATTTGTGTTTTTTTTGGTAATTTCAAAATTTTATTGGATTTATTACCTTCATACAGTGTAATTTTTTTTTTTTATTATTATTTTGGGTGACAAACGTCAAACATTTAGAATTATTACAAATTCTATTTTTTTTTGTTTGTTTTATAAAAAATCAATTATTTTTATTACACTAAAATTTACGGCCTAACCGTCAATATACTTAACTACTTACATAGTTAAATGTGATGAGACATTAATTATTAATTGAAGAAAAATCACTCATAAAAACTTTCTATTCAATTTGAATATATTTGATAGATTAAATTGTTAAATGAGATTTAACAAATTTTTATGGTGAACTCCTGAATAAATTTACATCTATGTATATGCAGGATGATTGGCTACAATCCATACACGATTACTTATATTCAATAATTTTTATAGTGAAAGTCTCTTCACTTTAACTAGTTCTAGTTTAGATATTATTGACTTGATTAACTCATTATACTGATAAACATTTAATTAATTCTTTACATACACTAATTAAAAATAAAATGCAAAACATACAAAATTAATTAAAAACTAAAACAAGTAAAAACTAAAACAAATAAATTAATAACAAAAACAAATTAACAATAAAAGGTACAACGTTATGAGAGAAAAAAAAAAAATATAACTAACATTGTATTTTTTTTCTTAGGTGTGTGTAACGTTACACAGAATAATAATAAAATACACTAAATCTAATTAGAAAATTGTTTCGTTAAATAAATTTAATATTAATTTATTTAATGTTTAGTCATCTGTTAAGAACTTTAGTCCAACATTAGTCCAATATTTCCATTCAGATTAATTTACAATATTAATTGTAATATTGTTGTCGTTTACGTTTTTTTTTTTATTTTTTTTATTCAATAATAAAAAATTATGTAAATTTCAACAAAAACCGAACAATAAATGATGAAGAGAAAAAAAAATTAGTATCCTTTAAAATGATTGCCAATTAAAGGCTAAAATTTAAAAGATATTTATTTATTTTTTTGTTCTGACGTAAAATAAAAATCTGTGGATTCTCTTTGGACTTGCAAAAAAAAGAAAAAAAAAGTAACAATGGAGGAATTCATTACAATTAAAAATATTGACAAAAATAAATGGAAAGTGCGTATTGGGGCCGTATTGATGAGAACCAGAAACAAAATAAATTATATTTATTTATTTTCTTTTTGTTTCTTCTTCTACTTTTTTTTTTGTTTGTTTTTTATTGAAAAAAAAAATATAATTTCAATTTTACTTTTCTTCAAAAAAAAAATAATTAAATAATAATTGAAATTCTCTCTAAACAATTATTATTATTTAATTATATAATTTATTATTCTTTATACTATTTTACTAATTTAAAAAATACTACAACTATATTAATCTATTATACTAATATAAATACTACTGCTACTAATTACAATTATACTACACTTAGTAAATATTATTTACTATTGATAAAAAATATATATAAATATATATTGACAATTAGAACAGTTACTATTTACTTATTATTACTATTTAGTATCTATTCTACTATTATGTACTATCTACTATCTATTTATTACTAGAAATATTATCTCATTATATTGTCTTCACTACTAATAATGTCTATCGCCCCCATCACTTATTATTAAATTCTTTTTTTTTTATTAATTTTACTACAAAAAAAAAAAAAAAAAAAGAAAGAAAAAAAACAGAAAACAGAAAACCTTCGGGTTGAATCTTCTCTACGTACGTCTGGCCAACAAGGTGACAATATTAATTGTTAACTTTTGTGTTTTTTTTTTTTTTGCCCACATAACAAAGTGAAGAGAAGAAAGAACAAAAAAAAAATAAGTGCGGATTTCTTTAATTTACAAATTAAATGAAATAAATAAGAAAAAAAAAAAAAACGACGTCAACATTTTGACATTATAAAGAAAAAAAAAATTCATTTTCTTTCACTCTCTCTCTCTGTCTCTGTCTCTCTGTTTCTCTAACTTTTTTTTTCCATCCTTTGTCTAAACTTCATTTTCTATTCTCCACATTTATCTTTCTATCTTTCTCTGTTTCTTGTTTTTATATAAATTTTTTTTTTTTTATAATTTTTTATTTTGTTGCATGTGTTTCCGCTCCTTCCACCCCCCACACATATTATCATCTGACCGAGTTGCAATTAATGCAATTGCTACTTTTCATCTTACTCCCAATTCTCTCTTCTCTACTTCCAACTTCCAACTATCTACTTCCCAATTCAATAATCCTGACTCTTCTTATATTTGCAAAAATTTTCTTTGTTTTCTTCTTGTTTTTTTTTTTTTTTTTTTGTTTTGTCTCCACAAAATTTATAATTAATTTCTTTCTGTCTTTGTCTATTACCGTCTACACTCTGCTCAATAAAAAAAAAATTCACATTTTCCATCCGTTTGAATTTTACTCAAATAAAATTGATTGATTGAATTTTCACCTTTTTTTTTTTTCTCTTCCTTTTTGTTGTAGCATTTAACTCAATAAAGCACTTTCTCTGTTTTTTCTTTTATTTTTGTTTAAATTAAAAATGAATAATAAAGTTTTAAAAAATCTCCATCACAATAAACCTAATCTCACAACTGTCACTATCTACTGTCGAACCCCTCTCCACCCCACCCCCCAAACACCTTTAAATACGTAATCTTACCTCTACTGTTGAACCCCTCTCCCGCCCCCCCAACACCTTTAAATACGTAATCTTACAAAAAAAAAAAAAAATAATAATAATTATAAACCAAATATAAATAAATGAAAGAAAAATGAAACAAAAAATTTGTAGAACAAAAATAAAATAAAAATAAAATAAGTTGAATAGAAAAATTGAAAAATTTGTAACTCAGAAAAATAAACAAATAGAAAATGGAATTGAATATTTTTTATTTTTTATTTTTATTAGATTATTATTTTTGTTGGCTGTGTTGTTCTTCTTCATTTCTTACATTTATTTTCTCTTAACAAATAAAAAAAATTTTCCTTTAATTTCCAACCATTATCAGTTAATTTATTTTTTTTTTTTTTGTTATTTTTTCTCTTCATTCTTTAAAAATCAAAATAATTATTCTCAACTCAACCACCTCTCTCATCCCACCCCATTTACCAATTCTTTATTTACTCATAATTTTAAGTCTTTGTTATTTATTATTATTATTTTTTAAAAGACACGACAGAATAAAAAGAATAAATAAATGAAAAACACAAAATTATTTTATAATGAAATTGAAGTTGATTAAATTTTTGTAGAAATTAATAAAAAAAAAAAGGAAAACAAAATTTCTACGAAATTGTTAATTTTTTTTTTAATGAAAACGGATAAACCATTTATAAAATTATATCCGTTTATCCGTTGTTCGTTTATTAAAATGTGGTTAATTATTTTGTTTTTTTTAAGAAAAATAATTGACATTTTTTTTTTTTTATTATTATTATTTAAATTAAAGAGTTAAAAAGTTGTTGAATTAAACAAATACGTAATAAAATAATTTTCTTCGTCTCTTCTTCTTTTTCTTCTTCTTAAAAAAAATTCTAAATTAGAACTTTTCTGTCCTTGTTTGTTTAAAATAAAAAACAAAAAACAAAAACAAACATACATACAAACAAACAAACAACAACTTTTAAGTATAATTTACAACAAAAAAATTAAAACTAAATTAATTCTATAATTTTTGTCTTTGAAACATACAAAGATAAATAAAGGAAAGCAAAATATATATGAAAGAAAGAATATATGAAGAAAATACAAAATAAAATAAAATAATATTTAATTTCCACCGTATAGAAAATTTCATTTCTTATTGAGATTTCTTAAACGAGATTTAAAATGAAGAAAACGTAGATTTGTTGGTATGTCCGGTGTGTTTTTGTTGTGTTATCGGTAGGATGGGGGAGGGGGGGGGGTGGGTTGTTTTTGTTTATTATTTTTATTGATTCGTAAGTGTGGTGTAAAGAAGAAACGAGAAAGTATATATTTTCTATTTCATTCTATTTTTATGTTTAGGTTAATTTTTGTTTTTGTTTTTTTTTTTTTTTTCGTTGTTTTTAGAGAAACTAAGGAGGAGAGTTTTTTTCATTTATAATTAAAAAAATTATTTCTTCTTTTTCCTTTTGTTTTGTTTTTTTATTTTTAATTATTTTGTAATAAGTGCGTAGATAATTCAGTATATACTTTCACTTATGTCACACGTGCTTAACTATTGTAATTAGCGGCCATTTTATATATTTCTATGTTTATCCGTGTTTTTAATTTTCTCTTTTCTTTTCTTTTCTTTTTTTTATTTTCTTCTTATTTTTACCTTTTTATTTTTTATCTCGGTCTCTTTACCTTTTTTTTCTTTCTGATTTCTTTTTACATATTTTAATTCTTCTTCTTCTTCTTCTTCTTCTTCTTCTTATTCTGATTCTTCTTTGTCTCTAGATCGTTATTTTTTATAATTTTTTTTGTTTCGTATTTCAAATAATCTTCTCCTAAGTTTCTTTTAAAAAAAAAAGTCTTCAAGTTTTTTTTAGATTTTACTTTATTTGTTTTATATTTTCCAACTTTTTTTTTGTTCGCCCGTTCTTTTTTCTCTCTCTCTCTCTCTTATTTTTTCTCCCTTTTTTTTTTTTTTTTTTTGTTTCTTTTTTTGATTATTTATTTTGTGTGTTTCTCGAGATGTAACAAAAATAAATAAATAAAAAAAAAAAAAAACAAATTAAAGAGAAAAAGAAAAACAAAAAAATGAAAGAAAGAAAGAAAGGAAAACAAAAAAAAAACACTTAAATGTTTTTTTTTTGTTGTTGTTATATTTTATAAAAATAAAAAAAACTATAATTAAATATTGTTATTTATTTATTTATTATTCTAGTTAACAGAACCATTATTATTAATTTAATTAAACAAAACCAAAACAAAAAACTAAAAAACCAAAAAACCAAAAAAAAAAAAAAAAAAAACATAAATAAAAAAAAAAAATTAAAAAAATAAAATAAAAAACAAAACAAACAAAAAAAAAAAATTCAATTCAACTTTTTTAAAAAAAATTTATATATAAATCGTTACTTTTATGATTTATTAGCCGCCGGAACCGATGAGAGAGACGGAAGTTTAATGAAGCAACGTGTGTTCGACAGGGAACATAATCCACACGTCGTTAACACTGTTCCAGTCGATTATCAAAAATAATAAGCAATATATATATAAAACAAGTATGTAGGCGTCGGCATCATTTTCTCCAACAAAACATTTTTCTTTTTTCTTTTCTTTTTTTTTTTTTTTTGTTTTTTTTTACAAATATAAACACAAATATAAACACACACACACAAATACAACTCATATGTATACACATACACACACACACACACACACACATTAAACACCCCAAAAATTGTTGAATTTTTTTCTTTATTTTTCTTAAAAATATTTTTAATCCAAAAAAAAAAAAAAAAAAAAAAAAAAAAAACACAACAACAATAATTAACCAAAATTGAATTTTCTTTTTTTCTATAAATTTTTTTGCAAAAAAAAAAGAAAGAAAAAAAAAAACAAAAACAACAAAACAAACAACAATAATAGTTAATTAATTCAGTAGAATGAGAAAAAGAGAGAGAGAGAGAGAGAGAGAGAAAAAAATAGAAAACAACAAAATCTGTTTTTAATGATGGAAAAAATGATGGCCTTGCTTATAGTCGTGCCCGTGCGTGATTTTTCTTTAGTTAGTTTTCTTAATTTTTTTTTTTTTTTTTTTATTTAATTTTTTCATTTTTCATTTTTCATTTTTTTTTTTTTTTTGATTTAATTTTCATTAGATTTTCATTTGGGTTTTCATTTGATTTTCTTTTGTTAATTTTTATTTTTTTCTTTTTCTTACAAAATTTGATTTGTTTTTTCTTTAATTTTTCACAATTTTTAATTTTAATGTACAAATTTTCATTGAAGTTGAATTAATGTACCACATCCACCCCCACCCCTACACCCTTATATGGTGATTTGAATTTTGCATTAGCATAAATTTTTTTTTTTTGTTTTTCTCTTCACCCCCTTCCTATAACACAAATAAGAAAAAAGAAAAAACGAAAAGAAAATTGAAAATGGAAAATCTTTAAATTATAATAATTTTTTTTTTTGTTGTTGTTAAATTCATTTATTTATTATTATTACCTTCATGTTTAATTAGTTTGAATTAATTAACGTTGAATAATGAACTTAGAGTAACGTCCGTTTAGTTAATTTTTTCGAATGGTACAATTTGTTGTTGTATTTTTGTTGTTGTATTTTTTGTTGTGTATTTTTTTTTTTTTATGTTTAATTTTTATTTTGATCGTTTGATCGTTTAATTAACTTTTACCGTTAATTCCTTTCTGTCTCTTTAAAATTCACACATTTTTAATACCGTTAATATTTTTACTTAATTTTATTAGCAAAAAAATAAATAAATTAATAGTTACTGTACCACCACCCTCCAGCACCCCCCCCCCCCCCCCAACACCCTTTGAATATTTTTTTATTAGTTTTTTAATTTTTTTTAGTTTAATTTATTTCTATTGAAAATCATTTTGTGTGTGTGTGTGTGTGTAAATAAATTTCTTTTTTTTCTTTATTTATTTCATCATTTAATTAAATTTTTTTTTTTCAATCAATTTTAATCAATGCCAATGTAGTTAAAAATATATTTGAAAAAAAAATTAAACTTAAAAATTAAACTTTAAAAAATTACTTCAAAAAAAAAAAAAAAAAAGAAAGTAAAATATTCGTAGTAGCCAGCAGTAACTAACTAAATTTAAGCAATTTTTTTTTACAACAACAACAACAATCACAACCACAACAATTACAACAACAACTACAACTATTTTTTAAAAAAATAAATTAAAATAAAAACAAATTAAAATAAAAACAAATCAAATTAAACAAATTTACTTTAGTTTTCACCTAAATTTTTTGTTAATTAATTTTTTATTTTTTTTTCTTTTTTTTTTTTAACTTTTCACTTTTTACTTTTGTTTGTTTGACTTAGAAGCGTGTTTCTCTTTTTTTTTTTTTTATTCTAATTTTAATTCTAATTTTAATTAAATAGAAAATCACATTTTTGATTTACTTAAAAGTTTAAAGCGTCTTTTTTTTTTACTTTTTTTTTTTGTTTTGGTTCTTAGCGATATTTTTTATTTACATAAAAAAAAACATAGAAAAACATAGAAAAACATTAAAAGCATATTTTAATAATAAGACAAGATGTCGTCCCATCTCATAATAATAATTTATTTCGCTCTATATGATCAGTACAGTGTGTAATTATAGTCACACGCAGTTCCAAAAAAAAAAAAGAAACAAAGAAACAAAGAAAGAAAATAACAACAACAACAACAACGACAACAACAACAAATTATTGTGTAAATTAATTTTGAAATTCGGTTTTTTGATTTTTTTTTTTTTTTTTTTTTCTTGAATTAACATTATTTAATTATTGTTACACTTAACTGGTATTGTCAGTACGTATTTTGTTTGCCTATTTAGTGTTACCAACAGTAGATAGTTTTAAAATTAATTAAAAAAAAAAAAAGAAAAAAAGGAAAAAAAAAAAAAACCAAAACCAAAACCAAAACAAAAATTACGCGTTCGTTTTTGTTTTCTCATTTATTTCGGGTCTTATCAGAATCTCTCTCTCTTTCTCTATCTCTCTCACTGTGTCTAACTTTTTTTTTTCTATTTTTCTTTTTTCTTTGTTTGTTTACACAGTGACTATAATTATTAGAATTCAGTAAATTCAGTAAATTCAGTCAATTCAGTAAATTCAGTAAATTCAGTAAATTCAGTAATTAACAATTATTTAGTTGAATTTTTAACAGAGTTTAGTTTTATTATTTATTTTGTGCATTTTTTTTTTAGATGAATTAAACGCATTTATTTTGTGTACCCAAATTAGATTTCACACAAACGATAATTTCTCTTTCGTTCTTTTTTTTTTTTGTTGTTTTTATTTTTATTTCTTTTTATTTTCTAAAATAATGAATCGGATTTAAGTAGGGGTGGTGTAAAGGGGCGAAGTTTTAGAAAAGACAAAAAAGAAAAAAAAAAAAAACAACAAACAAACCAAAGAAAAAAAAAACGAAATCAATTTAGTGCTAAATAAATTTTTTTTTTGATTGTTTTATTTTGTCTCTTTATCTAACCAAAAACAAAAACAAAAACAAAAACAAAAAAAAAATACAAACAACAATTTTTTGTTTTTTGTTTTTTTAATTTTAATTAAATTAGTTGAATTTATGAATTAATTTAGATAAATTGTCTCACCCTTTAAAATCCTTTAAAATTCTTCAATTTTTTTTTAATCATAATTCTAATTTATTTGTACATTTTTTTATTAATATTCCTCTCTACTTGAAGCATTTTCTGTTTTGTTTCTGTTAATTCTTAGCACGCACGTTTTTATTTTTGAAAATATAAACAAAAAAAAGGAAACAAACAATCAAAAAACCCCCCCCCATCCAGCCACAATAAATCCTAAACAATTTTTAGTTTTGTGAATTTTTAAATTAATTATTCAATTTTGTTTTTTTTTTCTTTTTGATTTTTTTTTTTCACCAAAAATTCGTTTAAGAATCATTAATAATAATTTTCATATATTTTCTGTTTTGATGGTAAATTTCCCATTAGGTTTTCCTTTTTTGTTTTGTTGGTTCTAGTATCATTATGAAATTCACAATAATAATAATAAAGAAAATGGCTTTTATCAATTAATATTTCTATAATAAATTAAAAAAAATAGTATATTCACATTTGTTTTTGTACCTTGAGTTTACTTGACATCTTCTTGAATACGAGATGACGTCATTCTCATAAAAATCGTATTAGACAAAAAAAAAACTAAACAAAATTTCATATTAGAATGACGTTAGCAGATAATATTCGTGAAAGTGTCGCAGTTAATTCAATCATAGGATCCCTTTATTAGTTTTCTTTTGTTTTCACTGTAACTTTTGTTAATCCTCTAGTAAATATATTCATCATAAATTTGGCTCTTAGAACAATTTTAATTGAAAACGCAAAACAATAATTAACATTATATAATTATTTTTTTTCACAAATTTTCCTTAATAAATATTAATGCAAAATAAATTTCTTTTCCAAGTAATTTCAATTTCAATTTAAATTCAATCACAATTTAATAACAAATAAAATTATTAATGCAACGATTTTAAAGATAAACCAAAAATAATTAAAGAAAATATTTATTCGAATCAATTAAAGTCTGTAAGACAAAAACAAAAGTTTAAAGGTAAACATAAAAAAATTTATAAGACGTACAAAAAATAGTTTCATTTAAATCAATTATTGACTAAATTAGTTTTCACATCAGTTTATTCAGAATTACTTTAAATTATATATATTTACAATATGTAAATTTAATAAAATTTAATTAATGAATAGAATATAAAAATTATCATAAATTTATCGTTTTCAAAAAGAATTAAAAAATAATTCTAATCCTATTGGATTTAAAATTTAACTAATTTTTGTTCATTTAAAACAAAAAAACAAACACCAAAGATTTGTTATGATTCTGTCTAGATTGTTTCAAAATTCATTATTAAAAATAAAATAATTATCTAATAATAATTTTAACGTACACGCTAATTATTTAAAATTTAAACGTAAATTTCTTTAATCTTTTTGATAATTAATTAGTTTGTTTCTATGTGTGTGTGTGTGTGTGTGTTTTGTATATTTTTTTTTTTTTTTGTTCTTTCTAATATTCTATAAATTTAGATAGAATTTATTTGTGTGTGTGTGTTTGACAAAATCACTAAATTAAAATTTTATTTTTTATTTTAAATTCGTCAATTTATACATTTTACTGTGTAAAATTTATAAGGGAGACGCACTAAAAATTTTTACAGTAAACTACTCTGGTGAATTTTTATACCCAGAGTCTTAATAACTCCCATGAGATATTTCTAATTTAATTAATTCAACTAATGTAATAAATTTGACGTAAAATCGTTTAATAAATTTAATTAAAAAAAAAAAAAAAACAAAAAGACAACAACAACAATAACAACAACAACATTCTCTCATAATCTGAATAACAAAAAAAAAAAAAAAAAATTAAAAATTTATTCATTAAAATTTTTATTTTTTATTTTTTTTTTACCAAACAAAATCAACTTTGGATGCTCTGTACGTTTAATTTTTTTTAATTTGTGTAAATTTTCTTTAAGATTTTCTCTGTGTGTTTATTCAGAAGAGTTGTGCGAGAACAAAGATAAACACAACATCCCCCCGCTAAGTAGAATTAGTAAAAAAAAATTTCTTTTTTTTAATTGAATTTTGGTTTTTATTTTTTTGTTATTAAACAAAAAAAAAAAAAAACAACGAACAACGAACAACAAAATAGATTTTTATTCAATTATTTTTAACTAATAATAAAATAGAAAATTCTATGAAAATTTCTTTAATCCTTTTAAATTAAAATTAAAGGATTAAAATTAAAACAATTAAGACGATTGTAAGATTGCTTTTTTTTTTTTATCTCTATTCACTTTTAAGCATTTTCAACATTTCAAATTTTAGTTTTTGTTTTTTTCCAAATATTCGATCAACACAGCCAACACCACAACGTTTATTTTAATTAGTTCTGTACAAATTTAGTTTTTTTTTTGTTAACAAGAAATTATAATGAACAATTATTTTCTTTCTACACCTTTATTTTTATTACTTATCACTCATTCTATTCCCTCTTCCCCCCCACCCCCCACCCTCCCCACCTATATATATATTTTAAAAATTTGCTGATTTAAAAAAAAAAAAAAATTATGTTTGTTTTTAATTTTTCAACTTTTACTGCTAGAAAAAAATTATTTTTCTCCTTTCCTTTTTTTTTTTTCTTTCTTATAAAAATAAAATACATCGTTTTTTTTTTTTTTGGATTCTTATCTTAACAAGAAAGACAAGAAAGATTTATTCAAATAATTATCTACTTTAAAAAATCTTCTATCACCATCATCATCCCCCTTTACACCTTTTACACTAACACAATTACAAAATGTGTATAATTGGTGAAATGGGTGAACGTGGTTGATGAAAATTTTTTTTAACTTTATTTACAATTATTTAAGAAGAATAACAACAACAACAACAACAACAATTATTGAATTTGATGTCTCATTATTAAAAATTAAATAAGGAGAATCAAAAAAAAAAAAAAACTAAAAAGAAAAAGAAAAAGTGAAGTAAACTTTTTATTTTATAATTTTTGTTGTTGTTGTTGTTGTTGTCTTTCACAAAAATCAGAAAAAAGAAATAAAAATTAAAATGAAAATTTTTAATAAATAAAAATTCAATCAATCAAAAGTATAACTATAGGAGGAAAATAAGAGAAATTTTCCGCTATAAATAGTATGTTAGTACATACTTACTAATTTATTTACTACAATTAAATAGTAGTAGGACTATTACTAACTAAACCTCCCTTCCACTTATTACCTTCTTTACTTTATTTATTTCACAAGAAAAAAAAAACAAACAAACAAACAAAGAAACAAATTAGAAATAATTACATAAGTTTGCTTGTGTCTGTTTAAGTTTTCTTGTAAGTTTTACTCTTTATACTCGTTACGTGTTATTGAAATTAATTAATTTGAATTAATTATCAATAACAACAACAACAACTACAACAACAATAATAATAATAATAATAATAATAACAACAACAACAACTACAACAACAACAAAAGAGAATAAAAAATAAAGAAATTAAAAAATTTATGGTTTAGAGACTTTTTTTTTGTTTACAGCAATTTCTTTCTTCTTCTTCTTCTTCTTCTTTTTCTTCTTCTTCTTCTTCTTCTTCTTCTTCTTCTTCTTCTTCTTCATAGTTATTTTTTTATTCTCTTTTTTTTTTGTCTTTAAAAAATTGAAAAGAATTTAATAAAATTAAGTTCACGAACTAATTGTAAAATATCCAATCAAAATCACTTTTCTCATTATTAAGGAACCGAAAAAAATAAAACCAAAAATTTTATGTGGAAATTTTCAAATTCAAATGAGACTTTTCCTTTTTCATTAATTTCCACACTAATTGTTTTGTATATTTTTTCTTTTCACCTTTTTCCCTTTTTTTAATGTAAGGTGGGTTGTGGGGGGGTTGTGGGGATTTCTATTGATTATTATTGTTGTTAATTATCCGTTTCTCATCAAATATTTGTTTATTTTTTTCTTCTTTTTATAAAGTTCAATATTTTTCTATTCCTCTCATTACTCTCTCTCTCTCATTACTCTCTCTCTCTCTCTCTCTTTAATTTTTCCTTTTCTTTTCTATTTCTCTCTGTCGTTTCCCTTACTCAATCTATCTTGCTCTCTCTCTCTCTCTATCTCTCTATTCTTTTTTGTTTTTTTTTTTTTGTTTTTATTGTTTTTGTTTGTGAGATCAAATGCATATAAATATAAGGATGGATGCCACACATTAAAAATCAGATTTATGTCAACGTAATCAACGTGAAGGAAAAAAAAAAACAAAAAAAACAAAAACAACAAATTAATTAAAAATTAAAGAAATAAATTTTTTTCGAAAAAAAATAATAATTATCACCTTCATCAAGTTTTATTTCTCTCTCTCTCTCTCTCTCTCTCTCTCTCTCTCTCTCTCTCTCTTTTTAATTTTCTGTTCCACTTTAAGAAACAGTACGTTAGAAAATAAAAGAAAAACCTCGGCCGTTTGAATTTTTATATAGAACTTTTTCTTTTTTTTTTTTGTTTTAATTTTATGTATGAGTGTGTGTGTGTGTGTGTGTGTATGTGTGCGTGATGTATATGGATTCAATGTGATTTAAAAAGAAAAACAACATTTTAAAATTCTCCTTTGATTAATTTTTTTTTTTTTTTTTTTTTCAAACAAAAACTGACAAAAATACACTTTCCAAAAAAATACTTTTCATATTAGGTAAAAAAATGCAAAAAAAAACGCTTAAAAAATATTTTTATCTTATTTATAAATGTGTGTGCAAGTGTGTGTGTGTGTGTGTGTATATGCTTATATTTTTTTTTTTTGATGATTTGATTTTTCCCTGTTTTTTTTACTATATATAAAAATATATTTCCTAATTTTTCCTAATTTTCTTTTTTTCAGTATTTATTTTCTTATATTAAAAAAATATTGTGCATTTATTCTTAAATTATTAATAAAAATGAAACAAACAAACAAACAAACAAACAAAAACAAAACAACAACAACAACAAAAATTTAATGAAACAATTTAGAAATTAGTTAATTAGCGCCTTTAAATGTGGAAACTCAATTTTCTCTCTTTTTCTTTTTTTGTTTTTTGTTTTTTTTTTTGTTTTTTTTTTGTTTTTTTTGTTTTTTTTTTGTTTTTTAATTGTAGATGTTTTTAATTGTACGTCTGTTTATGTCTCGCTTTGTTAGATGTGTGTGTGTGTGTGTGTGTGTGCCTGCGTGTGTGTGCCTGCGTGTGTGTGCCTGCGTGTGTGTGTGTGTGTGTGGCTGTATGCATTTTTTATTGTTGTCATTCTGTTTGTCTTTAATTAATTTCTTTTTCTTCTTAAATTTTTTTTTCGTAGAAATTGATTTCTTGCTCTCTTTCTCTTTCTCTCTATTCTCTCTTTTTTTTCTTTCTCTCTATTCTTTTGAAAATCTTACAAATTATGCTTTGTTAAAAAAAGTCACAAGAAAAAAAAAAAAAAAAAAGGAAAAACACAAAAGTGAAAAAAGTGAAAAAGAAAAAAAAAGAAAAATAAAAAATAGAAAATAATTGATTGATTTTTTGTGGGTTATTATGGGTATGGGAAAAGCGATTAAGATTTTCAATTGAATTTATAAGATTTCCTTTCAAATAAAACTAAATGAAAAGAAAAGAAAAGAAAACAATAATTTTTTTTGTTTGTTTTTTTCGTTAAAATTTTCTAATGGCCCTGTGTTAGTACCGACATTTCTAACTTATTTTCATTTGAAAGAAACAACAACAACAAAAATAAAAATAAAAAAAATATTGATACAATAAAAACCAGAACAACAACAACAACAACAACAACAGCAACAGCAACAGCAATTATTTCAAATTTAAAAAAAAAATGGATAAATGTGACAAAGAAAATAATTTATGTAACAACAACAACAACAACAACAACAACAACAAAATTCATCAAATTTTCATAAAAAAAAAAAAAAAAACAAACAAACAAACCAATTTTCATATTTTACTTTTTTCATTTTCATTTTTGTTTTTTGTTTTTTGTTTTTGTTATTATTTTAAACATTGACTTTTTCTCTTATCACTTATTCTCTCTCAACAACAGCAACTCTCTTTTTCTTTATTTCATTTTCTGTCACTGTTTTCTCTCTCACTCTCTCTCTCTCTCTCTCTCTCTGCTTATTCTAAAAAAAAAAAAAAACAAAAATTTATAACTTTTTTCTTTTATTAGTTTTTCCTTCTAAAATTTTCTCACTTATTGCGGGTATATTTGTATTTTTTGTTTCTATTTTTTTTGTTTTTTTTTTGCATTAATTTTCCATAATAAAAATACAAACAACAACAACAAGAACAAATCAAATATGAAATTACTTTGTAACTTTCAAGTAACAAAATTTTTTTTTTATTTCTATAAAAATAAATTTTTGATAAATTTCATAAAACGTAAATTTAATTGAAGCAAAAAAAAAAATGCCCATAGGGGAAAATGAGTTTTTTTGTTTAACAAAAAAAAAATAAAAATAGAAAAATAAAAAAATTGATGATGAATTCAAGTAGTCACCAACCTCCGACCCTTCCCTCATCATTATCAGTAATTCAATATTTTTTTATTTTCGTTTTTTTTTTTTTTTTTTTTTGTTTTATTCTTTCACAACAATTCTCTGACGTCATTATATTTATTGAATAAAATTACATTATATAACACACGTGTACACACGCACACATACATACACACACACACACACCCGTAACCCCACCGATCGTTAAATGAGAAGAAAATGTTAGTCACTGACACAGGGAGCATCAATTAAAATTTGAAATTTGAAATTTGAAATTTTTACCGTAAAAAAAATGTCAAAAATCTAAAATCAAAATAAAAGAAAGAGAAAAAAAAAACAGAAAAAGAAAGAGAAAAAAAAAACTGAACCAATTACAAATTATTTGAAATAAAAAACAAGAAATGAAATTTTGGAATTGAAGGGTGAGGAAATGTCAAAAACTGTCAAAAAATGTCAAAAAATGTCAAAAAAAAATCGTAATTTCTGTTTCTTTCAATAAATTTTCATTTCTTCTTTTCCTTTGAGTTTAATTTTTTTTTTTCTCTTTGCATTGTTTTCTTTTCTTTTCTTTTGAATTTCAAACAATTTGTGTTTTTTTTATAATTTCATTTGAACTGACATTACAGTTTTTCTAATTAACATTTATCAAAATAATTTCAAAACTTTTAGAAAATTTAGAAAGAAAAATCGAATAAGAAAAAAAAAAAAGAGAATAAGAAAACAAAAGAATAAGAAAAGAAAAGAAAAGAAAAGAAAAGAAAAGAAAAGAAAAGAAAAGAAAAGAAAAGAAAAGAAAAGAAAAGAAAAGAAAAGAAAAGAAAAGAAAAGAAAAGAAAAGAAAAGAAAAGAAAAGAAAAGAAAAGAAAAGAAAAGAAAAGAAAAGAAAAGAAAAGAAAAGAAAAGAAAAGAAAAGAAAAGAAAAGAAAAAGAATAAGAAAATAAAATAGTTATTGTGAATATGTTTAGTATACTTTCAGAGCTTTAATTAAAATTAATTATATTTAACTTCAAAAAATAATTAGCAAAAATACAAAACATTAAAAAAGTCCATAAAATATTATTAGTGAATTTTTTGTTGTTTTTGTTTTTGTTTTTTTTTAACACAATCCGCCTTAAAAATTTAAATTTTTTTTCTTTTGTTCTTCTTCTTATTTTTTATTTATTTTTTAATTATGTTTAATTAATTTTTAACTTTACTCATTCACAATTGCTTTCAGTAATTTTTCATTTCATTTCATTTTTTTTTCTTTTTTCGCTTCTTTAAAATAAATTTCATCACAACAGACTAAACATTAAAACAAAGTACGGTGATTGGTGTGGGGGTTGGTTGGGGGGGAAAGGGAGGGATATAGATTAAAGTAAATTTTTTTGTAAATATTTAAAGGGAATTCTTTTCCGTTTTTTTTTTTCTTTCATTTTTATTGGACAATTTAACAAGTTTATTTATGCGCCCCCCCCCATGCCCCTCTGTTTTTAAGTTTTGTTTATTTATTTTTTTTTGTTCTAGAATAATTTTTAGAGAAATTCATAGAAAAAAATCAATTCATATTTTACAAAATTTTATCGCTTATAATTATTTCAAGAGAAAAAGTGAAAAATGAAAAATCAACAAAGAAAAAAAAAACAAAAAACAAAAAAAAAAAGCAACCAACACCCGTTAAAAAAAAGTTTCTCGGTGAATTTTCTTTGAACAATTTTGGGCAAAGAAAAAAAAAATCTATTTATTTTTATGATGACGTGTACATACACATGTATATATTTATATACATACAGACAGACAGATATTACAGTATAGAAAATTGGTGCAGAAATAAAATTGTAACAGAAAAAATAATGAAAGAGGATAATCAGGGTGTAATTATGAAAGAATCGAAGTGGATAATTGAGGGTGGGTGGTTTTGGATAATAAAAATTATCACAGTGCTGCTATTTGTGTTGTATTTTTATTTTATAAGCACCTCCTCCACGCCCCACCCATCAAATACCCATCAAATACAATGAAAGTATTTTTTTAATTCCGATACTTTTCGTACTTCTGACGTTTTTGTTAAATTTTTCTTTTAGAGAATTTTTAAAGAAATTTTGTACACAAAAAAAAAGGGGAACAACTGAAATTAACGAGTGGGCCAACTACTCACAAATTTTATAATTAATTAAATTTTAAGTACGCTTTAAACGGGTTGGGAATGGGTGGGGGTTATGCTGGATCTTATTTGCTTTATATTCGCTTAAATAAAATTATTGTGCAACAAGAAACACAACAACAAAAAAATAAATAAAAAAACACAAAACGAACAAGAAGAATTTTTAAGTGAAAACAATAATTTTCCTTTAATTGAATAATTTCTAGAAAAGAAAATTTAGCAAAATTAAAGAAAGAATGAAAAAAAAAAAAATAAAAGGAACAATATTTTCTATGCTGTAATTATTTGTTCAAAGTTTCTCTCTTTAAAATTAATTGAAAATATTATTAAATATTTTGTACATCGTCTTAGTTGATTTTCATTTTTCTTTTTCATTTTTTTTTTTTGGATTTTATGAAGAGAATAGAAAAAAATAGAAAAGAACGAAAAGAAAGAAAACAAATTTTAATTGAAAATAATTGTGAATGAATATTTGTTAATGCAAAAATCTAATTTAATTTAACATTTTTTTTTTTTTTTTTGTGTGTTTTTACTTTTCATTTTAATCATTTTAGTTTTTAATTTAACAACATTTTTCCTTTTTCATTTTTCATTTTTTTTTTTTTTGTCTTATTTTCTTCTTTTTCTTTTTTTTTTTTCCTTTTTTCTTTTTTTCTTCTTTTTCTTTTTTTCTTTTTTTTTTTTCCTTTTTTCTTTTTTTCTTTTTTTGTGTTTTTAGAAAAAAAAAAAAAAAAATGAAGGAAATTTCCTTGAGAACAAAAAAATACTTGTAATTTTTTTTCCTCAAGTTTTCTTCTTGTTTTTTTTTTTTTTTTTTTTTTTTTTGTTTTGTTTTAATTTTAAATTAGTTTTAAGAGAATTTTCTTTTTTTTTGTTTTTTTTAATTGATTTATTTTTTATTCAATATTTTTATATTTTTTTTTATTTTTTTCACGTCGCAAATATATTTTTTGCATGTTGATCCCATTGCCTGATTGTGTGCCGCTCTTTTACCTTTTTTGCAGTTACGTGTTATCAGAGCATTCAGATCAACATTAGAAGATTTAGAAGAACGTCGTTCAGTTCATAGTTTACATAGTTTACGTAGTTCAAGAAGTCATACTGGTATAACTGGATATACACCACAACAATCACAATTGGCAACATCATCATCTTATAATCCATCTTTACGTATACCACAAACACATTCAGCTCAACTACAACAACAGCAACAACATCATCAACAACAACAACAACAAAAACAACAACATCAACAACAACAACAACAGCAACAACAGCAACAACAACAACAAGCGTTAACACCAACAGCAAATATTGCTGATTTATCATATATTGATGAGGATCCACTAAATAATACAAATAATAATGGTCGAACAAATACTGCACGCTCTTCTGCAAATAATAATAATGCTTTATCCTCAGCAATTAATTACAATGATGATTTGCCAAGGCCTGTGCACGAAACTCGAATTTAAATAATACTTTTTTTTGATCCTTATTATTTTTTTTTCCCCAAATTATTCTTATTCTTATTTTTTGTTTTTTTTTTTTTTTCTGTTTTTCTGTTTTTTCCTTTTTCTGAATTTTCCTTTTTCGTATTTTTTTCTTCCCTCTATTTTTTTTCTTCTCTGTTTTTTTTTTTTTTTAATATTCTCATATAAAATATTTTCTCTCTTTTTTACTACACCTGTTGTGTTTTCTCTACTCTCTTTATCATCACTTGTTAATTTTTTTTTTTTTTCTTTTCTGTTTCCATTTTGAAAAAAAAATTTAAGATTTGTTTTCCATTTAAAGTTCTTTAAAAACACAACAACAACAACAACAACAGTATTTAATTTAATTTTATTAAAAAAAAAGAAAGTCATTAACGATGAAAAAAGAAGAAGACGAAGAAAATTCGTCTAGTAAAAAAAAAGAAGAAGAAAGATTGAGGAAATTTTTAAAATGAGAAAAAAAAAAAAAAAAACAGAAGAAGAAAAAAAAAAGAAGAAAAATTTAAAATTAAACAAAAAAAATATAAAAATTTAAAATTAAATTATTATTATTATTATTGAATCATTGAATTATTGAATTATTGAATATAATTATTATTGTTATTATTATTCAAAGAAGAAGAAGAAGAAGAAAAAGAAGAAAAAATAAAAAAAAAACCCAATCCAACAAAAACCAACCACAACAAAAAAAAAAAAAAAAACAAACCATTTATTAATTGAAATAAAATACACACACAAAACAATTAATTATTAATTTATTGTCCCGAATATTTTTTAAGTATTGTTTTTTTCTTATTTGGCTTGGCATTAATAAATAAAATTCAAACAAAAAATTTAAAAAAAAAAAAACAAATTTATTTATTAAATAATTTTTAATTTCAAATAATTGGCGTTATATATTTTCTCTCTCTCTCTCTCTTTTTGTCTTTTCTATTTTCTAGTTTCTAGGTTTTAAATTTTTTTTCTCTTGCACTTTTTTTTTTTTACTTTTTAAAAAATTTTTTTTAGAAAAAAATGAAAAACATTTTTTTTTGTCTTCTTTTGTTTTTGGAATGAGAAAAAAAAAAAAAACAGAAGAACTTTTTACAAATTAAAGGAAAAAAAAAAAAAAAAAGGAAGAGAATTTAAATAAAAATTTATTTGCATTGCAAGCTTTTCTTTTATTTATTATTTTTGTATTGTATTTGTTTTCCCTTTTCTTTTTTTTTTCTTTTTTTTGATGATATTTTGTCGTTATTTTGTTTTTCTTCTGCTATTTATATTTAAATTGTACAATTGTTACACTCTACCTATAAATATGATATTGTATGGAAAGGAGAAAAAAAGGGAAAACAAGCATACAAAAATACATACACACACACACACACACACAGTCAAATACACACAAACACACACATACAATTATTTATTTACTTTTAATAATTTCAACGGACATATTGGTAACTATAAATACATACATACATACATACATACATACATACATACACACACACATATATACATACATACATACATACATACATACATACATACATACATACATACATACATACATACATACATACATACATACATACATACATACATACATACATACATACATACATACATACATACATACATACATACATACATACATACATACATACATACATACATACATACACATAGATTACGTAAATTTACATTTTGTATTTTACTTCTTTTTTTTTAAACCCAGAAGCCACACCAACCCCCACCCACAATATATAAAATCTTTTCCTTAATAGTGGAATTTTCAGTCAAACAATTAAGAAATTTTATTCTTTACATTTTTCTTGATTGAAAAAAAAAAAAATAAATACGTGCGAATTGAGTTCAATAGAATGACGTCATATTTTTATGTGTATAAAATTTTTCATTTGAAGAATAAAAATGTTAGAAGAAAAATGTAAAGAATTTAAACCATTTATTATTTTTTTTTTTCTTATTTTTAGCTTGAATCTGGAATGTCTGCGCACATTGTTTTTTTTTTTTTTTTTTTTTTTTTGTATTTTATTTTAATTTAATCAAAATATGAAAAAAAAAAAAAAAAAGAAAATTTATTAAGTAAGATTACGTATTATAAAGAATTTGTAAAAAAACAAAAAAACAAAAACAAAAGAAAAAATCATTTCAATTTCTTTATACAGTGGTACTCGGTTATAACGAACTTCACTTATAACGATCTTTCGGTTATAACGAACTTTTTTTTTGGTCCCTTGAAGTTCGTTATAACCGAGTTTCACTGTAGTTATTGTTTTTTTGTTTTAAACAAAAATAAATACTGAGTTTAATTAACGGATGAGTTAATCCAAAAACAACAAACAAACAAACAAACAAACAAAACATAACAAATATTACAAAAACAAGTTTGTTTATTATTATTAGACAGTTTGTAGTGATTCTACTGTTGTTCAAAATAATAAATCGTCTTCTTTTTATTCTGGGTGACAAGAAAAGGCAAAACAAAAGAAGAAATAAAAATAAGAAATAATTCTTATAAATATTAATTATTTTTGTGTTGTGGAATGAATGAAAGAAAAGAAAAAAAAAACAATTTTTATGTGAATTGAATTTTTTTTTTTATAATTATTATTTTCTTCTTCTTTTGTTTTTCTCTCTCTCTCTCTCTCTCCCCCTCTCTTTTGGTTGATTGTGTTACTTTTCTTATTTGATTGTTTTGAATTCTTAAATGTTTGTTTTATTTATATTTATTTTTTTTTTTTACCTCTTCTTTAATTTCACTGATTTTACTTAGAGACCAATCAAAATAAAAACCAAAATGAAAAAATTAAAAAAAAAAAACACAAAATAATTATTTCACTTTAAAAATAAATTAAATTAAAAAAGAAAGAAAAAAAAAAACACAACAACAACAAAGTTCAAGTAAAGAAGAAGAAAATATAAAAAAAAAAAAAAAATAAAGAATTAAATAATTCTTTAATTTCTGAATGTGTTTCAAATAAACAAACAAAATGAAAGTATAATCACGAAGAATTAACCAAATGATTTAATTTTACATGAAAAATTACAAATATTTATGAAAATAAAGAAGAAGAAACAAAATAAAAAAAAAGTAAGAAGAAGAAGAATATTTATCTTGTTCAGTTTTTTTTTCTTTTATTTTGTTTTTCTCTCTTCTTTCTTAATTTAATTTCTTTCATCAAAAAGAAACAAAGAATAATAGGTCAGAGTCTCGCCTTTTATGTGTACCCAATAAAAAAATGGACACGTCTTTTACTTTACTTTAAAACAACAACAAAAAATTACAAAAAAAAATTAAATAAATATTTTCAATACGGCAATAATAAAAATTAATTATTTATTAGCAGCAGAACTTAGTTAGTTGAATAAAGAAGAAAATTAGTTTTTAAATGTGAATTAATCCACGTCCAATTTATATTCGAAATATTTTCTTTCTATTGTTCAGTTGACTTTTAATGGTTTGCGTCTCGGGTAACTTCCTTTTTTTTTTTTAGACACAATTTTAAACTGATCTACCGATTAATTCGTCCAGAAATCTTCCCAAACTAAAATTCCGATATAATTTTTACGTTTTTTTTTTTTTCATCTTTTTAAAGGAAGGAAAATACAGAATATAATTCTGTTCAATGAAATTTCCTCAACATCCTACACGTTTTCTTAAAAATAAAATTAATTTATTTTAAATTTAAATCACCGAATAAATTTATATTCAATAAATTTTTTGAATATTTTCCATTTGTACCAGTTAAAAATATTTAGTCACAACACTAAAAAAAAAAAAAGAAAAATGATCAAAAATTAAAACAAAACAAAAAAAATTAATAATCACAAATTAAAAAAAATTAAAAAAAAATATCGTAAGAAAATCTGCGACAAATCTTCCCCGTTTTTAACAAAAATTATAAGCAAACAAAAAAAAAATGGTAACATCTCTAACATATCATTTATTAAGATTAAAGAAAAACTAAATTAAATAATTTTAAATCGAATTGACACAAAAAAAAAAGAAAAAAGTCAAAACTAAAAAAAAATTTCGATTTGAAAAAATCAAAAAGAAGAAAATTATAAAAAAAAATTTACATTAATTTACCTTTTGAAAATTAGTAGAAAAATGCAACAATTCAATCATCATTTAATGAACAAAAAATATGTAGAGAAAAAAAAGTTATAAATAAAAATACAAAAAAAAAAAAAAAAAACAAAACAAAAACAAAAATTCTTAATAATTAATTAATTCCAAAGTACCAAGTACCAAGTACCAAGTTACAAGTACCAAGTTACAAGTACCAAGTTACAAGTACCAAGTGTTTTTAGATGAATATTTTACACAGAAAGAAAGTTGAAGTTGTTTAATAATTTTTTATTCATTGGAAAAAATACAAAAAAAAAAAACAACAAACCAACAAACCAACAAACAAAAACAGTGACAACAATTGAATGTTTCTACCAAAAACAGTTTTTTTTTTCATGATTCTTGAACAGAATGCAAAAAAAAAATAAAAAATAATCATTGAAATTATCAATTGGGAATGTTTTTTTTTAGTGTGTGTGAATACCAAAAGTGGGAGGATTTAGCTGAATTTATATTTACAATTCAGTTCGTATGAATTTTGTTTGTTTTTTAATAATCAAAAAAAAAAAAAAAAAACTTCAAACAAATTAAAACGTTAAAATATTTTTTTTTATCTTTTAAAATTTTTGTTACACAACAACAACAACAACAACAAAAAATACAAAATTTATTTTCATCGTTACATTTTTGTATTGGCACTTTAAAAGTGAAATATGTGAATATGCTTTTCTTTTCTCTTCTTCGTCTTATTTTTTTCATCGCCCCAACAAAAAAAAAGGGAAAAGAAAAACGAAAAGAAAAACACAAAAAAAACGGACAATCAGATTTTCTGTTTTTTTTTTTTTTGTTTTGTTTCTTTTTAATCTAAGATGAATCTGTTTTTATTTTTCTATTTATTGGGATTCACTTGAATAACATTTCTTCAACATTTTACCCAAGTTCCACTTGAATATTAATAATGAAAGAAATAAAGGAATTTTTTTTTTCTTTGCGTGTCCCTCACCGTTTAAATTTATTTTTCGTCTTTTTTTTTTTACACTTATTCATTTTGATATTTTCATGAAAATTTTCATCATAGAAAAAGAAAATCCCCCCCCCCCCCATTTCTGTTTTCGTTTTGTATTGTTACCAGTTTCTTCCTTTCTTCGTTTGTTCTTCTTCTTCTTCTTCTTCTTTCTTTTGTTGATGTTTTTGGGGATATAAATTTACCATGAACAGAGAGAAATGAAAAAAAAAAAAAAAACGGAATAAAATGAAAACTTAAATAATAAAAAATAATTGTGTTTTCAATTCTTCGTACTTTCCCCACCTACTTCACCCTACTGCCATACACACAAGACGAAAATGAAAAAGGATGAGAAAAAAAAAAGTTCTATATTGTGAAAATTGCGGTCAAAACTTTATAATGCATTTGATAAGAACAAAAAAAAAAAAAGTAGAGACAAAACAAAATCAAAGAAAAAAAAAAAAAACAGGAAGAAATTTATAAAAAAAAAATTACAAATTTTTTGTTAAAAATAATTTTTAATCATATTGATTCCTCTCTCTCTCTCTCTCACTCTATTTCTTTATATTTCTATCTCTTTTTCACTATTTATCAACTATCAACACTTCCAATATTTTTTTTCTTTTGTGATTTTTAATTTTTATTTTTAAATCAAAAAAAAAATTATTCTACATTTTTTTTTTTTCTTTTATCTCAACAATTTTTTTTTTCTTCTATAATTAAAAAAAAAAAAAATTAAAATAGAAAAAAAATGTCTATAAAATTATTGGATATCAATTTAATTATTATCAAAATAATTTACTTTAAAATTTTATATAAAATTTTTATTTTCTTTATAAAAGAAACAACAAAAAAATCCAAAAAACCCATCTTATAAATCACGATTAATTAATTTCACACTAATTTTTGAATAAATAAAATAAAAAAATTGTTTAATTATATTTGTCCTGTTTGTATTTTAGAGATTTTATTTTGTTCAGTTTTTTTTTGTTATCATTCTGACGTCATTATTAATAATTATCTTGGTTTATAATTTTTACAATAACAATATTTTATTAGTAAATGTTAACGATTACTGTCTATAATTGTGTGAATGGGGCGTCTCGATTTTTATTTATTTTCAGCGAAAATAAAACGGTTTTTACCGCACAATTTTAACGGTTTCACTTAATTGAAGTTTCAACTTAACATTTTGATAATAATTTGTTTGTTGTATTTCAATTATTTCTATTAATCAAGTAGGTACATCAATGACTAAGTTTATTAGTAACTAAGGAGACCTACTATTTTTTTTTGAGGTTGGTTCTGAACCACCTAACATCTTGCAATATGCAATTTTTATAATTCGATTTGTCGCATTATCAGCGGTTAGGAAACATCTGTAGATTTCCTTAAGATGAATCGTACGATTATTTTGATAATAATTTCTTGTTTGTCTGATTTACATTCAATGACACATTTTTCTTTGTTTGTTTTTTTTTTTTACATTCAAGTTATTAAGTTTTTACAGTAAAAAAAAAAAAAAATTGTTATTATTATTATTAATTTTTGTTGCAATTAATTGAACTTCACTTCAAACTAAAAAAAGAAATTTTTCTTTTAAAAATATTTAATTGTTGTTTTATTTTGTGTTTGTTTTTTTTTTTTTTGTTTCCTTCTTTCTTTTTCTATTCTTTCCATTTCTATATTGAAAGGCAGAAATAGAGAGAGAGAGAGAGAGAGAGAGAGAGAGAGGAAACAAAGTGGAAAACAAACAAAAGTAAAATAGAATAAAATAGAAGAAAAATAAACAGGAAATGCTTTTTGTTGTTTTTTTTCTTTTTTTCCGTTTTTGTTTTTTTTTCTGGCGTTTTCAATCAATTGATTGCAGCCTTAAGGAAAAAGAGAAAAACAAAAGGAAAGAAAAAAAAAAGCAAAGCAAAGAAATAAAAGAAACGCACAAAACAAAATTAAAAAAAAGAAAAAAAAAACAAAAAGTAGAAAAAATAAATTTTTTTACAATAAAAAAAAAAAAAAAAAAATACTCCCATACCTAATGTGTTCCCTAACACGGAGCTCTCCGCACACCAAAATATCCTTATTAACACAAAACTCTTAATAAATAAAAAAAATACTCTTTTATTAATCCCTAAAACTTTTAATGATCCTTTTTTTCTTTTCTTTTCTTTTCTTTTTTTTTTTTTTACTGCAATTTTAATTAATTAAAAATTATTTTTGTTCTTTTTACTTTTTTTTTTATTTGAAAGAAAAACTATTAATTAGTAAAGTGAAGTATTCATCTTCTCTCTCTCTCTCTCTCTCTGTCTCTTTCTATATTATATGTTTCTGTTTTTTTACTTTTACTTTCACTCTCTCTCTCTCTCTCTCTCTTTCTCTCTTTCTAATTTAGTACTTAATTTGTTAAGCCGACTTTATGTATTTTTTTTTTATTTACTCTCTAAAACTCCTTTTAACTCTCTAAAACTCTCTTTAATTTAATTTAATTAATTTTCTAATTAATTTCTTTTCTTTTGATTTTAATTTTAAAATTTTATCTTTGTTGTATTAATTTCTCTCCAAAAAAAAAAAAAAAAAAAATCCAAATTTAAAAAAAAAAAAAAAAAAAAAAAAAAAAAAAAAAGAAAATGTTATGAAAAGGAAACAAAACAAATCATATGAATAAAGCTTACATATTTCATCAGCAATGTTTGGGCTTTTGTTGAATTTTTTTTGTTTTTTTTAATCAATCAGAATTTCACAAATGAAAATGTGAAACAAAAAAAAAATACAAAAACAAAACAAAGGATGGTAAAATTTTCACGCAAAAAAAATGTTCAGTTTTTTTTTCTTTTTAAAATTAAAAAGAAACGAATTCGTTTTTTCTTCTTTTCTATTTTCTCTCTCTCTCTCTTTGTTCTTCTTATTCTTCTTCTTTTTGTTATGCCCCTTTAATGTCTTCTATTGGATGTGCAAAACAGAAAGTAAATATCGGATGAAGAAAAGAAGAAATTAGGAAAAATGGGGGAAAAAGAGAAAACAAAAAAAAAAAATTGAAAATGAAAATGTAAAAGGAAAAAAAACTGAAAATGTGAAAATGGAAACCACCTTAAAGTCTCTCTGATTAATTAGGAAAAAGAAGAAAAAATGGATACAAAAAAAAACGAGAGTAAAAAATTGAGAAACGTTCGTGTGGAAAAATCAAATGAAAGAAGAAAAAAAAAAAGAAAATGGCGCCGTTGGTGAAAAAAATTTAAACGACAACAAAACAAAAAAGAAAAAAAAAAACAAAAAAAAAAAAGACAAAAAGAAAAAAGGAGAAAAATTGTGGAGAAACCAACAAAATTGAATATATTTATTTTCTTTTTTTTTTTTTTGGTTTAAAAAAACAGAAAAAAAAGGAAAATTATTTTCACTTTTGGAGTTTTCTTCTTTTCTTTTTTTTTTTTTCTTTCTTTTGTTTGTTTATTTTTAATTTATTATTTTTTTGTTTGTTTATTGTTGTCGTTTTTCATTTTTACCATTACGCTCCAACCTATAAACCCTAGACCCCGCCCCCCCCCACAAACCCACTAAAACATATTTTATTTAAAAAAAAATATTAAACAAAAAGGAAATATTTGTTTTTTTTCTTTTTGTTGTAACATTTTTTTTTTTCCAAAAACAAAATGGTGTCCAAAATGTGGTGAGTAAATGAATATGTTCGTGTGTGTTAATGTATGAATATAAAATACACACACACAAATACACACATACGTAATTATTTAACTCCCATTTTACAATCATGGAAATTGTTGTTTTCTTAAAAGTTTTTAAGTAAACAACAGCAACAACAATAACAACAACAACGACAACAACAAGAACATCCAACGATAAAATAAAATTTAAATAGAAAAAAAATAGAAGAACGCTGACGTTCTATCTCTCTATTTTTCTCTCTTATTCTCTCTCTCTCTCTCTCTCTGTCTTTCTCAAAATTTAATGTTTTTTTTTTTGTTGCTCTAAAAAAATTAAAGAATTTAAAAACTTGGTCATTATCCCATTTTTTTTTTTTCTACTTTCTATTGAAGGTGATAGGTGGTGAGTTGCAAGAGCGTTTGATTCCGGTACCCTACAGCAAGAGCTCCACTGATCAAGCTGTAAGCTGCTTTCCTTTCAAAACTTCTATTTTCTTATTTTTTTTTTTTTTTTTCTTAGAAAAAAAAAGAAAAAAAAAATTGTTTGTTTTTCTTTCTTTTTTTTTTTTTTTTTCTTAAATAATTTTTTTTTCTTTTAATTTTAACAACTTTGACTTTTTTTTTGTTTTTCTTTTTGTGATGTTTATATATATTATTTTATATATATTCTGTCTCTCTCTCTCTCTCTCTCTCTCTCTATCTTACTTATACTTTCTTACTTACAAACTTATTTTTCGTTTCGTTTCGTTTTTGTTTTTCTTTTTTTTCTTAATTTAATTTCAACTTACACTTTTTTTTTTGTCTTGATTCAATTTTTTTATTTCTGTTGATTATTTCGTTTTTCATTTTCTAATTCGAAACATTAAAAAAAAAACAACGAAAACGAAATGGAAAAAAATGACAGAAAAATGAAAAGTTTTTCTTTTTATTTCCCTTTTTTTACTTAATTTATTTTTCACTAATTTTCTTTTGTTTTTCTTTTTCTTTTGTTTTCTCAGTTCCGATAATTTTTTGTCTAACTTTTATCGTTTGTTTTTTTTTTTATTGTTGTTGTACATTTTTTTTTCATTTGTTTCCATTTGATTTGGACATTTTTTTTTTAGAGTCTTCAGTTTTCGATTCGTTTCGTTTCGTTTCGTTTCGTTTCGTTTCGTTTCGTTTCGTTTTTTTTTTTTTGTTTGTTCACGGACAACACAAAAAGAAAAAAACCAAATTAATCTAAATATATTTTTTTTTTTTTGTTCCTTAAATTTTCTATTTTGAATTTTCATTTTCTTTGTTTAATTTTCCTTCTTTTTTTTTTTGGTACGTTTATTCCGTTGATAATAAAGTAAAATTATTAATTTTCAATTATTAGAAAAATTAGAAAAATTAGGAAAATTTAGAAGAATTAGGAAAAATTAGAAAATGAAAAATGAATAAATATTCACTTGCACAAACACATTTTTTTTTTTTTTTAATTTTTTTTTATGTAAAAGTGAATAAACTTTTTTTTTTGTTCTGAATTTTCATTTAAAATTTCTGTTTTTAAAGAATTTTCATTTTTATATTATTTAGATAAAAGTTTTACGTAAAAAAGAAAAACAAAAAAAAAACCAAAAAAAATAGAAATTTTATTTTCAAATAATTTTCAAATAATTTTCAATGGGCCTCTGCATCCTCCTTATTTATCGCATGTCTGTACAGTTTTTCGTTTGATATGAATGAATTTTTTTTTTTCGTTGTTGTTTCTTTTCGTATTTTTTTTTATAAAATTCATCATCTTTTGAATGGGGGTAAATCAACACTGCTAAACCCAACACACCCCCCCCCCCCCCAACCCTTCACACAACCCCAACATAATAATTCTCTATTACGATAAGTTTTGTCGTTTTCTCTGTTTTTATTTTGTTTCTTCTTCTTCTTAGAGAAAGCTTTTAATATTTTATTTGTTGTAATTTTTTTTTTTTTGTTTTTTATCAATTTGCAAATAACAACTTTTTTCATTGTTGTGCTTTTTCCGTTTTTAAATTGTTGCTTTCTTTTTTTTTTTTTTCTTTCTCCTAAATTTCAAGAGATGAATTTTTGTTGAAAAAGAAACAACAAAAAAAAAAAAACAAACGTAAAGTCTTGAAGTTCAATACAGAAATTCAAGAGTAAAATTTAAACTTTTTGTGTTCGTTGCTGCTGCTGTCGCTGCTACTGCTGCTGCTTCCTCTGCTTCCTATTTTTATTTTTATTTTTTCTAAACCATCAACGCTGTTGCTGTTGCTGCCTTCTGCCTTCTGCCTTGTGCCTTCTTCTTTTTTTTTATTTTTTTTTGTTTTGTTTCATTTTTGCTTTTCATTTTTAATATTTCAAAAAAAAAATGTTTAAACGTTTATTTGATTGTTATTGTTGTAAAAAGAAAATTAAATAGAAATTTCAGAAAAAAGAAAAAAAATTAAAAACGAAGCTTTGATTGATGAACATTTTCTTTTTTTTTGTTCATTTATTTCATTTTGTTTAAAAAATTAAATTTAATTAAAGGCAATTAGATTATTTATGGTGGTTTGTTTGTTTATTGTTTTTGTTTATTGTTTTTGTTGTTGTTTTTTTTTTTTTTTTGTTCTTAATGGCAGAGTCCTAAGACTCACATTTATCGCATCGTGACAATAATATATTTATTTATTATTTTTTTTTTTTTTGGTGTTTTAATTTTAATGTTAAAATTAATTTTTCTTTAATTTTCTTTACAATTAATAAATTAAATAATTAAAGTAAATGTAAAACAATTTTTTTATGCTTAATATTTTATTTTAACGTATAAAATTCTAATGAAATTTATTTTTGCATGTACTAACTGTTTTTGTACTTCAAAATTTTCCACCAAAAAAAAATATTTTTAATAACAAAAAACGATTATTCAAAAAAAAAACATCAAAAAAATCACACTTTCCTTCTTAGTGCGTCCATTTTGTTTTTGTTTTTTGTTCGTTCATTTTTTTGTTCGTTCATTTTTTTTTTTTTTTATTCTCATTTTTCATTTTTAAAAAAAAAAACTTTTCTTATAATTTTTCTTCTACAAAAAAAAAAAAAAGAAAAAGAATTTTTATGAAATTTGAAGAAAAACCCAAAAAAAAAAAGAAGAAGAAGAAAAGAATTAAAAAAAAAAAAAATTAATTATCCTCTGTTGAGTTGAATGCCTTTTGTGATGTTTTTGTGTTTTTTGTTTCTTCAATTTCATTTCTCTCTTTTTTCCGCCCCCCCCCTTTTTTTTTCTTCCTTTTATTTTACTTCTTTTTATTTCTTCTTTTCTTTTCTTCTTCTTCTTCTTCTTCTTTTTTTTTTTCTATTTCATTCTTCTTTAAAAAGCGTCAATAATGAAATTCTAATTCGAATTCTAATTTAAAAAAAAAACGTCTTTCAGCGACACACACACACTCAAATGTCTTCGCCAGTTAAATTGTTCTTTCTTTATAAACATAAAAAAAATGAGTTTCCTTCATTTTTTTTTCTTTTCTTTTCTTTCTTTCCGGATTCATTTAAATTCGTTACAAAAACAAAAATCTACGAATTAATTATTGACCAAAAAATTAAATGATTTTTGTTTTAAGTTTTTTTTTTTTTTTTTTTGTATTTTATTTTAAATCGATTGATTTAATCGAATAAATCGATTGGCCAAATAAAAAAAAAAAAATTAATTGGCAACAACAGAAAGATGTGAAAATAAAAAAATTCAGTAAATTTTGTTCATGTGAACAATTTCTAATAAATCTCATTATTTAAATTTTTTTTTTTAAAGTGGTTAATGGGAAAGAGGGTGGGTGGGTGGCAAGGGGGTGTATTATTATGGTTGATTAATTATGAATGTTGATTAAAAAGAGGACGTTATTTTTTTTTAAATTAAATGGAGTGTGATTAAGAATGATCTACAGTGAAACTCGGTTATAACGCACTTCACTTATAACGTTCTTTCGGTTATAACGAACTTTTCTGTAGGTCCCGTTTTAATTTGTATCTTGGCAATGATTCGGTTATAACGATCTTTCGGTTATAACGAACTTTTTTTTTGGTCCCTTGAAGTTCGTTATAACCGAGTTTCACTGTATTTGAATAATCGCATGCTTTGTTTTTTTTTTCTTTTTTTCTTTTTCGTATTTTCTTTTTGTTTTTTGTCTCTGTTTTCCTTTTTTCTTTTTGTTTTTTTCTTTCTTTTTCACTTCTTTAGAGTGTGAAAAATAAAAAAAAAAAAGAAAAAAAGAAAAATGAAGAAAACAAATCTATTGAAAATCATGTGAAATGGGATTATGAAACAATCGCGTGTAGATATTGTCGTCGTCGTCGTCGTTTTTTTTTCTAATTCGAGAAAACAAAAAAAAAAAAATTTCTGTACAAATTATTTGAAATAAAAAAGCAAAAAAAAAAAATGCGCGCTTTTTTTTTTTTATAAATTTAATTTAAGAAAAGAAAAAAAAAAAAAAGAAAATTTAAATTTTAAAGATAAATCGTTGTGATGTGCGGGGTGGGGGTTAGGGGATGGGATGGATTGGAATGGGCAACGCATGTATAAAAATATTAATGAAAATTTCCATTCATATTTTCTTCCCTAATATAAATGTCTGTATGTTTTATTTTAATTATAAATTTTCTTTCAACCCAAAGGAAAAAAAAAAAAAGTCCAGTACGAATATTTTCGTTTTCCGTTTCCGTTTTTTTTTTCTCGTTTGATACAAGAATACAAAAAAAAATTGTCAGTTTTGATTATGATTGTTTAATTTTGTTTTTGTAATATTTCACCCACCCCCGTCTGCCCCCTACCGTATTTGAAACCGTACTTGTACATTTTTTTTTTTTACCTTTAGATGTATTCGGGCGTGCCTCAGAACTGAGATATCTCAGTTCAGCTGATCAGTACATCGTCTCAGTTCTTTAAAACTTCACCTTGTTTTGATCTAGAAAGTATTGAATGTATTGAAATCTTTGCTTAAATCTTACGACATTTTTAATTAAACGTTAGAAAAATCAAAATTGTTTCATAATAAATTTAAATATTTTTTATTTGAATTGTAATCCATTTTTAAAAATAAAATAAAATGATTGTTGTAAATAATCCATAATTGGAATTAATTTTCAAAATTCCTATTCGTATAAATTTCCTCAATTTCGAATATTCCGCTTAATCAGTTCAACTGAGAAACAGAAAAACATTGTGCAGTTGTATCATTTTAATTGAGCACATCTGTCAAAACCAAAGACACATTTTTTTTTTTATGAAGTGAGCAAAACCCACCCGAACAAAAACAACTGATCGTAGCTCACTTAAACTGAGATTTCACAGTTCTGAGGATCGCCCGATGTTCAAAATTACAAACAAAATGTTTGTCTATTGATTATTTTGTAACAATTTAAAAAAAAAAAACCGCTTTTTATTCGTGATAGAAAAACGAACATTTTCTTTTTTTTTATGTAAATAAAATGAAAACTGGAACCAAAAGTAAAAGAATTTTTTTTTTTTTAATTATTTTTAATTATTTTTTAATTTATTTTTATGACAAAATAATTTTCAATGGGAAAGAAAAAAACAATTTTTTCTTTTAAACTTTTCTTTTTTGTTTGTCGTGTTTTTTTTTTTTTCATTTTTTACCCCATCCAAACTGCCCCCTCCACAACTGGAATCTCTTCGTTTAATTCTTTTAATTTAATATTTTTTTTTTATATTTTAACTTTTCATTTTGAAATTTTTTTATTTAATGTAAATTTTTAAATTAAATTTAGAAACTTTTTCAATGAAAATAGAAAAATAGAAAAATCAAAAGCACAGTTCAATACATTTATACATTTATAAATTCTCGGTGTGATCGTTACTTTTTTTTTTTTTTTTTGTTGTAATTTTGAAAAAGTTTTTTTCTCTTTAAACAAATTTCTCTTGTAATTTGTTTTTCTTTGTTGGGATCCTGTTACTTGACTTACTTAACTTTTAATTGTAACTAATTAATCTCGATACTTTTGGCGATCTTTGAATTATTTATATTTTGCAAATAAATTAATACTATGCTTTAATTACTGATCCCAACTGATCCTAACTGATCCTGATAATTTGACATTTTATTTTTTTTTTTTGGTTTAAATTGTAATTTGAACTGTGCACTGATCAAAGTATCTGACAGTTTTGAACTGAGCTTTTTGTAAATTTGAACTGTGAACTGATCAAAGGATTTGACAGTTTTGAACTGAGCTTCTTTTATTTTTCTTTTCTCTTTTTAATTGAAAAAATTAATAGAAAACGAATTATTCTGCCTATTTAACGTATCTATTTTTTTTTCTTTTTGTTTTTACTAATTTGTTTATTTTTTTAATTTAATTTTCCTTTAATTTTTTAGATTTTTTAATTTTTTTTTTTATTATGTTTAAATAAAAAAAATTTAACACATTTTTTGTTGTTGTTTTTTTTTTTTTTTTATTAACATTTGATTGAATATTATAATTTGTTTTTAATTTAAAAAAAAAAGAAAAAAAAAGAAAAAAAAAAGAACAAAAAAACAAAAAAACAAAAATACACAAAAAAAAACAAAAAAATTATTAAAAACAAAAAAAAAACAAAAAAAAACTTTTCAATAAAACATTTTTTTTTTCTTTTTTTTTTTTCTCTCTCTTTTTTTTATTCAATAAATAAATTATTAATGTGAAATTTTTTTTTCTCTTTTTTTTTTCTCTTTCTCTCTCGCTCTCTCTCTCTCTCTCTGTACTTTTTTTATTTTTTTTTTTTTGCGATATTTTTTTTTTTTCACACAATTGAAAAAAAAAAAACAAAAAACAACAAAAAAAATACAAAAAAAAAAAAAAAAAAAAATAATAATTTACAGATTCGTGTAGTTAATGCATTTCGTCAGGGTTTAGATGCACGTTATGGTGAACATAGTAATACAACATTGGCAGAAGTACTTAGAAAACAAACATCATTAAGTAAACGTTTATCACAAACATCATCAATTGAATATGCTGATAATATACCAGATGAATTAACAATACCAGACATTGATGTGGAAAGATTATCATCGCATAGTCATACAGAAACAGCTGTTTAGTTATTTTAAAAAAATTATTATACCAAAAAAAAAAAACACAAAAAAAACACACAAAAAAAAAAAAAAAAAAACAAAACAAAATCAAAAAAACAAAAACCAAAAATTAAACAAAATTAAGAAGAAGAAGAAGAAGAAAATATGAATAACAAGAAAAAAAGAAACAAAAACCTTTAAAAAGAAAATATGAAATAAATTATTGAAAAAGTAAATAAAATTTAAAGAAATACAAAAAAAAAAAAAATAAGAAAATTATGAAAAACCAAAAAGAAAAACAAAAAAAAAAAACAAAAAAAAGTAAACTAAATTAAAAACAAAAAAAAAAAAAAAATTAAAATTAAATGAAAATGTTGTTAAATGAATTAAATAAAGAAAAAGAAGATGAAGAATAAGAAGAAGAAGAATAAGAAGAAGACGAGGAACACAAACAACACACAATTTATACCAAAAAAAAAAAATACCAAAAACAATAAAAAATTAATTAATAATAATTAAAGTAAAAATTTACTCTTGATTAGCGTTAATGATAGAAATAACAACAACAACAACAACAACAAACAAACAAACAAACAAAACAACAAACAAAAAAGAAAATCGAAAATCAAAAAAAAAAAAGGGGAAAAAGGGAAAAAGAAAAAAAGTAAAATGAATGGAAAAATTGCAAATACAATTTTTGAATTCGTGTTAAAATTTCGTGTCAAAATTTCCCCGTTTCACATTTTGTTTATTTTTTAATGGGACATATTTTATTTTATTTTTTTGACACTCTTTACTTTAACTCTCTCGCATTTTTTTTTTTTTTTTCCCCTTTCCATTTTTTTCTTTTCGTTTTCGTTCATTAAATCAAAAAATTCAATAAAATGATAAATCAGCGAAAACAATTTTCACACACATACAAAGACACACAAAGACACATACACATACATACATACACGCACACACACACACACACACACACAATATATATATATATATATATAAGATGAAAATTAGTGCTGATGATTGTTCCAAAAAGAAACCAAAAAAAATCAAACAAAAGAAAAACAAAAAAAAAAAAAAATACAAAATTCATTTTTCCCTCAAAACTCAAAAAAAAAAAAAGAAAATAAAAATTTATAAAGAAAAAATTTCTAAAGAAAATTGATGAAGAACAAAAAGTCAGAAATTAGTAAATAAATTAAATAAATAAATAAATAAATTAAATAAATTAAATAATGAAAAGTAACATCAAAATTTGATTGTAGTTGATTATTTTTAATTTAGTGAAATTTAATTAAAAAACAAAAAATAAAAATAAAAAACAAAAAAACCAAAAAATAAAAAAATGGTTTTAGCTTAAAAAGTAAAATAATATTTTAATAAATTAAATTAAATTAAATAATTCTAAAAACAAGAAAGGAAAAACAAGAAAGGAAAATAAGAAAAATAAGAAAAAAAAGACAAAAAAAGACAAAAAAAAAAGGAAAACAAGAAGAAAAACAAAAGTGAATTAAAAGCAAAAAAAAAAATTTAATTTTTTTTTATTTTGAAAAAATAAAACCAAAAATGAAGAAGAAGAAGAAGAAGAAAATTTGTTATTTGTCCCATTTGTTCAATTTTCCTTCTTTTTTATTTTTTGTTTGTTTGTTTTTTTGTTTTTGTTTTTGTTTTTTTAGTTGTCTTACAACAAACAAAAAGAAAAGAAAAGAAAAGAAAATGAAAGTTAAAAGAAAAATTAGAATTAAAAATATTTGTAGTTCACGCTCTCTCTTTCTCTCTTTCTCTCTAACAAACTAAAATCGTGAGAATCAATAAAATAATTTTACTTAGTAAAATTTGATCCAACCCCACCCATCCAATCACCACCAAAAAAAAAAAAAAAAAACACAACAACAACAACAACAACAACAACAAAAAAAACAAATCCAAAAACTCCAAAAATTCTCCGTTTACTTTTGTTTTTTTTTTTCTTGTGAATAAATTATTAAAAAAAAAAAAAAAAAAACATAAAGAAGAAGAAGAAGAAGATAACATAATAAAATGATAAAAAATAAATAAAAGTATGAAATTAACAAAAAACAAAAAAAAAATAATGAAACCAAATTCCTACCTCCAATTAATAAAATAAAATAATTAAAAATAAATTAAAACGGAAAAAAAAAATAATTAAAAATTAAAAATTAAAAATTAAAAACAAAAACAAAAAATAACTATTTTCTTTTTTTTAATCCAAGAATGAAAGAAGAAGAATTTTTCTGTTTTTCTTTTCTTTTCTTTTCTTTTCTTTTTTGTTTTTCTGTTTTTCTTTTACTTTAGTTTTTCTGTAGAATATAAAATAATTAAAATTTAATTAATTAAATAGAGAAAAAAAAAACAAAAAAAAAAATGGAACATTTTAAAATGGATTAGAAAGAAAATACAAAAAAAAAAAAGAATATTGGAAAAGAAAATCCCTGGTCGCACAAAGAAAAAAAAAAAAGAAAAGAAAAAAAACAAACAAACAAACAAACAAACAAACAAACAAACAAACAAAAACAAACAGCCGTGACTGTTGTTTTTATCGTTTAATTTAGAAAAAAAAAAAAATACAAAAAATACAAAAAAAAAATGTAAAAATGTAAATGCGGAAAAAAAAAAACACTTTTCTCTTATTTTCTTTTCTTTTTTTCTTTCTTTGTTGATGAGAAGAAAAAGTTAAAAGTGTCATTTTTATTTCATCCCTCTTTCTATCTCTCTCTCTCTCTCTCTCTCAGTGCTCACTGAGAATATATTTATGTGTAAAATTTAAATCGTTTCTTTTTTTTTCTCTCTCTCTCTCCGACTTTTTTTTTTCTCTCTCTCTCTCTTTGTTTGTTGTTGTTATTATTGTTGTTGTTCTTGTTGTAGTTGTTGTTGTTGTTCTTGTTGTTTTTGTTGTCTCAAAACCAGTTTGTTTTTATTAAAAATTGTTAACGGTAAATTTTTCTTTTGTTCTTTTTTTGCGTTGTTGTTTTTTCTCTCTCTCTCTCTCTCTCTCTGTTTTTAGTTTAAATTTTTTTTGTTGTTTGTTGTTTACCCGTATATTTATAACGGTACAATCTCTCTAAAAATAAAAACAAAAAAAAAAAAAAAAATAGAAGAAGAAGAAGAAGAAGAAACACGCCATCAACGTCATTTAGAATGGAAGTAAAAAGAAAAATTCATAATAAATATTTTCTATGTAAATATATTTATAATAATTAAAAAAAAAAACAAAAAAAGGCTCTACGTGTGTTTTACTTACTTAATTAAAAAGAAATAAGAAGAAAAAAAAAGTTCATAAAAGTTTAAAAAGAAAAAGAAAAAACAAACAAACAAAAACAAAGAAATTAATTCAGTTTTGAGCAAATAATAAATAATAATTGAAAATTGAAAATTGAAAATTGAAAAATAGAAATTAAAAAATTATTAATACAAAAACAACATTCTAAAGTAGAATTTTAATCGTCTTTTTGTTTTATAATTCGATTTAATTCGGTTTATTCGTTGTGTCGATCAGTTTTTTTTGTTATTTCCCGTTTCTTTGTTTTGTTTTTTTTTCTTTTTTTTTGTTGTTGTTTTTTTTTCTGTTGTTGTTTTTTTTTCTGTTTATTGTTAAATATCTTTAAAAATCTTAAGAAAAAAAAGTAATAAAAAATTGAATTTTTTAGAATTCAAAAATAAAAATTTAATAATAAAAAAAAAATAATCAAAAAAAATAAAAAAATTTTGTTGCATGTTTTTTTTTTTTGTTTTTTTTTGAGAAGACAAAAAAGAAAAAAGGAAAAAAAAAACTAAATTAAAAAAAAAAAATGTGTAAAATTCATTAATTTATTGTTAATTTTAATTTAGTCAAAAAAAAAAAAATTTAAATAGAGGAAAAAAATAAATACTTTAAATAATTTAAAGAATTTAAAGAAGAAGAAGAAGAAGAAATGATGAAGAAAGTTTATTATTATTAAAAAAAACAAAAAATATTTCGTGGTAAACTGTGACGAATCACAACAAAACACCGTCAAATAAATAAATAAATAAATAAAAAAAAAAAAAAAACAAAAATAAAAAATAAAAAAATTAAAAATTAAAAATAAAAAAAAATTAAAAATTAAAAATAAAAAGTTGGAATGTTTCGAAATTCTTTAATTTAAGAAAAAAAAAAAAAGTAAAAATTGAAAATCTAGAAATTTTCATTTTTAACGAAAGCAATACGCTTTTCTTTTCTTTAAAATTAATTCATAAAGTAAAAAAAAAAAAAAAAAAACACACACACACACAAATAATCTGTTACAGAAAAACATAAAAATTAAAATTAAAAAATTAAAAATAAAAAAAAATTATAAATTAAATAATTAAATAATTAAAAATTAAAAACAAAAACCAAAACCAAAACAATCTTTAAAAATTTAAGATGCTTAAAATATAAAAAAAAGGATTAAAATAAATTGATTTTAAGGCAAAGAAAGCAAACAACCAAAAATTAAACAAAAAAAAAAAAAATAAATAAATAAAAAAAAAAATGTACTTAAAAAAAAAAAAAAAAAAATAGAAAATAAAACAAACAAATCGATAAATCCAATTTTTTTTTTCTTTTCTCTCTTTCTCTCTTTTTCTCTCTCTCTCTGTCTTTTTGTTTTTTTTTTTTTCTTTATTCTTTTAGCGTAGTAATTAATTCTTAATTGCAACTCACATGGTGGGAATAGAGAATATTTAGTAAATTAGACGAATTGAATCGGTATGGGTGAGGGGGGGGGGGGGGGTTTGTGCTTGTGGGAGGTGTGGCGGTTTTTTTTTTTTTTTTTTCAAATTTGTTTCATTTGCGTTTCCACACAAACGAAAAGAATTTTTTGTGATTTTGTTTTTTTGTTCCCGTTGTTTGTTTGTTTGTTTTTGTTTTTGTTTTAAACAAAATCGTGTTTAAGAAATAAATAGATAAATTAAAATTAAATTAAAAATGCATTAAGACATCAATATTTTTTTTAAGTACTCTCTGTTTGTTTGTTCGTTCTTGTTATTTAGTCGTTAAAATTTAATTTAATCAAAGAAAAAAAAAAAAACAAACAAGAGAAAAAAACAAAGAGAAAAATGGAGAAAATGGAGAAAAGAAAAACAACAACAACAACAACAAAAAAATTAGTTTTGTTTTTTTCGATTTTGTTGAAAACAAAAAAAAAAAAAAAACACAAACAGAAGAAGAAGAAGAAAAAGATTCTAAGATGACTTTTTTTTTATTGTTTTTTCTTCTTTTTTTTTTTACTTATTTTTTAATTTGTATATTTTTTTTATTTTAAACAAATTTTTTCTCTCTCTCTCTCTTCTCCAAAATTTCGATTAATTTTTGTAACCAAAATTTTTATTTTTATTATAAATTATAATTTAATTATTTTTTTTTATTTTTATTATCTTACCAAATTACCAAATTACCAAATTACCCAATTACCAAATTATTATCAAATTATTAAATAAAGGAACGATTAAAGAAATTATTAGATGATTATTTTTTGTTTTGAGCTAAAAAGCTCTCTTAAACCCCATCCCCAACCCACCTTTTAAAATTATTGAACAGAAAGAATTTATTGAGATTGATATTTAACCACCACACAACCACCACCGAACTACCATCCAATCACCACACAACCACCACCGAACTACCATCCAATCACCTACAATTGTAAACAAAAAATCGTGATCTTAAAGTAAAAGTATAAAGAGAATAAAATAGAAAGTAATTAATTGACGTTAAAATTTAAAAAAAAAAAAAATGGCCACTATTATTAAAACAACCATAATAACAGCAACTGCAGCAATAACAAGAACAAAAAAAAAAAAAAAACAGATTTAATTTTTTTTTTTGTTTTTATTTTTGTTTTACCCTTTTTGTGTTTTTTTTTTTAAGAACAACAACAACAAAATATAGAACAGAAAAAAAACAAAATCAAATTTTAAATGGTAAAAAAAAAAACAAATTTTTTTTTGATGATCATCTGTAATTTTTATGTATACAAAAAAGAAGAAGAAGAAGATGAAGAAGAAGAAGAGAGAAAAGAATTTAATTCTTGTTTTATTACAAAAATAAAAAACAAAAACCAAAAACAAATAATATATTTAGTTGTGTAGAAAAATATAAATAGAATTTAACAAAAAAAAAAAAAAACAATAAACAATTTATTAGAGGGAGAAAACAATACACAATTTATTAGAAGGAGAATAAACAATTTATTAGAAGGAGAGAACAATAACAACTTCCATATTTTTTTTATTATAATCAATTCAATTCAATTTTCTCTTTAATTTTGTACAAAAAAAAAAAGAAAAAAAAAAAAAAACAAACACAACAAGAAGAAATTCTGTTTAATTAATAAAAATATTTTAATGTTTAAAAGAAGAAGGATGAGGAAGAATAAGGAATGAAACTATTTATGATTAGAATATAGAAGAAGAAGAAAAAAAAAGAAAGTTAAAAATGGAAAAAACAAAACAAAAAAAAAATGGTAAAAAGAAATAAAAAAAATATTAAATATTTAGAAAGAAAAACACACACACACACACACAAAAATTTAGAAGAGTTATTAAGAGTTAAGAGTAAATAAAAAAAAAAGAAGAAAAAGAAGAAAAAAAAAAGTAAAAAAAACAAAAAAAAGAAAAAAATTAAAAATTAAAAAAAAAATATGTAGAAAAAGGGGTCAAAACGGGATGAACCTTTTTCAACCCATATAGTGTTTTAAATAGGTGCCTAAAACAAAACAAATACAAATACAAACAAAACAAAAAAAATTTAATATTTAAAAGAAGATAAAAAAGCAAAATAATAAAAAAAAGAAACAAAAAAAAAAAAAAATATCGTTAAAAAATTTAAAAAAAAATTATTTGAGAGAAAAAAAATAATAATTGTAATTAATTAATTGTAATTAATTAAAATATAATAAAATAATTAATATAATTGAAAATAATTTAATGATGAAAAAAAAAAATAATTTAAACAAAAACAAAAACAAATAAATAGAAAATGAAAGGCGAACAAGAAAATTTTTTAAAAAAAAAGAAAAATTTAAACCCAAAATAGAAAAAAATAAAAATAAATCCAAAGAAAAAAACTGAATTTTAAACGTTAAAACAAAAAAAGAAATCCTTTAAATCCTAAATAAGAAAAACAAAAACAAAACAACATTAAAAACTTCTTCGTTGGCGAAATGGAAGGGATGAAAGGATGGAAGGAGATGGGCAGATGGTGAAGATGCAGAAGAGGAACTAAACTGTGCTAAACATCAGAGGGGGAAGGGATGAAAGGATGGAAGGAGATGGTCAGATGGTGAAGATGCAGAAGAGGAACTAAACTGTGCTAAACATCAGAGGGGGAAGGGATGAAAGGATGGAAGGAGATGGTCAGATGGTGAAGATGCAGAAGAGGAACTAAACTGTGCTAAACATCAGAGGGGGAAGGGATGAAAGGATGGAAGGAGATGGGCAGATGGTGAAGATGCAGAAGAGGAACTAAACTGTGCTAAACATCAGAGGGGAGAATAAGCCAAAAAAAAAAAAAAAGAACGATGAGTCATAGTAAAATTTTACAAGAATATTTAGAAAAATAACAAACACTCCACTAACAACACTCACAAACCCACTAACCCAGACACAATTTATTCATAAAAATTAATTTCAAAAGGGGGGGGAAAAAAAAACAACTAAAAATGAGAAAAATATTTTTAATTTTCATTTTTTTTTTGTAAAAAATGAAAATCAAACACCACAGTCTAGCATAATACAATTGATAATAGAAAATAAATTGATGTGAGAATAATTTATTTTTTCTCCTTTAGAGAAAAAAAAAAAACACACACACACACACAATTTTTTTTTCTAATTAGAATTTTTAATATTTGCTCATTTGTTGCCTCGTTTTTTTTTTTTTTTTGTGTTTTTTTATGAAATAAAAACAGAAAAGTTCGAACTAAAAAATCTTCAGTGATGAATTAAAGATTTTTTTTTTTCTTTAGAAAATAAAAATATGAAAGTAAATTCGTATAATTAACATAAAGTATTAATGGGGAGATGGACCTTTTTCGTTTATCAACAAATGTAATCCATTCATGTGTGATGTGTCAGCCATTTTATATAAAATTTAAAATAAAATTTCATCATTTACACAAAAAATAGAAGAATTTTTTTTAGAGTATGAACGCAACTGATACAAATATATTTCGGTCACTTCTAATAAGAAGAAGAAGAAAAAGAAGAAAAAGAAGAAGAAGAAGAAAAAGAAAGAAAAAATATTCTTCTTTTTGAAAATCCAAAAATTGGTTAAATTCACAATTAAATTCTAAAAATACAGGGGTAACATTAACTGAATTGTTTACCCTATAAAAATTATATTTGAATAATTAATGAATTGTTGTTTTAAACGTTAACTCTCCTAAATATACTTTATGTTAATTTTATAGAAAAATTATGGAAAAATTCATTACACAAAAAAATAGAAAATACAAGAAAAAAAATGGAATTTATAAAAGAAAATTAATCTTTAACTCTCCACTCTACATTTTACCACCTTTCCACTTTCTCAGGTTTACAATTACACACCAGCTTTTTTTTTCTTTTTTTTTGTTGAATTTTCTTTTAACAATTTTTGAAAGTTTGATAAAGTTTCTTTTTTTTTTCTTTAAATTTTCTTTTATTTTTCTTTCCCCGATTTTTGTTTTTTTTTTTTTTTTTTTGTCACTGTTTCCATTTTTGTTTCTAAGAAAAAGAAAAAAGAAGAAGAAAATGGTATTTTGTTATTTTATCGCTTACGAATTTACACACACACACTTTCGTAATACGATAAAATTAATTCATTATATTTTATATTTTCCTTTTTTCTTTTTCTCAATAAATTTTTCCTTTGTTTTCTTTTTTTTTTTTTGTTTTTTTTCTTGTTTTTCCTTTTCAACTTTACATCAATTAATTTTCTTTTGTTGTTGAATTCATTTTTTTAAGCAAAAAAAAAGAAAAATAAGAAGAAGTGAAAATTTTTTTAAAAATTTAACTAAAAAAAAACTAAAAAACTAAAAAAGTAAAATTAAAACAAATTAAAAACAAATTAAAATTAAATTAATTAAATTAATTAAATTAATTAAAAAAAATAAAAAGTAAAAGAAAAAAAAAAAAAAACACCAAATATTGTACTTAATTAAATATTAAATATTTAAAAAATAAAACAAAACTAAAAGAGAGAAAAAGAAAAAGGAAAAACTAAAATCAAGCAAAAAAAAAACAAAAACAAAAACAAAATTATGAAAATTGATGAAAAATGAAGAAGAAAAATTAAAATTATTCAATTCAAAGAACAAAAAAAAAAAATGTGTGAAAAGAATTTTCACGATGTTGTTTCCATAACACATAATAAATGGAAAGAAATAAAGTAAAAAGAATAAGAAGAAGAAGAAGAAGAAGAAGAAGAAGAAGAAGAAGAAGAAGAAGAAGAAGAAGAAGAAGAAGAAGAAGAAATGGAAACGTAACGTTAATTCATGTAATGGATTCTTATAAAATTAATGGAAAGAATAAAAGCTGATGTGCGCCTTAATCCTTAAATATACTTAAATGTACCGTTTATTCAATCAACACACATACATTTTTCTATGTAAATTTAACACACATATACTCAGCAACACACACACACACACATTATACTGTCTCAAAGAATATAGTAAATGATTTCTATGAATTACTTTTGTAATCGCCTTAAAAAAATTTCACATTTACATTTTATTTATTTTAATTATTTCTCTTCACCCCTACACGCGTACCAATCGACACCTCATAACAACCCGTATTTTTTCTGTAATTAACTGTAGGTAAATATAATTTGTAATTAACATTACATTACGTCACATCAGAAAAAAAAAAAAAAAGAAGAAGGAAAATAATGGAAGCGACCCTTATAAATAATTTCATTGTGAAAATAAAATTATTCGGGAATAATTGCAAAGAAAAACAAAAAACAAAAAATAAAATAAAAACATACGTACATACAAACACACACACACACACACACACACACACACACACACACACACACACACACACACACACACACACACACACACACACACACACACACGTTGGATGAAGAAGAAGAAGAAGAAGAAAAAAGGAAATAAAATTTAGATATTTAATTTTAATTAATAATTAAATTAGTCGTACCTATAAATCGTAAGATAAACAAAAACAAAAGAAAGAAAATTAAAAGATCAACAACAACAACAACAACAACAACAACAACAACAACTAAACTTTAACGAAAACTTTCATCAAAATTTAAATAAAATCAATAATTAATTTTTAATTATCTAAGCAAAAAAAAATGGGAACCCGTTACACATAAATTGGATCTCCTTAACTGGATGGACCCTAAAAACGAACAAACGCATTTTTGTCTATTTCTACTTCCCATTAAAAATTTTTTTTTACTAATTGTCTTTTTTTAATTTAAATTTTAAATTTCAAATATATAATTTTCTCAATTGATTTTCACAATTTTAACTTTTCTTTATATTTATTTTGTGTCTTCTTTTTTTTCTGTTTTCTTTTTTTTATGAAATAAAAATAAAGTGAAATTTTTTAGCCATTAATAAATTTAATCCAAAAGAAAAAAAAATCAATTGGCCAATTAAGAAAAGCAACAAAAAAAAAACAACAACAACAACAAACGAATAAAATGAAAAAAAAAAAACAAAAATTAAAAAATTATAAATAGAAAATAGAAAATAGAAAATTAATAAAGAATAAAAGAAAAACACTATTTGCTCCCCCACCTCCCCCCCACATTTGAACGTAGATTTATAAAAAAAAAAACAAAACAACAAAAAAAAAACCAAAACAAAAACAAAACAACAAAAAATAAAGTTGATAAAACAATTTTCACGATAAATTGGAAAAATCAAAAATCAAAATTTTAAATGAAGAGAATTAAAAACAAAATAAATTTAAAAACAAACGCATTAAAAACATTTTTAAAAACAAAAATTAACTTAAAATAAAAGACAAAAATAAAATTAAAAAATTGAAGAAATTATTTCATTATTTTTTTAAAAGAAATTTAAAAAAATGATGAAGTTAAAGAAGAAGAAGAAGAAGAAGACGAAGACGAAGAAGAACAGATAAAATAGGTTTAAACAAAAAAAAAACGAAACTTGTTAAAAATTAAAATTATAAAAATAAAAGAAAAGCAAAAAAAAAAAACAAAAACAAAAACAAAATGGAGTCGAACGAAAAGGTCGAAAAATCATTAAAAGCAAAAATAAAAAATAATAACAGACCAACAAAAAGAAAAGTCATATAAAATAGGGTAAATTATATAAAAAAAAAAAAAGAAGAAATATGAAAATAAAGGAAAATAAAGGAAAATTTATTAGAGAAAAAAAAAAAAAAAAAAATAAATAAATAAATAAAAATTTATTGAAAAACAAAAACAAAAACAAAAACAAAAAATAAATAATAATTATTTTGTTGTCTGCCAAATGTCATGAACGAGAAAAAATCATGAAAGTGCAATAAAAAAAAAATACAAAAGAAAACAAAAGAAAACAAAAAAAAAAGTTCCAGAAACAAAGTTAAAAAAAATTAACTTTAAACAAAAAAAAAAAATTATTAAATAATTTTCCAAACTTTTTTTTGTTGTTTTCCATTTTTTGTTTTCAATTTTTTGTTTTCCATTTCATCCCAAATGGTTATCTTATACCATCCAAATCTTTACGTCATTTTTATGATTTTTCCCCAAAAACAAAAAACAAAAAACAAAAAAAAAAAATGACATTCTTTAAAATTAATATTAACAAAAATATTAAATATTAAATAAATCTATACATGCATGTATGTATGTATGTATGTATATTGATATATATAATAATAAGGTGCATGTGCATGTACATGTGTATGTGCATTTGCATTAATATCTGCATGTGCATGTGCATGTACATGTGCATGTGCTTGTTCATGCGTAACTGCATGTACATGTGTATGTGCATTTGCATGTGCATGTACATGTGTATGTGCATGTTTCTACGTATATAATTTATAATTTATTTATTGTTACGGTGATTAATTTTATTGAGGTAGTTGTGGTACTTCTCAACTCCACCCCCAACCCCGCCCATCGTAACAATAATTTAAATTTAAATTAAAAAAAAAAAAAAAAGAAAAGAAAAAACAAAAAAAAAATTACCTAAAGAAAACCTAAACGGTAAAATTTAATTATTATTTATTGAAAGAAAAAACAAAAACAAAAAAAAATTAGAAAATAAATTGAAAGAAAATTCAAAGAAAAGGAAAAAGAAAATTCCTAAAAAAACTTTTAAAATTAAATTTTTAGGTAGAAACGATTATATTTGAAAAGGAAAAGTTGAAAATATAATTAAAAATTTAAAGAAAAGAAAATTAAACAATTAAAAAAAAAAAAAACTAAAAAAAAAAACTAAAAAACAAAAAAAAAAAAAAACAAAAGAAAAGAAAAGTAAAAACGAAATTAAAACTTATGGGTAGGGAAGTTTTTGGTCGTGAGATAAAAAGAAATGTCAGATGAAGAGAAATTCATTATAAAATTGTTATCCGTAATATTGGGTAATAATTAGCAAAAAATGTATAAAAAAAAACACAAAAGCAAAAAAACACAAAAATTAAAAGAAAAACAAGAAAAAAATTATTAATAAAAAATGAAAAAAATGAAGAAAATTAATATACGAAAATAATTAATGGAAAAATAAAAGAATGAAAAAGAAAAAAAAACAACAACAAAACAAAACAAACAAAAGTTACAATACAGAAAAAAAGGAAAAACAGGAAAACGAAGTAAAATTACTTAATTTTTCTTCTTTTTTTTTTTCGTGTGCGTCATTATTTTTTCTCTCTGTCACTCTCTCTCGCTCTTTCTTTGTCTTCCCTAAGTTCACCCTTTTTTTTTTAAATTAAAATGAACTAAGTCCCGTATTTTTTTTTGTTTTTGTTCTTTATTTCTCTTTCTCTCTCACTCTTTGTTTTTTTTTGTTTTATTATTATTTTTCTTTTCCTTTTTTTTTTATTTACCACTCACTTTTTCTCTCTCTCTCTCTCTCTCTAATTGTTAAACTCTCTCTCTCTTTCTCTCTCTCTTTCTCTCTCTCTCTCTCTCTTTCTCTCTCTCTCTCTCTCTCTCTTTCTCTCTCCTAGTTAAACTCTCTCGCTGTCTGAACTTTTGTTTATTATCTATACTGCATTATAACGTTAAGGCATTTTATTGTCTATAGTTTACTTTTTATTCGCCTTGGAATTTTCCATTTTTTTTTTTTCTTTTTTCCTTTTATTTTATATAATTTTCTTTTTTTTTTTTTTTTTGGTTCCTTAATTTAAAAAAATTTGTAAATATAAAAAAAAAAAAAGCAAAAAAAAAAAAATAAAATCAAGGAAGAAAAATTGATATGAGAAAAATTGTAATTTTTTTTTATTTTTCAAATTAATTAATCGTATTAATTAATTAAAAAATTAATTAATTAAAAATATATTGCATATAATGTACTTACATGTTTCGTATACAAATAAAACTAATACATGTGTAATGTATAAAATTTTCTTTTGCCATAAAACCAAAAAACAAAAAACCAAAAAACAAAAAACAAAAAAAGGAGTAAAAAATTAAAACAAACATAAAAAACATTAAACATAAAAAAAAACAAATGAATTATAATTAATTATTTTGAAAATTCTCTGTAGAAAAAAAACCAAAAAAAAAAAACAAAAAAAAAAACAAAAATATTGAAAGAAAAAAAAAAAAAAATTATTATGATCATAAAAAACGCAAAATGATAATAAAAAGAAATTGTTAAATAATACATAAAAAAAAAAATCTGTTTTTATTTGCTCCCCCGTGTTATTTGTCTAACTCCCTTTCTTATACTATACTCCCCCGTTCACCCCATCCCCCCATCACCCCATCCCACCCTTCTGAAATTCTTTAATTGGAATTTTTATTCAATAAATTAGGAAACATAACAGGAACAGGTGACAGGTGACAGGTAAGTAAATACTAAGAATACTAAAAATAAGTACATAAAGTCTTGTCGATGTTTAAACAAGGCGCCCCAATCCGCCTTCCACCCACCACTTATAACAAAACTTTCAGTTTTCTTTTTATGATCAAATTGAAAATTCGTTTTAAACAAAATTTCACTAATGAATAATTTTTCTTTTATTTTTTTTTAATTTCAAAGAAGAAGAAGAAGAAAATAACCGTTACATTATTACATTATTCTATTATCTAATCCAATATGGCTAATATGACATAAATTATTCCTAAGATTCCAAAAGTTTCCTTTTTTACCTCTTTCTTGACTAATAATATTCTGAAATTATTCCAAATCCTGGTAAAACTTAAAAAATTTACTTCAGGATGATCAAAAAATATAAAATTGGGTCTCCTCCTTCAGCAGGGTCAAAGAAGGATTTTGTAGAATTATTTGCATAAAATAAATCAAAAACAAAAAAAAATTACACAAAGAAAAATATTGTCTTTGTAAATTATAATAATTTAGAGAATGTACATAATAAAACTATGCATAATTGAAATGGAGAAATTCACTAAGAATGAGTATGAAGGCTTTACAACGAATAAGTTTAAATGTCGATAAGATTTATTAACATTTGTAGGTTTATTTTTTTTTCAGTTTTTTATTAAATTTTAAATAAAAAAACTAGAACTTTTGTTGTACGGTACAATAAATATTTAATTAATTTTGAATAAATAAAAATTTACTAACATTTTATTTTCATATCTTACAAAATATAAGAAATATTTATTAAAGATTATTAAATTAAAGATTTTACGTAAGATTTCTCGTATAATTGAAAATTTAATTTACGATTTCAACATAATTGTCATATTCGTCAAAAAATCCTTTTGTTTAAAATAAAACCTCAAAACCGGTTTTTTTATTTTTTAAATTTGATCCCAATATGAAAATATTTATCTATAATCGTAATCTCTCTCCCACTCCAGACAGTATCGGAGGGATTACAGATTATATTCAATTGAATTTATTTATGATAACGGTAAAAACTGGTTTACAATCAATATCACTTTTTTTTTTTCGGTACAATTATTAAGCATTATTTTTAATATAAATATTTTTGTATCCGTGAGATGAAGTTGAATTTTAATAACAAGAAAAATTTATTAGTGAAAAATGTAAATTGTTTTTCGTTTCATATATAGAGAAAAATCAAAATAAGGAAAATTAATAAATAAATAAATAAATTATGTGTTAAAGATTTTTCTTTTTAAGACAAAAAAAAAAAAGAAGAAGAAAAGAAGAAAATGATTAGTGAGTTACTAACTGTACATTAAAAACTGTGTCAATTTATTAAATAATTTTGTGGGTTCTTTTTATTCGTCATTTCTTAATCTGTTTAGTTTTATTTTTTTTTTGTCTTTCTTGTGTTTTATTTTTTGATTATTTTTAGATTTTCTCGAATTTTCACGACTCCGTTATTCGTCTTTTACTCTTTGGTTTTTTTTTTTCTTTTTTTGTTTTTTTTTTGTTTTGTTTTTGTGACTGCGGCTGTCGTTCGTGATGATCAAGTATTTGGTATTCACGTCGTAAGACAAATAAAAAAAAAAGACGGAAATTTTAGAATAAATAAGGAAAGAAGAAGACAACAATAATAAATAGAAAAAGAAAACAAAAAAAAAAAAAAATAATAATTTCGAAGAGAAAACTAAATTTAGTTTATTTATTTTTTGAATTTTATTTTAGTTGATTTTCACTTTTTGCTTTTAATTTTTCTTTTTTTTTTGTTGCCGAACAAAAATCTCTCGATCATTGAATTTATATAAATTGAATATGTAATAAAGAGAATTTTATTAAGTTTCTTAAGAAAATAGAAAAGTGTATGTGTGATTTTTTTTTTTTTGATATTTATATAATTAAAAATTTCCATTTTCCGACATTTTTACCTTGATCATAGTTTTTTTTTTTTTTTTTTTTTTTTTGATTTTCCTCATTTTTTTTTTTTGTTATATTTTGTTTTCTTTTTCATCGTATTTGTGTTTGTGTTCTCTCTTTTTTTTTTCCGAAAAAAAAAAAAAAAAACAGACACGAGAGAGTGTGAGCGAGTGAGACAAAAAAAATAAACTATACCGAAAAACGTTTTTTATTATAGAACGAATTGGTCAGAAGAAGACGGAAAAATATTTAATTGAAAAAAGAAAAAAAAAAGAAAAGAAATGAAAATGATCAGACAAGTGAATTTAAGTTTACGAAAAGAAAAATAGAAAAATAAATGGAAAACGTGAAAAAGTGAAAAAGTGAAAAAAAAAAAAATTTCATTTCTTAATAATTTCTTAATAATTTTTGTGCATAAATAAAATTTGTTCACCAAAAGACAAAAAAATAAGAAGAATAAGAAGAAGAAGAAGAAGAAAAAGAAATCTTTTCTAATTTATTTAAAATATTTTTAAGCCGAAAAAAAAATAAAATAGAATAGAAAAAAACAACAAAAGAAAAAAAGTATTGTAAATTTTTTCTTCTTTTTTATGTTCAACGGTAATAATTTAAAGAACAAATTTTAATCGAATGTAAAATGTGTGATCAATCATGTGTGATGGATGATTCAGGTGCTTGACAAAAGGTAAATTTTTAATATAAATTTTTATTATTATTTTTTTTTTCTTCTTCATACAATTTTCGTGTTGTTTTATTTTTGTTTTTTCTTTTGGATAAAAAATAAATAATAAGAAAATAGAAATGGTGAAAATTGGAAAAGAGAAACTTTTACATATGTACATGTGAAAATTAATTTTCACAAAAAGAAAAAAAAAAAAAAACGCACGTGATGCGTAATCGAATTAAAATTTAGGTTGACTTTAAAAGTGTTTTAAGTTGATCGGACAAAAAAAAATAAAATAAAAAAGAAAGAAGAGATTTGACGGTATGTAGGTAGGGAGGGGGGGGGTTATGATGTGACAAAAACATAGAGAATAAAATCATGTTTTTTTTTCTTCTTCTATTTAAAGATTTCAATTTAAACTGTTAGAATTTCCTCCTTTTGTAAATATAATTTTTACTTTAGACTTTAGATAGATTGAATTTTGTTTTTGGTTCCTTAATTATTCAGAAATTTTTTAAAATATTAAAAAATTATTCTATATTGACAATAATAATCTTTTATAAGTAATTAAATTTCTTTAGAAGTCGTGTAAATGAAATTAACATTACTCCTTACCACTAGGCTATATTAATCAAATGAATAATATTTTTCAATTTAAAGTAAAGTTTTTATTTAAGGAAAAATTGATTGACTTGAAAAAAAAAACCTTCTATGTCACAACTGAGACTCGAGAACTCAGGACCTTTCACTATCCGGGTGACTGCTCTACCAATTGAGCTATAAGGTTGAAATAATTATGAATTATTGTAAAATTTAATAATTAAAATTTTTTTTTAATTTTCCAATAAATGTACATTTGTGTGCATTTGAATGATTTATAGAAAGTACAGAGTATAAATAATCAGTTTAAATTTTTAATACTCTAAAATAAATCATTATTTACTTTGTATTTCTTCTTCTTCTTTTGTTGTTGTTGTTTTTGTTTTTACCTCATCAACATCACAATTACATTAAACAAATTCTGAATGAACAAAAATAAAAAAAACCAATTAAAATTTCATTTAAATTTTTCCTACAAAATTCTTCTTCTTATTCTATAGATTTATTTTACAAAAAAAAAAACACAAAAAAATTTGACATTATTTTTTTTTTTTACTTGTATTTTCTATGTGAATTTATTTTCGTATCTTTCTAAGTAACCTATTTCTATAACAAATCTGGGATAGACCACGCAAATAATAAGAAGAAGAAGAAGAATTAAACAGAATGCAAAATAAAAAGAAAAATATAAATCTCTAAAAAAAAAAAAAAAAATTAAAACAAATACAAATAAAATTTTCATTTATATTTGTAAAAAATAATTAAAATTAAAATATTTTTCTATTCATTATTTTAATGAAATGAAATAAAAAAAAGGTAAATGTTTGTGTACACACACACACATACACACACACACACACACACACACACACACACGTGATAATAATTAAAATATATTAACGGATTTGAAAGTTTATTCATTAAATTTTAATTGAAATTTTTTTATAATAAAAGAATCCAAAATTCATTTATTAAATTAAATTTTTTTGTAATAAAATGATTACAGAATTCATTTATTTATCTTAACTATTATTTAAGGAAAAATCTTAAAGTTTAAGTTTTCGTTTTTATGTCTGGTTGTCTGACATCATTAAATAGAGTATTTGGTTTAAACCTCTTACACTGTTACCCAGATTTTTTTTCCATAACCCTGGTAAATTTTTCTTCAATTCTTTACACAAATACGTTGTAATTGTAAATTATATTTGCAACAGTTTGTATTAAAAAAAAAGAAAAGAAAAGCAACAAAAATCGGTAAAAATTCTTTCTGTTTTATTTTTTCTAGTTCACAAAATATTTGAACGAATTTAATTTTTGTTGTTGTTTTTTTTTTGTTGTAGCGATAATTACGTTGATGTCCATAAATTGTATAAATCGAATAAATTTCATATAGATGAGGGGAAATTATGACAGGTGGTGTTGATTAAAAAAAAAAAAAAATATTAAAAATATTATTAATCAATTGAGTTAACCAAAAATAATGTAACGGGTGTAAGGGGGTGTACAAAATATAAAATTTATCGATCATTTTTTTTCTTTTTCTTTTTTTTTTTCAATACATTTTCATATTAATTTCTGTTCATCCAGATATTAATTTTATGAAAACTGTTTAGTATTTAGATTTTAGACTAAATCAACCACCTAACCCCCCCCCCCCCCTTTTTTTTTTATTCAATATTTATTCGTCTGCACTTAATCAAATAAAATATTTTTTTATTTACACATTACATTGTGTGTTGATGAATTTTTATGATTAAATTTTATGGTAGGGTTTACTGGTGGTTTGGCTAGGGGGTAATGGAGGGGTGTAGAGAGGGGAATAATTGTGCGAATTATAATTTAAATCATCATATAGATAACTACACACACAAATATTGCAACTATTGATTTACCAAAACAAGAAAAAAGAATTTTTTTAATTCATTTGTGACAATAAAAATTGAATAAAAAATTAAATGAAATTTTATTTATAGAAAAAATTTATAAGAAGAAGAATGTAAAGTTTTCTTCTTATTTTTATTTAAAAAAAAAAACAAAGTTAATAACAAAACAGAAAAGATTTTCTTAACTTAAGTTTTTCTTCTTTATTTTGTCTCGTGTTTTTTTTTTCTTTATAAATTTGAATCAGTGATGATGACTTAATTTTTTCTCTGTTTTTTTTTTTTTTTTTCCCGGATGTTCTAACAATCATTAATAAATAATTACTCACGAGAGTTTCTTTTACAACAATAATACTTAAAAGAAAAACCAAAAGAAAAAAATAAACAAATAATAGAAAAATTATAAAATATCAGGCGTCTCCACCTAAAATTAATATTAATTTGTCTGTAATTGTTATTTCTGAGTACACTGAAATTTTCTATATTTGTTTATTTTTTTATTTCGACATTTTTCAGATTAGTCAACATTTATTGTTGTTGTTTTTTTATTATTTTTCAACTTTTGAATTTCTTAGAATTGAAGAAAATAAATGAAAACAAAAAAAAAAACATAAGAAATTGTTCTATTTCGGATAATATGTGTGAAAATAAATTTTATGTGTGAACAGAAAAGCAAGAAAAAAAAACAAAAACAATGAAAAGAAAAGAAAAGAATTTATTTTGAATGAATGCGAAAAAAATTTTGGTGTAAAAAATTAGAGAAAAAAAAAGTTAATAACGTGAAAATGATTTCTTTGAATTCAATACTAACGGTGATACTTTACTTTGGTTGAGTTTAATTTTAGAAAAACTTTTATAATTTTTCTTCTTCTTCTAACAAATTTGAAGTTTTACTAAATCAATTTTAAAATGAACCAAGTCCAATTTGGTAGGAAAAAAAAACAACAAAAAATCAATTAAACGAAATTGTTGAAAAACAATAAAATTTAGTAAAGTATGAAGTAAAATTGTATATAAGATGAAATTTTATTTTTAGAATATTTAGGTGTACAAAATACAAAAATATAAACGTCACAAAAGAAAATCCTTCAATTTTGGATGAAAATTAAAATTGTGTGACCAATTCAAAAATAATTCATATTTATTTGAAGTGTTTTTTTTTTCCTTTCCAATATTTTTGTTCAAAATTTTATTTTTAGTAAAAGAAATCAAAAAAAAAAAAAAACGTATCGCAGAATCACAAATGAAAGAGTACAGAATTTGTGGTTCTTTTCTTATTCTTCTTCTTCTATTTTTTTTTTGTCTTAAACTAAAAAAAAAATTATTTCAACTTTATACTAAATTTTTTGCATTTATTCAATTTCATAATTTTATATTTTTAATTTGTACATTTTAATTAATAATAATAATAATAATATGTGTGTGTGTGTGTGTTGTATACATTTCCTGATTGTATGATTGTAAGTATTTGGTAATTAATACAACGTGATAATTGATACAAAAACAATATAAATTTTTCTGTACCAAAAATGATTTTAGGAAAATCCCTATAGACTATTTGTACATAATATGTATCTTTTATATTGAATGAACGAAAGTATATTTATTTCGATGAAATTTAACATTCGCAACATGACCTTACTGTTTACATATTTTTTTTTCTTCTTCTTCTTCGTCTTGTTCTTCTTCTTCGTCTTGTTCTTCTTCTTCGTCTTGTTTTTCTTCTTCTTTTTTTTGTATATCGTCTATTTTTAATTGTATTATATTATATATAAATTTAAATGCGCGCGTTGACATTCATCATATTTTATATGATTTGATGATTTTTTTCAATAAAAAAATTTATCTGTATGTGTGTATCTGTGTGTGAGTGTGTGTGTGTGTATTTTACAATAAAATATACTATATAATTGCATCCAATGTCTATATATTAATAGAATTTTTTTTAGTAATTAGATTTTTTGTATTTCCACTTTTCATAATAGAAAATTTAATAAATATTTTAATAATCGACCGATACATATTTAAAAAGATTTAGGAAAAAAATAACTGACTGAAATGTTTCAGTATAAAAGTATAAGTTTTCAATATTTTTATTTGATTTTTAGTGATTTTTAACAATTATCAATTTTATTCTCTTATATAGTTTGTCCTTATTCGTTTTAATATTAAGTGTCACTTAAAACGATTGTGAAACTCCAACCAATCGTGTATAGATCCATTATAGACATTTACAAAATTTCCCTTAAGTTTAATCGTTTTAATTTAAGGACAATTGATTTGATTAATTTTTTTTTATTAGAGAAAATCATTTCTAAAATTAATTTAATTGTTTTTTCTGCATTAAGAATAAAATTTGAAATTCACTTAAGTTAAATGAAACTTTCAAAATTTCATTGTTGATCTTTCGTTTCATTCTAATAGAATTGTACAAATCCTCTTGTAAACTGATCAAAATATTTTCCATTTATTCAATCAGAACTAAGTCCCATTCAACAATACATAAAACCATAATTTTCATACTCAATATATTGACAGTTAAGTTGCATACTAAAAGAGCTTTCTGCTCATTCGAGTACTATGATGGAATAAATAAATAAATGAACGAAAAAAAAAAAACAAATTTTAAGTTAAGTAAAAAATCGTATTTAGTAATTTTGATTTAAATTTTTACACTATATAGATAAATGGATTATATAAATTATGTTTTCTATATGTGGAATGAATTTATGAAAAATTTAAGTTTTATACACGTGTGTGGGTAAAGTGTCCATTAGCTATTTATCTTTTATCTCACGCATAAATTTCTTATAAATTTAATTAAATATAGAAATTTGATAATTTTTAGAAATTTATTTGAACTCTGTAATTTTTATAAAGATAAATTTCAATTGGAATTTTAGGATTTTTTCATATGTTTTAAATAATAAAAAAACCAACCAAGAAAAATATCAAAGGTTGACCAAAAAAAATTATTCTATTTTTGCTTTTTTTTCTTGTTTCCTATTTAGATGAAATTGTGAAAATTAGATCCATATAAATAAAATAATAATCTCTAGTCAATAATTTTCCTTTGCTTTTTAAAATATAATTATAATCTTTTCCATTCGAAATTTTATGTTAAATTTACAATTAACATTTTTCATCAAATTTTCACATCCCTTATTTTCTATCTCTTTCATTTTATTTGTCTTTCATGCTCTGTATAAAATTTTATATCACTTGTATTATTATTATTATTATGTATATTTTTTTTTTGTGACGACAATTTTGCCTTTATAGCGTCGACGTCAAAACTAAAATTATCTACTATATTATATTTACAATATATTTATTTTTATTCTCTTCTCATTCTCTCTGTCTGTCTCTCTCTCTCTCTCTCTCTCTCTCTCACTTTTCCTAAAATGTAATGTTTTAAGAACATTTTCTATATCACATGTTACTTTATTTTGAACAAGTGTGTGTGTGTGTGTGTGTGTATATATATATTTGATGAGGGATGATTTATGAGTGTGTATGAAAATGCGTTTAAATGCGTGTTAGTGTTTGTATATGATGATACTCTTAGGGATTTGTACATAGCCATTAAGAATATTATTTGGAAAATGTTCTTCTGTGAAAAATTTGAAACATTGTGTGTTGTAATTTTCATTTTACAAATAGGCATGCGCTGCTGCAGTCATGAACCTGTATTATATGTATCTGTGTGTGTGCGCGGAAATGATGATTATTTCTTGGAATAAAATGATAATATTATATGAATGTATTAGTTATATTTGAGTCTCCGAAATAAAACTGGAGAATTTTTTTTGTGTTCATTTTTTTCCTTTCTTTTTTTCTTTAATGTTAGTTTAGTTACGATGCAGGGTGAGACTTGTGTGTGATATTAAATATATTTTATGAAAGATCAAAAAAGAAAGTAGCATTTAAAGATAAAGATAATAAGAAAACAAAGAGACAAAAAAGAAAAAAACAATAAAAAGAAAAAGTATAAAACAAAAGAAAATTGGGTGTGTGTGTTTTGTTATTTATAATTTTTTTTTTCTTTCATTATAAAATATTTAATATTTTCCAATTTTCTTTCATTCCTTTTTTTTTTTTTTTTGTTGTATAAAAAAAGAGGAAGAACTAAAAATAATTTTTCTTTTCCTTTATAAATGGAATTATTATTGTACCTCTGTGTGCGATTGTGATATATAACATTTGTGTGTGTATGTGTTTTGTGTGTGTTACTGAAAAAATAAAATAAAATAAAAATTCTATTTTTATGTAAAAAGAAAAAAAAAATAAAAAGTTAATAAAAAAAAAAGAAAAAAAAAAATAAAAAGTTGAACCAAAAAGTAATTAAATAAATTAAAAAAAAAAAAAAAAGGATAGAATTATTGTCTAAATTCTAAACTCTAAAGCCAAAGGGAATAAACATAAAAATGAAAACAACAATAAAGAAGGAAAAATAAAAATAAAAAAACTGTCAATTATTTCATTTTTTTTTTTTCTTTTATAAAAGTGATTTGGCCTAGAGATGATTTCATTTTCATAAATACTTGCACACTCTTCTAAAAAAAATGTTAAAATTTTAACATAATTCGAGAAAAAAATAATTTTATTTTATTTATTTTTTTAGTTTAATTTTTTGTTAAGACTTTTCTGAATTTCTTCCAAAAATTCTAAAAAAAAAAACAAAAAAAAAAAATTCAAACATAAAAAGAAAAATTTAGCTAAAAAGAGAACCACCAAAAAATTATAGAAAAAGATACAATGAAAATGGATTGAATAGAATGAAACCAAAAGTGTAACGTTATCTTTTATTTATTTATTTTATTTATAAAATAGAAAATAGAAAAACAATAATAACAACAACAACAACAACAACAACAACAACAACAACAACAACAACAACAACAACAACAACAACAACAACATTTTTAATTAACTCTAAATGTTTGAGAATTCTCTTATCTGTTTGAACCAATAACATTTTATCTCGATAAGAATATTCTATATTTTCTATAATTCACTTTATTATGTTTATTTATAAATTAAGAATTGAAACACGAATAAAAGAATGAAAAAGAAAACTATTTATAGAGTAAAAATTAGAAAAACAAAAAAAAAAAAAAGAAAAGAAAATTGAAAAGAAAAATAAAAATAAAAAAAAAAAAGTATTTAACGAATAAAGAGAGACATTATTATTTTTTTCTCGAAATATAAGAAAAGAATGAAAAATAAAATGAAATAAGAAGAATGTAGAAAATGGAAAATGGGGAAAAAAAAAAACATAAAAATTTCATTATAAATTGTATCTGTCCATGTGTATGTGTGTGTATATACTTTTATTTTTTTTTATATGTTTAGTGTGTCTGTGTGTGTGTGTGTATGATGTTAACCCTCAAAATCTATATACCTATCAAAAAAAAATACACATCAAATTAAACAAAAATAAAGATTCAAACACATACAGACACACTCACACACACATGTATATATAAATGTATATATTCACACACATGCAACACATACATCTTTATATAAAGACAAAAAGAAAAATCCATTTTATTTAAGTTTTTCGTTTAAGAAAATCAAAAAAAAAAAAAAAAACCAACATTTTCTTTTCTTGGACGATTCAAAATTGAATAAATTCTTTCAGGAAAAAATGTAAATTAAAATAATAATAAAAAAGTATTCCAGTACAAAAAAAAAAAAAAAAAAAAGTAAATAACATCAAAAGAAAAGAAAAAGAAGGAATGAAAAAGAAAAAAATGTGTACTAACAAAAAGTTAGTTAAAAGAAAAAAAATTAAAATAAACAAAATTAAAAAAGAAAGAAATTTAATGTGAGAGTTGATCATAATATGAAAGCAGCTTTATTTAGAAGATACAAAAACTAATCAAAAGTAATATCAACGAAAATGAAAATCAAAACCACATTTTACACGCTTAGATGACAAAAAGGAAATCATTATTTTTTCATGTAATTAAAATTGCCTTCTAATAAATCAAAAAGGAACAAAATGGAATAAAATAGAAAGAAAAAAAAAATGTGTGTGTTTGTTGAGAAAAATTGTAGAGAAAATTTTTATTTTACAAATCATTATTTTCCTTCTCTTTCTTTCTCTCTCTCTCCCACTCTTTCTCTCTCTCTCTCTCTATGTTATTTTTTTCTTCATTTTTATGAATCCAGTTTATATTGAAAATCACTCACATCACTTTACCATTCGCGAATATTTTTTTCCCCTAAAATTTCTATTTCGTATGCATCCCACAAAAAATGTAAAAAATAAAAAAAGAAAAAAAACCAACGATTATTCCTCTCTTTTATAATTTTGTCGCCAGCATTTCTCATTCAATTTTTTTTTTGCTCTTCTTTTCTTCTTATTTATTCTTTTTTATTTTTCATATTTTCACGTTTGTCTTTATCATTTTCCTTTTCAATTTCTTTTAATTTCAATTAAACTTTTCTGTTTCCATCTTATCATTTCAAATTCAATTTTTTTTTGTATAATTATTTATTTACCAGCTCTGTCTCTCTCTCTCTCTCTCTCTCTCACTCTTTTTTTTGTCTATCTGTTTTTCTTTACACTCTCTGCAATTCAATTATTTATTTACGTAGTGACGTCATAAAGTCCGTTGTATTTTACGTGAAATCTGTCAAATTAATAAAATAAAATAATATTTGTCGAGTGAAAATTGTTAATTAAAAAACCACAAAAAAAAAAAAACAACAACAACAACAATAATAATATGTAATAGTAAGGATAACAACAACAGTAACTGTTGTTCCTTGCCTTTTCTGTAACTTTATTTTTCGCGCATTTTCAGTGTTTTTCTTTTCTTTTCTTTTTTTTTTGTATTATGATTTGGTTTTTCATTTATTTTCCTATTGTTGACGATTTGAAAGAAACAAAATGATTTTCATGTTATTTAATTTTCCATAGATAAGAAATAATTTCGTTTTTTTTTTCATTGTAGATTTTTTTTTGTTTTAGGAAAACAAAAAAAAATGAAAAAATGAAAAAGGAGAAGAAAATGTTTTATAATTGAAAATTTACACAAAAAAACGTCACCACAAATAATTTCATGTTGTTGTACGATAATGTGAAAAATGAACGTTCATATTTTGATACAATAAAAAAACGCACTAAAAAAATACGAATTAAAAAAAGAAGAAAAAAAAATAAGAATAAGAATAAAATAAGAAAATTGAAATTTCTAAAAATGAATTAATAAAAACAAAAATAAAAATAATTAGGGGATTTATTTAAATAATAAAAAAAAAAAAAACAAAAAACAAAAACACGTAACAATAAATTAAAATAAATTTTAATTAAATTTACTAAACTAAATTAATTAATTAATTTAAAAAAAAAAAAAGAATAAAACACAAAAGTAATAACAAAGAAATTAGTTAATTAAATTAATTAAGTTTACAACAAAATAAATTAACGTAAAATAAGAAGAAAACAAAAAAAAAGTTCATTTAAAAGAAAGAGAAACAAAAAAACAAAACAAAACAAAACAAAACAATACAAAAAGAGAGAAACAGAAAAGGGGGGGAAAAGAAAAGAAATAAATAAATTTTGTGTTTACTGATTGCAAATGGATCAACCGTATTTTAGCATTGGTAAGAAATATCATTACATTTTTACGTAGGCATAAATTCATTTAAACATTTGACATTTAAGAAAAATTTGAAGGGTTTTTGGGTAAAGGAAAGGTGGGTGGAGGATTTAGGTGGTGCTTGTGGATGAATCAAACAATTATATTACATATTTTAGAATTCAGAATTTTTAAAAAATTCCTTTTGTTGAAATTATTTAAATTTTAAGTAACATTTTCAAACAAACAAACAAAAATTCACGAGTAGTTTTAACCAACCCAATCCCCCACCAAATATATATATTGTCAAATGTTTCAAATGAAACGAACAATCTTAATTGTTTCTTATAATTATATTATGAATATTTTTTTTTTCTTTTTGTCTTGCATCGAAAATGTATTCGCACGGTCACTTTATACATTTTATATTTTTTTTTTTTTAGTAAGTTAGAAAATATTTTTTCAATTTTCTTTCGATTTATTTTAATTTTGAATGGACAATTTTTTGTTTGTATTTTGTGTAATTTTCATTAAAAAAATTTTTCTTCAAACATTTTAAATATTTTTATTTATTTCTGTTTTTTTCTTTTTTGGTCACATTTTAGAAAATTTCTTTTTCATTAAACAAATTTTTAATTCTTTTCTCTTTTTCCACAAAATAAAATTGCTTTCAATTAATTTTAAATACTTTTTGTTTTTTTTTTTTGAAAATCACGTTAAATTTATACTGAATAAATTTTATTGTATGAAATTATTTTCTGATGTAAATAGAAAATAAATTGTAAACTGTTCGTAATACAAAAACTAAGTAAAAGTAATTTAAGAACAATTTATGTATAGGTAATAATGAGTCTTAGATTAATATTCTACAAAAATCACTTTTATAATTCATTCATTTCCACGATAATTTATGATTCACATTTGTATCCATATCCCATGTACTAAATACTGATTTCAATTGTTTCTTACTGAACTTCTTCCATATTAATTTTTTTTTTTAAACAAAAAAAATAAAACTAATCCAGATATTTGTATTCATTTCTACTCATGTCAAATTATATTGTTTCCAATAGATTTAATTAAAATTCTAAATAAATTTCGAATCGTGCATAAAAAAGGAAAAAAAAAGTGAAAATTATTTGAAGTTAAAAAACAAAATTTTTAGTCTCTAATAGAGTTGTTATTTGAAAATTCAAACCCCCTATTCGGTTTAAATAATTATGTATGTGTTAAGTTATACAAGACACGCTAAGTACATTAATTTTCTATTATTTAAATTAATTTATGCTTAAATTAGATTAATTAATTCCGATATTTAATGGATGAACCGTTTTTTAAAGTCACTTAAAAATTTACGACAATTCTGATCTTTAAAATTATATAAACTTATTAAACTTTTGTTTTTAATTTCAATGAAAAATTTTATTTTCATTCTAAATATTGTATTTTTTTTTTGTATGATTTTGTTTTTAATAATTTAAATAAACGTAAAGTATTCCGTTCACTATAATTTTATGTGACATCTGTCGAATTATCGTAATTTAGAAAATATTTCATTTCAATTATAAAATGTATAAATTAGTTCTTACTGTAAAATATTATTTGGTACGAATTTCTTTTGTTTTTGGCCATTTTCAAATCTATTTTTTTTTTAAATTAATTAGTAATTAATTCGTATTTATAGCAACAATTTTTAGTGATAACCTAAATAATACTTATGTAGTGGTGTCCTCATAAATGAATAGATTTGAAATTTGGTATGTATGTGTAACAATACTCTATTGTTATTGTGAAGCTTTGAATAATTTAGATAAATTTCTAGATCTTTAATAAAGTAAAATAAATTTATTTTCACTGTACCTGTCATTAGCATTTAAAGAATAATTAAATTTCATTTTATGTTGTCATCTTTTATAATAAAATTGATATTAATTAATAACGCAAATACAATTTCTTCTTTGAAGATTTGATGACGATAAAGAGAAAATGTATAAAAAAAAGAAAATAAAAGTTTATATTGGTATTGGAAGAATTGTGGTTGCAATTAAGCAAATTTTTTCGACTATCATACCGGACTTTGATTGGTGTGACCTGTAGGTCTGCATTAAATTGCATGTATTAGTTATATTAATTAATTTATACCAATGGCAAGACAAACTGGTCTACATTGATAACAATCTTAACACACACACACACATATATTATTTTAAAACAAAAAAATTTTTATTAATGTTTTAACAATAGATAAATATTGTTAGAAATAAAAGAAAATTTATTATGTGTTAGGATATGAACTGTGACCTTTGTATAAATTTATTGTATTATGTTTTATTTATTTTCACTTAAATTTTTCTTTTACTTTTGTTGTATTTTGTTTCCTTTCTGTTTTTCCACTGTTTCTTTATAAAGAAAATCTATTTTAAAATTTATAATTGAGTTATTTTTCTTTTCTATTTTGTTTGGTTTTTACTTTCTTTTTTTTTTTTCTTTTTGTAACCATTTTATATTTCAATTTTTCACTCACACCCCACTTTCAGATAAGTTTTAGGATTTTTAGACAGGAAATTTAATAAAATATTTCTTAGTGTTAAGAAAGAAAGAGAGAGAGAGAGAGAGTGGGGTACAATAAACTACACAATGATAATTTTTTTATAGGAAGATAAATTTAATGAATAAAAAAAATTAACTTTTAAAAACGGAAAAAAAAAGAAATTGTTATTTGAGGAGGAAATTCATTATATTTTTAAGTTGATTATTTTATGAACTAAGAATTTATACAAAATGATGAATTCAAAAAATTTAATTGGTTATGCGTGAAATTTTTATGAAAAAAACAATTTCATATTTTAATTTGGTTATCAAACGGATTTAGCTAAACTATTGAAGTAATCGTCTTACGATCTTTAATTTAGAAAAACTATATAAACCGAAAGTTCATCCTTTGAACATTTATTTATAATGTTTTTGATGTTCACTTAATTTTAAAAGTGTTTTCCTTAAAACTCAACTGATTACATTCTATAGATGTATTGTTTGATTTTGTTTCAAGTTCGTATTGAATATTATTTTGATGCAGTTTGAAAGAACGCGTGTTCACATCTCGAATAATAAAATAATATAATAACATTGTATGTATTTTGAGGTATGACGTCATTGTTTTGTTTTGTTTTGTTTTGTTTTTTTTTTCTTGTTGTCTTCTATATTTTCTTTAAGGTTTTTATATTAATTATTATATATAAGTTATATAATATTCATTTCATAAAATATACTTTTATATAAATAAACTAACCATATAAATTCTCTGTATGGGTCGAAACAAAAAGTTATATGGAAACAGAATATATATTTTCTATTTTTCTTTTCTTTTGTTTCTTTTTTTTTTTTAGAAAATGGTAATAATAGAAATTATATCAGAGAATTTATTGAAGTAATATAAATTATAGATAAATATATATATCGAATGTGTACACACCCTTAATATTGGTAATATTTTATTAGAATCTAAATATAATTATAGTTAATTCGATTGTTCTGTAAGATTGTGACTTTATCTTATACATATTTCAAATATATTTCTATGTATTAATAGAATTTATAAAGAATGAAAAGATGACATTATGAACATTATGTCAGTGTAAATAATTTTAATTCTTTGTTCTTTTTTAGTTCAATTAGAGTCTTGTACAATCTCACCAAATATTTAAAAAGAAAATATTAATTGCATAAAATTTAAATAGTTTGTCGTGTTTTTTTTATTTTCTTTTTGTTGTTGTTTCATTTATCTTTATACTTAATTAAATTTCACTTGTTTCCTTAAATGTAACACACCTAATAGAAATTTACGACTTTAACCTTGTTAATTTCTTTAATAAAAATCGAACAATTAATCATAATAGAAGAAAATTTATTAAAAATTGTAAAGTTGAATATCCATTTTTTTTAAATTTATTTATAACAAGTTTCATCAACATAAAGTTTTCATATATCGAGAAGAAACAATTTCTTATTATTATATTTATTTGCATTTTTTTTTTTCTTCTTTTTTTTGCTGTTAATTGAATTTATTTTATGAAAAGGGAAAATTTTATTTTATTCATTATTTGTTGATGATGAAATTCAGTAAATAATTATGACCAGTCTATCTTAATTAGTTTGTTATTATTATTGTTATTGTTGTTGTTGTAATTGTAATGTATATATATATCCCTGTAATACATGCAACCATATAACTATTACGTGTTAAAGAACATGAAACACAATGACATATATATATATATATATATTTACAACAACAAATAGAAATATATAGTACAATTATATTAATGTCACAAAGAAATAGTATAAAGGTTAGTAGTTGTAGTTGGCTGTAGGGAGTATAAAAAAAAATGTGTGTATATAAAGTTATATAAAAATAATAATAATTATCATTTCTCTTTCTATTCCCATATTCATAAAATATTAATGAAAATAATTAATATTTGTTAAATATTCTCTTTATTATTTTTTTTTTATTTGGTTGTCTATTTGTAGCGTGTATCTCCTATAATCCATAATTATATTTTAACAATTCCCAGTATACTTTATTTAGGTTAGAAAATATGTAAATAACATAAAACTATATAAATATTTTTTTGACAATAAATGTAATATAATTTAATATTTAAAATTTATCATATGTTCAAATTATATTTGAATTATTCTAACAATTTAATTTGCATCACGATTATTTTTTAACCGCATAAAAATTAGTATTAAAAGTTTTCAATATTGTTTTTTTTTTATATACACAAGTACGATAGTTTTAATTTATATTAATTAAAATACAATCACAATAGAATCTTTCGAACACAAAAGACAATTATATGATATTTTTTCCAATTCAATAAAAACAACAACAAGAAAATATTCAGTACTTATAATTTTTTATTATTATGCTGAATTACATCATAACGTAATATATGAATTAGAAAACGTGTATTTTTCCTAGATACTATTGAAAATATTCTCATATGATTTTCTGATATTGTAAAAGTATTAGAGTAAGGGAGAACGGAACTGGGGTAGTACGGATAGCATGGTGCAATGGACCAAACGCACCAGTCGTCAATATTAAATAAAAAAATCACCTGATTTTAAAGATAAAATTATTATCTTTGTACTGAACTCTAGCGGGGATCCCTTCATATGAAGAATAATCGACAGTAAAAATTGATTCTAAAATGTGAAAATATAGGGAAAAATTTATCACCATTATTTTTTTTTTGTGTGATTCTATTTCGGTAAATCAGAAATTTAAATTAATCTTCAAAGAATTGACGATAAGTTCGACGCAATATTTTAATAACAAATCAACTTATATTAAATTCTTTCATTATATTTATAATGAAAAATGACAGATTATAAATATGAAAGGATTAAAGTATATTATACCACAATGACGCCCTAGGCTAAAATATAATTCTAAAGAAAAACATATACCATTGTTCTATCTTATATTTAGTTTAATATAAATGTAATTCAATAACTCTATGACGCAATCATATATTGTTTAGAATTGATCTTGAGAATCAGTCTGATTAAAGCCTTAAGAAGACAACATCAAATGGTCGAGACGTTGCCGAAAGTTTAATCTGTTGTCTTTTTTTTTTGTTATTTAAATGAAATTCTCGTACTGTTTTATCCTAAAAGAAAATTTAATATATGATTGTTATGTTTATAAATTGAACACAATGTAACGTAACTAGTTTAACAAAGATTGTGTTTATTTAAATTTTTTTTCAAAATTATAAGAAACTTATAATTAATATTTTAAAGTTAATGTTTTAAAGTGTTTTACATGAACCTGGCTGGTTAATACAAGACACGTTAATAAGTTTATATAAAAACGATACCTCTTAGTTGACATAACTAAAAATATCGATATAATTTTACAACAATAACAGTTCTCATCTTCAGTAATTATTTATTAAATTATCTGTATGTGATTTTAATTAAAAATTCTCTTTTTCTATAAAAATATCTCAAGATTTAATTTAATCACGATTATATTTTAAGATAAGAATTTCCATTAGAATATTATTTTGACATATTTTTTTTTTTTTCATATGACACAAAAAAAAATGTTACAAAGAAAAATGAAAATTAATTTCATTTTTAATTTTCACTTATTTTTTATTTATTATTTCATTTATTATTTTTAATTTTTCGTTCTGTTGCTATAATTTTCTTCTTCTTCTTCTTTTTTTTTATCTAATATTTGCAAACTCATTATATTTATATGTGGATATATTTAAGAATTCAATCTTTCTATAAAAGAAATAAAACAAAGAAATAAATAGGAAAGGAAATTTTTTTTTTTAATTAAAATTTTACAAAAAAAAAAATTAAAACAAAAGGTGAATAAAAAATGAAATAATCAATATTGATTCATATATCCTCTCATCCCTTATTCACTTTCAAGCACCCTTTTTATTATTTTTATATTTGACGTTAATATTTTAACCATCACATAGTATCAACTGACACATATTCACGATTCACCTATACGTAAAATGAACCATCATATTTACCATACCATTTTTTTTTTAATTCAATTTTATATAATTACACTATTATGTTGTATTGAAGATGTATTGAAGTTTATAATAAATCTATTCAACTATGTAAACAAATACGAAATGTGAATTCAGTGTCGGAATTATTTAGTAGAAAATTTTTGCAATTTTATTTGAAATTTTATTTGAAAATTTATATCGGAAATAAAATCATTTTTTCTTTCACTTCCCATTGATTCGTAAGAAGTTAAAAAAGAACTTAAAGAAATCTGAAATATGCATTTCAATTAAATCCGATTCATATAAATATTTTTGTTGAATTTTTATCAGAATAATTTATTAAATTCTTACGAATTATTTACATTATTTTTTTTGTTCAAACAAAAATACTTTACGAAACAATCAACAATAAGTGAGAAATAATTTTTAATGATTTAAAATAATTAAAAACTTTTTTTTAGAAAATATAATTTAATTATTTATGTGAAATAATTCGGCACTGATAAAAAATAAATATCCATTCAAACATATTCACACATGTTCACACATACAAATGTATAAATAATACAGAAAATATACATACATATTACATACATACATGCATACATACAGACACACATACATACATACATACATACATACACACATACACACATACATATATACATAGATAATAGAAACTAATAGAATATTTATATATTCGAAAATTTAAGCTTTTAAATTTTTTCCTTTGACGTCCACACTTTATTAATGTCATCATACAATTATTTTCTATTCATAATATTTATTTTGTTCTTCTTTTTTTTTTTTAATCCACCAATAAACTAACCACACCAACCCACCCCCCTTATATACATAAAATTCAAAATAATAATAATGTCAATCAGTATTGTAGCAAACAGAGTGTATTATTATCTATTTTTTATAATAGATACCCTAATATTTTTAATTAATCCTGTCAGGGGTGTAAGCTGTATTATAGTGTACACCTATATAACTTTTTTTATTAGAAGATTTTTGTTTTGTTCATTTTTACGTGTAAAGAAAAATTAAATTAATTGTAACTAATTTTTTTTTTTTGTTTGTTTAATTTAATTTTTTGGACAATTGATTTTAAAAATAGTGATGATACCCTGACACTATAGTGTTGTTCCCATTTTAAATTTACTTGACTTACAGGGCATTCCTTTCTCTCTCTCTCTCTCTCTCTCTATCGATATTTTTTTTTTATAATTATTATAAAATTCTGATGTTATTTATGCGTTAAATATTTTTAATAAACTAAATTATTTCTATATAATAAATGGTAATAAATTAATTAATCATAAATAAATAAATTCAAAAGAAAAATTGATGAATATAGACATTCTTTAAAAATTAATTATTGATTAGATGTTTATTTTTTTTTTTCTGTTAATGACTTTTATATTTAATAAAGTTGCTAATAAATGAAAATATATAGAAATTCGTCATTAGAGGGGAATAAGAATCGATAATGACGTCTTTGTCAGTAAATATTATTTCATTTTTTTTTTTAATTAAGAAAACACAACAATTTTGATTTTAATTCAATATTAATGTTATTAATGTTGTTTATTTTAATTATAACCTCATTGAAATTGAAACATTTATTTTCAATTTTCTTTCTTTTGTTTTTGCATCCTTTGTCTTGAATCAGTTTTTTTATGAATTTTTTTTTAATATAAAATTAAGAAGCACTTAAGAAATGATGAAAGTATCATATTTTTAATTGTAGTTTAATTGATTTGTTCATTTTTTTTTTAATAGCGGACCAGTCCGATAGAGCTCAGTCACAACAGGCTGTTGATTGCAGCCAAAAACAAATACAAAAAAGCGATAATAATTTACATAAACAAGAGCAACAAGAACATCTACAGCAACAACAACAACAACTTTTATTATTACAACAACAACAACAACAGCAACAATATAGCAATCAATTTAGTTCTAATACAGAAAATATTAATAATAATAATAATAATATAAATAATAACAATAATATTATAAATAATATAAATAATAATAATAATAATATAAACTATAATAATAACAATAATAACAATAGTATTATAAATAATAACAATCGTAATAATAACAACAATAATTTAAATACAAATACAACTATAAATACAGCAGTTACAACAACAGCAACAACAACAGCTCCATTATTATTAACAGGATTAATAAATACAACAACAAATAATAATAACGTCAGTACAACATTTTTTCGACGTAGACGTCAATCATTATCTGGCGTATGGCAAACAACACTTAGTGCAACAACAGCAATGAGTACCGCAGCAGCACCAATGGGTACCGAAGCCGGTATACCAGGTACAACTAATGGTACAACAATACAAAAAAATCAAGCTGGTATTATATCACCAGCACCACCAAAACGTCCAGTTAGACGTGGTGGTAAACCGCCACCCGATCGTCCATTACGTGCCCTTTTTTGTTTAACATTAAAAAACCCAATCAGAAAAATGTGTATTGATGTCGTCGAATGGAAGTAAGTTTTTACTAAAAAATGATTAAGTTTTTAATAAAATATTAATTAATCAATAAATTTTCAGACCATTTGAGTATTTAATATTGCTGACGATTTTTGCCAATTGTGTTGCCTTAGCTGTTTACACTCCATATCCGTATAGCGACTCGAACACAACAAACGCATTTTTGGTAAGATTAAAAATATATTTAATAGAATTTTCTTTAAATTTATTTAATTTTTTTTTTCTTTCCTCTTTATTTTCTCTTAATTAGGAGACGATAGAAAACATTTTTTTAGTAATATTTACAGCCGAATGTGTTATGAAAGTGATTGCATATGGTTTCGTATTACATCCTGGATCGTATCTTCGTAATGGTTGGAATATGTTAGATTTTACGATTGTCGTTATTGGGTAAAAACAAAAAAAAAATAAATACAATAAAATTCGATATTAAAATATAATTAAACATCTTTTTTTTTGATAATAGAATGATAAGTGCAACACTCTCAAATTTAATGAAAGATGGTTTGGATGTAAAAGCTTTACGTGCATTTAGAGTGTTACGACCGTTGAGGCTCGTGTCCGGTGTGCCAAGTATGTATTACTATTTCTCTAAGTGCATTTAGAGTAGTTATAAAGAAGTTGAGCTCACACAATAAGGTGTACCCGGTACTCTAATTGCAAATTTTCTTCAACTTATATTTAGATCTAAGAAAATCACAACTATTTTTGCTAAAAAAAAAATCTTTTTATTTAATAATTATTTGTTTATTTTATATTAAAGGTCTTCAAGTTGTTTTAAACTCAATTCTACGTGCCATGGTGCCTTTACTGCATATTGCTCTTTTGGTATTATTCGTTATAATTATTTATGCAATTATTGGATTAGAATTATTTTCGGGTAAATTACATAAATCGTGTTTCTATAATAATACAGGTAAAAAAAAATTATTACAAATTAATTAATTAATTAATAAAATATAAATAAATTTTTTTATTAGAAAAACTAATGGATGAACCACATCCATGTGGTGAAGGTGGTTTTCAATGTGAATCATTAGATATGGTTTGTAAATATTATTGGGATGGTCCAAATTATGGTATTACAAATTTTGATAATTTTGGCTTAGCCATGTTGACTGTATTTCAATGTGTTACATTAGAGGGATGGACTGATGTATTATATGCTGTTAGTACATAATTATTTTATATTATATTTAATAAAGGGACAAATAATTAAAAATTAAATATAGTAAATAAATTTAAAGTTAAAATTTTTAATTAATCAAAATGATTTTTTTAAATGAAAATTTAGTAATAAACAATTTTTTTCTTACAATTGTAAAAATTATTCAAAAATTTTAAATTTATTAATTAATTAGAATATTTTATTAATTTAGATTCAAGATGCTATGGGTAATTCATGGCAATGGATTTATTTTGTTTCTATGGTTATACTCGGTGCATTTTTTGTTATGAATTTAATTCTTGGTGTTCTTAGTGGTGAATTTTCTAAAGAAAGAACAAAAGCTAAAAATCGTGGTGATTTTCAAAAATTACGTGAAAAACAACAAATTGAAGAAGATTTACGCGGTTATCTTGATTGGATAACACAAGCAGAAGATATTGAACCAGAAGCTGAAGGAAGTATGCAAGATGGTAAAACAAAAGCACCAAATGATATGGACTCATCTGATCAATTAGGTGAAGAAATTGAAATAGAACAAGTATCATGGTTTAAGAAAAAGAAAAAAAATTTTGATCGAATAAATCGTCGTTTAAGACGTTCATGCCGTAAAGCTGTGAAATCACAAGCATTTTATTGGTTAATTATTATTCTTGTATTTTTAAATACTGGTGTATTAGCAACAGAACACTATCAACAAGCACCGTGGCTAGAAATATTTCAAGGTATAATTTTTAAATTTATTAATTATATCTATTTTTAAATTAATAATTAAAATATTTTCTTTTTTTATTCTCTATTACAGAAGTAACAAATACATTTTTTGTAACACTTTTTACATTGGAAATGATACTGAAAATGTATAGTTTAGGTTTTCAAGGTTATTTTGTGTCATTATTTAATCGTTTTGATTGTTTTGTTGTATTTGGAAGTATAATTGAAATGGTTTTAACACATACAAATGTAATGCCACCACTTGGTATATCTGTACTTCGTTGTGTACGACTTTTACGTGTTTTTAAAGTTACCAAGTAAATTAAATTTTTATCCATTTTTTAATGTAATTATTTTTGCTTATTATTTTTATTATTTTACAGATATTGGCGTTCGCTATCAAATTTAGTTGCATCTTTACTTAATTCAATTCAATCAATTGCATCACTTTTGTTACTACTATTTTTGTTTATTATGATTTTTGCATTACTTGGTATGCAAGTATTTGGTGGTAAATTTAATTTTGATCCAACATCAGAAAAGAATCGATCAAATTTTGATAGTTTTTGGCAAAGTTTATTAACTGTATTTCAGGTAATTCTATTTATATGAATATTATTATAAGTATATCAATTTTATAATATATATTTTTCTATCAGATCTTAACTGGTGAAGATTGGAATGCTGTTATGTACGATGGAATACAAGCATATGGTGGTGTCGCATCAATGGGTATACTGGCCTGCATTTATTTCATAATTTTATTTATTTGCGGAAATTGTATCCTTTTTATTATTTAATACAATTCATTAATTAATACAATTGTTACTTTAGAAATTGTAAACACTAAAATTTTTCTTAGCCGCATAATTTCACTATAATTTTAGATATTCTTTTAAATGTTTTCTTGGCCATTGCTGTTGACAATTTAGCTGATGCTGATTCATTAACAACAATCGAAAAAGAAGAAGATGAAGTTGTTGAACATAAATCAAGAAGTCCTACACCAATGGTCGAAGGTGAAGAGGACGTTAATGATGATCAAAAACCTGATGATGAAGGAAATTTGTATGTACAATTTTATAATTTTATAAATGTATAATTATCTAATAATAATAAATATATTTAAAGATCTGACAGAGATGAAGAAACTGTATCAGAAACAAAAATTACATTAGATGAAGATGATGAGGGATATGAAGAAGATGCACAAGGTAGGAGTTATTTAAGATTTAACACTTTATTTTTATTATATACTTTTTTACAGTTTCGAAAAAATTTTTGGAGCTGACTGAATTTTTTATTAATTAATATTATATTTCATTGTAATTTATTATATAAAAAAAAATTAAACAATATTCAGCAAAAAAAAATCCAAATAAAAACGGATTTTTAATTTATTTCGAATAATTATTTTTATTCGTCTTTTTTTTTTGTCATTTTTTTTTTGCTGAATTTTGTTTTTTTTTTGTTCGTTTTGTAGTTAGACTTTTTTTTTGTAAATTTTTTTTTTTTTACCTTATTTTCTACATTTTCTTTTTTCTTCTTCTTCTTCTTCTCCTTTTTATTTCTCTTTGTTTTTATTTTTTTTTGATTTTAATTAAATAACCCTTTACACATAACAAAAATGTACCAACAGAACAGGAAGCTGAAATTGTTCATGAAACAGTAACAGCCCGACCAAGGCGATTATCTGAACTCAGCATGACGAAGACACAAAGACCAATTCCACATGGCAGTGCTTTTTTTATATTTTCTCATACAAACAGGTAAATCTGTAAATGGAACATCTCTGGGTTAACAGTTTCTTTTTTTCTCACACACACACATAAAAAAACACCCCCACACACACACACATACTTCTTATACTTATATACTACCTATTTATTTTTTTTGGGGTTGTAGCCGAACCGAAAAAACCTTTAAGAAGAAAAATAAAATAACCAATTAATTAAAAAAATTTATTAAATATTTATATTTAAGATCGGACCACCATTTTTAGTTTGGGGTTATATGATATGGATACATATTTATATACTTGCATTAATTGCATATACATACCAATATATCAGAAATAATAAATATATTCTAGATATTATAATTACCAATAATTAATAAAATAATTAAATAAACCTAAGTAGAATATTTTAGTTTAGATTTAGATTTATTTTTAGATTTACTTCGTATCATAAAATAAAAATCATCCAACATTTAATAGAGAAGTAAATGTATCTTCATCATCATTATTTTCATCATTATCATCATTATATTTATACATTAAATATTGTCTAGTTTCACGAATTCTTTAACAGTCAATTATGGTGCCAATGACAAAAAAAAAATTGTTCTCTTTCACTCTTTCACACCGTTTTAATTGTGTGTGTTTTTTTTTTTTTTGTTTCGTAGACTGATAAAATGTTCGTGAAACTCGTCATTATTATCTTATTCAATCAAATTAATTAAACGTAAATAAAGAAAAAAAAAACATAAATATTCAATAGAAATATTTTATAATTTTTATGTTTGTTCTTTTTTTGTTTTTGTTTGTTATTCTTAAAGAAATCAATGATGGCGTATTTTATTTCTTTTTATTCTTATTCTTATTCTTAATTTTATTCTTATTCTTTTATTTATGTCACAGAGATGTTCCTACCAAAAATATTTTAGTTGAAGTTTTTTTTTTTTTTGTTATTAATTTACAGATCAGGATGATATAGGTGTTGTATCAGCACGTCCACGTCGTATGTCCGAATTAAATATGCCATCACAAACACAACCGATACCACCAGCATCATCATTCTTCATATTTTCACAGACAAACAGGTGAAATTTACCAATGTGGACAAAAAAAAAATATGAACATATCGCGAACAAAATATAAATTTGCATATCCGATTCGTGTTTGTTGTTGTTTACCTTTTTTATTTAATTGATTTTTCTTGATTTTCTTTTTTATTGATTTTATTATTTATTATTGTTGATGTTTTGATGTCTTTCAGTGTAAATACAAATATGAATATGCTATACCAAAGAATCCTCTCCTCCTCTCTCTATCTCGTTCACTTTCTTTCTCTCTCTACGAAAATGTTTAATTAAATTTTCATGAAAATGAAAAAAAAAATTGTTCACAATCAAAAATATATTTTTTCAAATGAAACAACAATAATGGATAATTATGCAAAATTAAAAATGTTGTCCCTCAAAATCCATTACTTTCTATATTTAAATCATATTTGTTTATTTTAAATGTTCATAAACTGGCTTAATCGACCAAAATAAAAAATAGAAGAAGAAGAAGAAGAAGAATAAATACACTCAACACACATACACAAACAAAATGATATATAATTTTTTTGTACTTTTAATTTTCAAGAAATTTTCAAATGTTTACTCTTTTTCATTGATAATCTCTCTTTTTCTCTCTCTCTCTCTCTCTCTTTCTCCCTAGAGTCCGTTTTTACATATGATTTAATTTACAATATTTTCAATATTTTCTTTTAATTTTAATTGAATTTGATGTAATTGAATCATTTTCTTTTACTCTGATTTGATAAAAAAATAATTACCCACAAACAAACCCTGCAAAAAAAAAACCAAAAACAAGAAGAAAATGGTAATTTCCTTGAGAGTTTTGATAAAATAAAAAATCCTGCATTATTAGAAAAAAAATCTGAGTGGGCGTGGCGTGCTTTAGAAAGTAGTTGTGTTTAAATGTTTGACTTTTCTTTTCTTTTCTTTTTTTTTTTTCTTTTCTTTTTTTTCTTTTATTTTCTTTCCTTTTATTTTCTTTTCTTTTATTTTCTTTCCTTTTTTTCTTTTCTTTTTTTTTTATATGAAAAAAAAAAGAAAAGGAAACCAAATACACACACACACACACACACACACACTCACACACACATACACACATACAAGACACAATTTTTATTCACACCATTATTCATCATCATTAGAAAAAAAAAAAAACGAACAAAAACAAATCTTTTAACAAGAATTAAAAAAGGGAAATTATTTTAATTCTTTAACAATTTATTTAGTTGACTTTTCTTAATTAAAATTTCTAATTAAACTACTTTCTATCGATTTTTCTCGATCAGTGACAATTTCATAATTTTCGTTTTCTCTGACCATAGAAGAGTAAAAAAAAATATTCTATTGTTGGTTAAAATTGTATATTATTAAATTTAATATATCAGAGAAAAGTTAACTAATTAAATAGTTTATTACACAAACGGGGAGTTATTTTTTTTTTTTTTAATATAGGCATCTAATATATTTAGTCACTTGAATTTTATTACTTTTAATTCCTTTAAAATACTAAAAGAACCAAATAGAATTCTATACAATTAATATATCCTTATTTTTATTTCCACATTCCCCTTTACATTTTTTACTCTATAATTTCATTCTTCTTACGTTTGTTCCATTTTTTTTCCACTTTTTCCTATAAAATTTCCATACAACCAATCTTATTGTTCGTCCAACGTGCACGTTCCATTGTCAACCGTCCATCTTACTTATAGATGTAGTAAAATTTTGTGTATTAATTCTAACACATTAGAAATAACAAACATTTACACATACAAACAGAATTATTTAGTTCGATAGTTATTTAATGTAATGTGTAAATTTAAATTGAACTAAAAGAAAAAAACAACAGAAAAACAATGAAAATATAAATGTTTTTCATTTGAAACAAAAAGAAAACAAATTTAAACAACAACAAAAGAAAAATATCTTCTGTCGTTTTTTTTTTCTTTTGGTTTTATTCTCCTAAAAAAAAAGGGTAGAAATTTACACAAATATTTTATATAATTGGTATTGGTATCTGTAACTTATTCTTTTTTTTTTTTTTTTTACTAATTAACCGAAGAATAATCGAAGTACAAGATTACGCATTGTGAATGTCGACCATTTTGCATTTTTTTTTTCAGGCACACGTGACGTAAAATTGACGCCATACAAAAGAAAATCTAAAGTAATTATTGTGTACATTAATTTTCATATAATTAAAACAAAAAAAAAAACTAACATTTAAAAAAAATAGTTGAACATAAATTTAAATCATTTTTAAATTAGTCACATGACGTTGGCTGTAATCTGTGCAGCACGCGACCAATTTCAACAAACACAATGCGCAATCTTCATTTCTTACATTCTTGTAGCTAACCCAAAAATATAAAAAAAAAAAACAAAACAAAAACAAAAACAAAAACAAAACAAAACATAAATGCTGAATCTCATGTATACGCAGCTTTGTCTCTGATTATATTTAGTTTAGTTTTGTTATGTGTAGTTAGAAAAAAGTGTTTATTGTTTTTTATCCGTTTTTTTTTTGTGTTGAAAAGAAAAGAAAACAAAAAAATAATAAAAAAAAAAAACATCGAATTTATTAATTAAATTAATATTCTCTCAACAAGAAAACAAAATAAATTATAATGATTCTAATATAGACATTTTTTTTCTCTTTCTCTCTTTTTTTTGTATTTTTTTTTTTTTTGTATTTTTCTTTGTTTTGCTCCAAATCAAATCAAATCAAATCAAATTGTTCCTCAACGATTAATATTTTTCTTAATCTTTTTATTTTTTTTTTTGGATTTTCATTAAAAAAAAAAACTAAAAAAAAAAAACAAAAAAAAAAAAACAAACAAAACAAATTAAAAAAAAAAAAAAAATACAAATAAATTTAGAATACGTGTTTTCTGTTATTGGCTCTGTAATCACAATCACTTTGGAAATGCTATATTGGCTTGCATTATGTTCTCATCGGCTATGTTAGCTGCTGAAGATCCACTTGATGCAGCATCAGAACGTAATCACGTTAGTATAATTTAATTTTTTTTTTAATTTTTATATTCACACAAACATACACACACACACACACACAAGCACACACACACACACAAGAACACACACACACACACAACAATTACAATAAATAACATTTAGCTATGTAAACCGCAATATAATTAATAAGTTAAAAAATAATAATATTAAAAATTAACAATTTCACAAGTTGATCAAATTTAAGTTCAGCCTAAACTGATATTTCCAATATCTTATCAGTAAATCAAGTTAATTAGAAAAGGTTATTGTGTCTTTTTTTTTCTATTTAATTTATTTAACGTCCACTTTTTCACACAACCAGACAACCAGACTACCGGGAAGAGTACTTATTAAGCTAAAGCGGAATGAAACCAATATTGTGTCGTTTCATTTATTTTCAATTTTTCACTTTAACTTAATTAAAATATATTGCGATTTAACTATTATTTATTTATAATTAGATTAAATTTTTAATTAATTTTTGAAACAAATAATAATTAATTAATAACTAATTTTATTTTATTCTTTTGTTTTTTTTTACTTGTTTCTAGATCTTAAATCATTTTGATTATTTCTTCACAGCAGTTTTTACAATTGAATTATTCTTGAAATTAATTGCCTATGGTTTTATATTTCATAAAGGTGCATTTTGTCGTTCTGCATTCAATTTACTTGATTTATTAGTTGTTTGTGTTTCACTTATATCAATGAGTTTCAGGTAAAATTTTTATATTAATTTAAAATTTAAAAAAATTATTATTATGAAAATATTTCGGTTTTTTTTTTTTTTGTCATTAATTTCAGTTCCAGTGCAATTTCCGTTGTAAAAATTCTTCGTGTATTAAGAGTACTCAGACCATTACGTGCAATTAATCGTGCTAAAGGATTAAAGGTATTTAAATTTTTAATTATTTTTTTTTTTACATTAAATTGATTTATTTTTTAATAAAAAGAAAATTTTATAAATATTTATTATTATTAAAAAGAGGACAAAATAATAAAAAAAAAAAAGAAAAACAAGAAGTAGAAGAAAAGAAGGAGGAAATTGTTCAAAAGAAAAAAAAGTCGTAAATTTTGAATTTCGTCCACCATTTGTTTTTTTTTTTTTTTGTTTAAATTTAAAAGGAAAACACAAATTTAAAATTGTATTGACAATTTTCTGTTCTATTTTTTTTTTGTTTATTTTTTTTTTGTGAAAATAAACGTCAAAATTAAAAAATTGCGGGGAGCTACTTGAAAATCATTATCAAATTATTTATAGGAAGAAGAAGAATTTTTTTATTTTTTTTTTCATTCAACTACAGAATGAATAAGAAATAGAAATTGTGCGTGTGAAAGAGAGAGAGAGAGAGAGAAAGAGAGAGAGAGAGAGAAAAGAATAGAAATGAATCAAATATTTTTTTTCTATTTGAAAAAAAAAAAAACGAAAGAAAAATCGTTTAATTTTGTTAATTTATGATTTTTAAAACAACAACAAAAAATTTCTACATATAAATTTTTTCATTGAATGAACGACGAACACTTTTATATTGTTTATAATTTGATTGACTTTTCTTTATTTTTAATTTTACCTAATTTATTATTTTCAATTTAATTAAATGCTAATATGACACAACATATCGTTTATTAATTATGGTCTAATCAGAAATCAAACATAAAACGGATAATAATTTGTAAGACGGGTAATAATCTGTAAGACGGGTAACAATCTGTAAGACGGGTAACAATCGTAATATATTTATTTATTTTTTTTTTTTTTTTGTAATTTTACCCCATTCATCATTATTTTAATTATTTATATTTTATTAAAATTATATTTTTGATTTTCTCTTCTGTTACAACAACTACAACAACAACAACAACAACAACAACAAAAAAAAAAAAAAACAAACAAACAAACAAACACAAAAAAAAAAACCATCATTATTATTATTATTATTATTTCAAAAAAATTTAGCATGTAGTGCAGTGTGTTATTGTCGCTGTTAAAACAATCGGAAATATTGTTCTCGTTACGTGTCTACTTCAATTCATGTTCGCCGTTATCGGAGTACAATTATTTAAGGTAGGACTTCTGGCTAAAAACAAAAAAAAAAAAAACCAAAAACCAAAAATCCAAAATATAAAAACCAAAACAAAAAAAAAAAATCCAAAAAAAAAAAAACCACACACACATACACACAAACACACACAAAACATAAATAAAAACTTTATTTTCTTCTTCTTTGTTTTAAGAAAAGAAAAACAAAAAAAAAAAGGATTATTTACACAAATCAAAACAAATATAATAAATAAATATTCCATATAATTCCTTTGAATCACAACAAAAACAAATAACCACCAAACCCCCCACCCTACCCATTTGTTACTAATTAACAAACTAGAATGAATTTCCTTAAACCAATAATTTTATGACGTTTTATCAAAAATAATAAATATTAAAAATTTTCCCATTTTCAAAATTATCACTATAATTATTTATAAACCATTGAAACACAGAAACACCTAAACCACCAATCAACACCCCTTATTAATCAACACCCCTTATTAATTATTAATAATATTTATAAAATATAATATAAATTGAGATTTTTTTAATATTTGTCCTTTGTAATTGGTATTTTTTTTTCTTTCTTTTTATTCTACAATTTTTTTTACAATTTTCTCTTTTTTCACATTTTCTTTTTAATATTTTCGTTTTTACACTCATCTAAATTATGATGATCATTTTACATTCATAATAATTAATTATGGCTAAATAAAGAAATTTTTTTAATTCTAATATAATTATATCGTAAATATTAATATACATACACACACATACACAAATTACGCCTTTATTACTCATACACGTGATACTCACAATACACATTAAACAATTCCTAATTTATTACACAATTAAACACTGAAAAATTATTAACGCTAAAAATAAATAATTAACAAAATTTCAATAATAATTCACATAATCCAATAAGATTCCTTTTTGATTTCCATTGATTTTTCCCGTTTTTCTATTTTATTTTTTTTCTTTTCTTTCTGTTTTGTTTTTCTTTTTGTTTTTCTTTTTGTTTATTTTTTTTTTTTTTTTTGAATTTCAATTAATGCACCAATAAAATAATGAATTAGAAAATGTTGAATTATTCTCGTTTAAATTCACCTGGACCAATCAACATATTTAACCAATTAAAAAAACAAGAGAACCAAAAACAAAAAGAATAAAAGTTGAATGTAAAGAAAAGAGAAATAAAAAAAAATTTCTATCCTCACCTTACACACACACACACACACAACACACACACACACACACACAAACCCTTCTTTATATCCAACACAAAATGACATGTTTATTTATTATTTATGTATAAATTCGTGTTAAACAAATTTTAATCCGGTTCTTCTTTTTATTTTTCTTTTTGTTTTTTGTGTTTCTTTTTTTTTTTTGTTTTTGTAAACACTTTTCCGGCTTTTCAAAGTTACCAACATTTTTTCAAACCTGTTTTCTTTTTTTTTCTTTGCTCCCATAAATATTGCCCACACAAACAAATTGTTTTGTTTTTAAACTGAAATTTTTGTTTTCTTTCTTTATTTTTTGTTTTGTTTTTTCTTGAAAATTTTTCTTTCGCCTTCAACCCGTTTTTTTTTTTTTTCTTTTTAATTGTAATAGAAAATATGACTGATTTCTAATTGTTTAATTGTGTTGTATTTATTTATTTATATTTTTTTTTTTTTTTGCACTACAAAACCCTCATCTCCCCCCCCCCCCCCCCCAACAGTTTCACACATTTAAAATACGTCCAAATAATAAACAAATTTACAAAAAAAAAAATATAATGAAACTCCTTTTTCGTGAACAACAGGGAGTCAGTTTTTTTTTTCTTTCTATAAATTTTCTTTTTTTGTTCATTTTCTTATGAATATGTAAAAAAAAAAAAAAAGGTGAAAGAAGCGAGAAAATTAAACGGGGAAAAAAAAATAAAGAAACAAAATTCAAAAAAGAAGAAAATATCCGAAAATTTCACTTTTTTAAGGAATTTATTTTTTTTTGGTTCTTTTTCTTTTTCTATTTTTTTTTTTTTTTGTCTGATTTTTATGCATTTAGTTTTGTGTTTTGTTTTGTTTTGTTTTTGTTTTGTTTTATTTGTTTGTTTTTTTTTTTTTTATATTTAATTAATTAGCTTTGAAGAATTGGTTTTCGTTTTCTTTTCTATTTTTACATTTTCCATTTTTTCTCAATTTTTCTTTTTTCTTTTTACTTTTACATTTTCTTTTTGAGATTTGCTTCAATTTTATTTATTTTTTTTTTTTGGTTTGTTTTGTTTTTTATTCCAGATTTTATTTGATTTAATTTTAAGAAATAAAAAAAAAAAATAAAACAAAAACAACACCAACAATAACAACAACAACAACAAAATACGCCTTATAAGAATCGGTATTTTTTTTTGTTGTACTTTATTTATGATGGCTCCCTGGAATCTATAAAATACTCATCACAAATCCACTAAATTCTGTTTAAACAAAAATAAATTGAGACAAAAAATTCATTGGTGTTAGAAACAAATAAACAAATAAACAAATAAGCAAACAAACAAACAGACAAAGAAAACACAAACAAACAAACAAACAAACAAAGAAACAGTGAAAATTATAAGGATTAGTGAAAAATGTTTGAAAATTTTACGATTGAAGTCCTTTATTAATTTTTCTTTTTGTCCAATAAAATTACAGAGAAAATTTTTTGCATTTAAAGTAATTATTCGTTTATTTCTAAGTTGTGCATTTTTTTTGAACACCAGCAAGATAATAATTGTGAATATGTGTGTAATCAACCTACCCTTTTTCCGGTGACAGCCTCCCCCCTCAAACCCCCTCTATCTGTTAATTAATAATTATTTTCATAATTTTTTTTTTTTTTGAATTTTTTATTATTTTTTTTATTTCTGATTTTTATTTATTTTATTTAAATTTGATTAATCACGTTAATTCAGTTCAGTTAATTCAGTTCAGATAATTCAGTTAATCAAATTAATTCAGTTCAATTAATTGTTTATTATTCTTAAAATTTGAACTAAAAAATTTTCTAATCGTCACTTTCTAATATTATTCAGATAAATACTTTTACCCTTTAATCTTCATTTCATTTTTAATTCTATTCGTTCACGAATTTAATTCAAAATTATTCTAATTATTTTTACACGTTACAATTTGATTTGGAATTAAATTAATTTTCGTTGTTGTTTTTTTTTTTTTTTTTTGTTCTTCTTTTTGAAGTGACACGGATCATTTTGGAATTTATCTTTTGTTTTTTTTAATGTCTAGTGACGTCAGAAAAAAAAGGTGTAATAATCAATAGAAAATGTCCATCATAAGGTCCATGTCACGTTCATAGATTTTCAATTAAAAATTTTATTAGATTTTAATTTTATTTTATCTGAATACATTTTCTAACTGACTGGATAATTATCCTTTTCGTATATTTCACTTCATTGGCCCCCTTTAACATCACTAATAGCAAAAATTCTATAAATTTCTTTTACAAAAAGAAAAATCAGGAAAAATTGTCATTTTAATTTTTATTGTTTTTTTTTTTTTTTTTTCATTTTTGTGTTTGAATTTTTAAATTTTCTTTTAAAAATAATTAAAAAAAAAAAAATATTATCATTTTTTTGTTTTTGTTTTGGTTTTTGTTTTTGTTTTTGTTTTTGTTTTTCAGTTGTGTGTTTTGAAAAAAATTTTTTTTACCAAAAATAAAACAAAACAAACAAAAGGAAAAAAAATGTAATTAAAAAAAATTAATGTTGTTATTTCTTCTAAATGTGTTGATGATCAAGTTAGCCCCCTACCCCCGCATTTTTTTAATTTTTCTACAAAAATTTAGAAAAAAATTTAGAAAAAAAAATTAAAAGTTAATTTAATTTTCTTTCATTTTCTTTAATTTTCTTTTTTTTTGTTCTTTAATTATAAAAATATATAAATGTAGGTTAAAAGACAAATATAATAAATAAGTAAAAATTATTAAATTTGTATACTTTAACGTGCGCACCGCACCATTCGTCCACCAAATGACGTTACAGTAAAAATGTAAACAAACAAAAATAAATAGAAAAGTGACAACAACAACAACAAGAAAGTAAAAAAAAAAAACAAAAACACACAAAAACTGTAGTGACCTTTTAATAATGAGATGAAGATGAAACAGAAGAAGATCAAGAAAAAGAAGAAGACACTTTTAAATTTTTGTGTACTTTTTTCTTGTTCTTTTGTTTAAAATTTGATTTTTTTTGTTTTTGTTTTTGAATTTTTTTTAACAGGATTTTTTTTTTTTTTTTCTATTTTGCTTTCCATTAAATTACAATCACATTTTTTGTTTTTTTTTCTTTCCTTCTTTACTTTTTGTGTTTTTCTTCTTATCTTTTTTTTTTTTGTTTTTTTTTTTTGTGTGTGTTATTTTCAACCAGGCTACGTAATAAAATTCATTTGGATTAAAACCAAAAAAAAAAAAGAAGATTGGAATCTTACAAATTTATTAATCAAAATGAAAGAATTAATTGGTTTCATTTATTTTAATTACGTTAACAATTTTTATTCATTTACATTTAATATGTACCGTATACACACACACGCACACATGCACACACACACACACACACACACACACATGCACACACACACACACACACACATACACACACACACACACACACACACATAATGTAAATGAATAGAATTTTTGTTTTGGCACCAATTGGGTGGAGATTTAAAACAAAAATAATAATAAAAATAAACAAGTACAAGAACAACTACAACTACAACTACAACTACAACAACAACAACAACAACAATAATAATAATCTACAGAAAAATAATAAAAAGTATAATTTTTATGTAAATTCCATTGAAATAATTTTTGTTTAAATTAAATAATGTTAATCGTAATTTAATCGTAATGCTAATTTATGTTTTATATATTTCTCTCTCTTTCTCTCTCTCTCTACCTTACTCTTTTTCTCTTCCTTATTAAAATATTACTTTCCGTTTCCCGTATTTCTCCTTATTTCCTGTTCGTTTTTTTTTATTTTTTTTTTTGTTGAAATTGATTTAATTTAATTTATTTTAAAATCAAAAAAAAAAAAATTAATTCATTTTTTGAACTTTTTATTTTTGAACTTTTTGTTTTTTATTTTTTTTTGATCAATTTTTTTTTTTTTTTGCTTTTTTTTTTTCTTATTTTATTTATTTTTGTATCAAACCAATTTTTTTTTGTTTTTTCATTTTTCATTTTTCATTTTCTTTTAATTTATTAATTTCACATAATATTTTTTTTCTTTTCTTTTCTTTCCTTTTTTTTTTTGTTTTTCTTTTTTAAAACTTCCCAAAAAAATACACAAATTCTGAAAAAAAAACTCTGAAAAAAAAAACAATATCCGTTAGTATGTAGTGAAATGTGTCATTGTTGCTATTAAAACAATTGGCAACATTATGTTGGTCACGTATCTACTACAATTCATGTTTGCTGTTATTGGAGTACAACTTTTTAAGGTAAAAAAAATAATAAACACACACACATACACACACACACACATTTAAATCAGTTTAAAAAAAAAATAAATAAATAGAAAACAAAACAAAGTCAAAACCACCAAAATCAATCAAAAAACCAAAACAATTAAAAAAAAAGGGAATTTTCATAAATTGGAAAAAGAAAAAAAAAAAAAAAAACAAACTAAAAAGAAGAAAAGGAAGAAAGAAAAACAAAAAAGAAAATTGTGATTTTTACACATTTCTCATTTATGTTGTTTCCGTTTTCTTTTTCTTTTTCTTTTCGTTTTTTGTTTTTGTTTTTTTTTTTTTTCTTTTTTCATTTTTTTTTTTGTTCTCTGAATTGTCTGATTCAAAAGACAATTTTCTAATTTATTTACAAAATTTTTCTTTTAGTTTAGTTTTCTTTAGATTCTCATAAATCAAAAAAAAAGTGGAGACTTTTGTTGAACTAAAAAAAATAATCTCTAAATATTATTTTCTCTCTACTTTAATTTGTTAAATTTAAATATTAATTAATCCTGATCACTTACAGAAATTCTATCGAATTTTAGTCATTAAAGAAAAAACAAAAAAAAAAAAATAAAAATCTTAATACAAGGAAAGTAAAAATTGTAAAGTTTCCTATAAAAAAAAATTCAAGATTTTGTCTTTGTTCCCCCTAATTATATTTCATATTAATTACATTTAATATCAATTTGATTGTTTGAATATATCAATACAAGAATTCATTTACATAAGAATTTCGTGTATAAGAAACACAAAAATAATTTCTTCGTTGGTCCAATAGTTCTAATAAGACAGGTTTTGACTTGTTATATTAATTAATGATAAATTAATGAATTTCAATTAATTTTTTGGAGAAAAAATAGAAGGAACCGCTGTGAAATGAATATTTTAATTTCAAAATTCTTCATTTTCATTTTTAAATCGATTGAAATATTTAGTAATTGAACATGTCCTTGTCCTTTGTTGTTTCCAATTTATACATCAAGTTTATAAATTATTCGTAAGAAAATATATTTCGTTCTAATTACTGTTGGTTATAATTCAGTTGTACACAGTATATTAATGTTATTGGTTTGTCAGTTAACCACAATTAAATTCTTTATATTTGTCTGACTTGGATAGACAAAAATAAAGATAATTTAAATTTTGTTTAGTGACAAATTAGAATAGAATTTCGTTGACTATTTAGTGTAGTTGCTATTAATCTGATATGACGTTAGTAATTAATTTCACATCTTTATTCAGTTGTTTTTTTGAAAAAAATAATCTACGTGTTAGTACATTTTCTTAGATTAATTTCTGTTGATCATTTCTTCATTTATTTGCTGCATAAATAGATAAATTTATTTTTTTGTACTAATATTATGATCTTTCCTTCTAGAACTTTTGATTTAACATTAAATTAAATTGGTAATTATTAGGGTTCAATTATGTTGGTAGTGTTTTGATTCTTTCTTCATATATCTTAATTTATATATTAGTTTTTATATCGATTCTTATTTATACTTAACTAAGTTTGTCCATTAAAGGCTCTTAGATAATATTTGTTAAAATTAACAGATATAATTATTGTATTGTTTCATTGTCATGATAAGCTAGTGGCAAATCGATTTAATGTTTGACACTAAAACAAAATAAAGTTTCCAATCAAAAACATTATTTCTCATTTTATTATAAAGTAATTAAATTAGTCGTGTAATATTATGATTAAAATTCTCTGAACTTATAAATGTAAACAAACATTATAACTACAAAGCAAAATGAAACAATTTAAATGATCAATTTTGTACAATAAACTAACACATTTCAACACAATTTTACTAAATCCAATTAAACTTAAAAGAATTAATTTCAAATATTAATTTTTTTATGTAAAATTAAAGATTTTCATTTGTGAATTTCACAATGTTTTTGTATCAACCGAACTGATTTTCATCCAATATAAGTGTAAACTGATTCAAAATATCATCGTATGTTAATGGTATGAAATTCCATTATAAAAATCGTAAATATATTTTTTTGTGTCTTTAAATGACCCTTAAACAGTTACTATAAAGACACGTTAATTAAATCAAATGCTAAATTGCTTTATAAACGGAAAATAAAATAAAATAAAAAAAATTATTTGTTTTATTTCCCCTCTTTTTTTTTTTTTTTTTTTCTTGTTTTAAATTAAAGATTAAAGATTAATAACTTAGCCCAACTCTAACCATCTAATCTCATGCATACATATATATATATAAATATATATCTTTTTATTATGATATCCACCACCAACATACACCCCCCCAAACCCCCCACCGTAACCCCCGCCCTAATCAAGAAACCCTTTGTATATATAGAACCATATATAAAAATGTTATACATTTTGTCCACTATTTAAGGTGTTTTTAATGTTTGTTCTTTTTTTTGTAAATATATTCCTCTATATGTCTAATTACTCTACGTAATTATTCCTCGTCTATCGATATTCTTATTAGTATTATTAATTTTTTTTTTTTTTTAATAAATATAAATTTAAAAATTGGATAAGAAAATAATGCAAATTATTTAAGATAAACAAAAAAAACAACACAAAACAAAAACAAAATAAGAAATTTTTGTGTAGAATAATTTTGAAAATAATTTATTTTTTCTTTGAAAACAAATTATTTTTGTTGCATTTGTTTTGTTTTTGTTTTTTGTAATATTTGAAAAAAAGAAATATTTTTTTTTCTATATTTGAAAATTTTTTAAGTAAATTTTGTCGATGTTTTTTTTTTTGTTTTTTTTTTTAAATTTCTTTTCTAATTCTTTAAATTTTTATTTATTTATCACATGAACGTACAAATCTATACATACACAGAATACATACATACATCAACATTACATAATATGTCATTATATAATAATACACACACAGAAATATTATCGTATTATTATTAAAGGTGAATCAATTTTGTGTATCGGCTATACAAAAATTGTTTTCAATATATTTTTGATACGACCGTCAGAAATATGTGTATGACGTTTTTATGTAAATGTATTAGTAAATTGATTTATCTTTAATAACAAATACATCTTGGTATATTATGTAATGTGAAAATTTTTGTCTATAATTAATATTTTTTTGATGCTTTTCTTTTGATGATGATGATGATGATGATGATGATGTTGAGGATGTTGAGGATGATAACAAAAAAAAAAAAAATAATAGAACATCATCATTTATACAGTAAAAGAGAGTAATAAGCAAAACATCAACACCAACAACAATAAACAATTTATTTTACCCGCTTTGAAGCAAATTTTTTTTTTATTTAATTGAATTTAAAATTTTTATAAAAAAAAAATTTTTTTTGGATTTTGTTTTATTTTTATTTACTAAAAAAAAAAAAAGAAATTAAAAGTTTTGTTTTGCAATTTTGGATTTAAAATGCTAAAAACATTTTTGTTGTGTTTTTAATAAAAAAAAAAAAAAAAAGAAAAAAAAAATACAATTCCCTATAAAAAAATATCCAATATAAATGACAAACAATATTGCCACAAACCCCCCCCCCCCCTACCACCAAAACATACTCTCATGCATATACATAAAATAATTTTCCATTTATAAAACAAAAATTAAAAATATTAACTTATTTTCTTTCTTTTTCTTGAATGAAAAAAAAAAAAATTAAAAAAATACATTCAACAACAACAACAACAATAAAAAAAAAAAACAAAAAATTAGGGGAAATTCTTTGAATGCACAGATGGATCAAAGATGACAGAAGATGCTTGCCAGTAAGTTATTAGCAAAAATTTTTTTTCATTTTTACATTTTTCAATTTGTATAATTTTTAATTTGTTTTTCCCATTACTTACCCCCCCCCACCCGCACTCTTTTTAGAGGAACGTATCTTGTATTTGTGAAGGGTAACACAAATGAACCAAAAATTGAAGAAAGAAATTGGGCAAAAAAAAAATTTCATTTTGATGATGTAGCTAAAGCAATGTTAACATTATTTACGGTATCAACATTTGAAGGATGGCCTCAGTAATTATTAAAATATTTATTTTTTAAACAAATTTAATTTTTAATATAATTAATTAATTTAAATATTTTTAAATTAATATTTAGATTACTTTATGTTTCAATTGATTCAAATAAATATGAATCGGGTCCAATACATAATTTTCGTCCAATTGTTGCTGCCTATTTTATTATTTATATTATAATAATAGCATTTTTTATGGTAAACATATTTGTTGGTTTTGTTATTGTTACATTTCAAAATGAAGGTGAACAAGAATATAAAAATTGTGAATTAGATAAAAATCAACGTAATTGTATTGAATTTGCATTAAAAGCAAAACCAGTAAGACGTTATATACCAAAACATCGTATACAATATAAAGTATGGTGGTTTGTAACATCACAACCATTTGAATATACAATATTTATATTAATTATGATAAATACAATAACACTTGCTATGAAATTTTATCGTCAACCAGATATTTATACAGAAGCATTAGATGTATTAAATATGATATTTACCGCTGTATTTGCACTTGAATTTGTTTTTAAATTGGCAGCATTTAGATTCAAGGTAATTTTTTATAAAAAAAAAATTTAAATTAAATGAATTGAAATTAATTTAAAAAAAAAAAAAAAACGAAAGATAAAAAAAAAATATAATAATGTTTAATTTGTAATTTATAGAATTATTTTGGTGATGCATGGAACGTATTCGATTTTATAATTGTGCTGGGAAGTTTTATTGATATTGTTTATTCAGAAGTTAATGTAAGAGGTGGTAAGGTTAGTTGAGCTGAACATAATGTTATAGAAAGAAAAAAAAAAACAAAAAAATAATAAATAAAAAAACGATGAAATATTTTATTTTAAAAAAAAATGAACTTTATTTATTTTTATTTTTTTTAATTTTCTTTTACTTTTATTTTTATTATTTTTCTTTTGACTTCATTCTATTTTAAGAGTGATTTGCTTTTATATTTTGTATATGTCCTTTAATATATTTATTAATCTAATTTTTTAATAAAAATAATAAATAATTAATACTAAAGAATAAATTAGAATAACATTTTAAAATTTTCTTCAACAAATTCTTCTTTATGTTTTTTTTTTTTTTTGTTTAATTGTTAATTGTTCTTGAATATTTTCTTAATCCTTATCCCAATATTATATGTTTACCGTATATATGAACATCTTTCAAATAAAATCCTTACATAATCTTTGTCATTATTTCTTACATCCAATTATTTTGTCATTTACTTCCAAACAACCAAAATTAACTTTTTGTCATTACATCATAAAGAAATTATAAAAATAAGAATTAATAGATTGATGACAAGTATGATCACTTATATCCCTACTAATCCCATCATCCATTATATACATCCAAAAAAAAAAACACCCCACACCACAACCATCCATTTTTTTTTTTGTTTATTTGTTTTATTTTTCAAAAACAAAAAAATAAAAAACAAAAAAAAAATAAACCCTTAAAATATGTCTTAACATTACGTTCAGCCATACTAATTAATCTTAATTAATTAACATTTATTTGTTATTATTCTTTTCTTTTTCAGTTTTCTGTTTTTTCTGTTTTTTCTCTTTTTTTGTTTTCTGTTTTTTGTTCAAATTAATTAAAATTTTAAAAAATAATTATTTTGTTCTTCTTTGTTTCTATTTAGCCTGGCTCGAGTATAATATCAATTAATTTTTTTCGTCTATTTCGTGTAATGCGTCTTGTAAAATTATTAAGTCGTGGTGAAGGTATACGTACACTATTATGGACATTTATAAAATCATTTCAAGCATTACCCTATGTTGCATTATTAATTGTAATGTTATTTTTTATTTATGCTGTTATTGGTATGCAGGTAAATAAATAATATATTTTAAATTTTAATTAAGAAAATAATATATTTACAATATCCGCTAAAGAATTACACTTTTAATTTATTTTTCTTTAATTTGTTTTTCCCCTCTTAGCAGAATATTGAAATTATATTTTTCTTCTTTTTTTTTTTGAATGAAACTTTTCATAAAACAATTATTTTATTTAATTACAAAAACAAATTATTTTTATTTGTTATTTATTCTTTAAGATATTTGGTAAAATTGCAATGGATTCAGATACAACAATACATCGTAATAATAATTTTCAAACATTTCCGCAAGCTGTATTGGTACTGTTTAGATCAGCAACAGGTAAATTTTTAATTATTTTAATTATATTAATAGTAATCTAAATCAAATATAAAAATGTGTCTATAGGTGAAGCATGGCAAGATGTTATGATGGGATGTTCATATCGTACTGATGTTAAATGTGATCAAAATTCAGATGAAAAAGGAAGAGCAGATGGATGCGGTTCTAGTATTGCATTTCCATATTTTATATCATTTTACGTTTTATGTTCATTTTTAATTATAAATTTATTCGTTGCTGTTATTATGGATAATTTTGATTATTTAACACGTGATTGGTCCATATTGGGTCCACATCATTTAGATGAATTTATTCGTTTATGGAGTGAATATGATCCAGATGCAAAAGGACGTATTAAACATTTAGATGTTGTTACATTATTACGTAAAATTTCACCACCATTAGGTTTTGGTAAATTATGTCCGCATCGTGTTGCCTGTAAACGTTTAGTATCAATGAATATGCCATTAAATAGTGATGGTACTGTTTTATTTAATGCAACATTATTTGCTGTTGTACGTACATCATTAAAAATAAAAACAGAAGGTAATATTGATGAGGCAAATGCTGAATTACGTGCTGTTATTAAACAAATATGGAAAAGAACAAGTCCAAAATTATTGGATCAAGTAGTGCCACCGCCTGGTGTTGATGATGAAGTTACAGTAGGAAAGTTTTATGCAACATTTTTGATACAAGATTATTTTAGACGATTTAAAAAACGTAAAGAACAAGAATTAAAAGAAGGTGATCGTGAACATCATAATACTGTTACATTACAAGCTGGTCTTCGTACACTTCATGAAGCAGGACCAGAATTGAAACGTGCAATTTCTGGTAATTTAGATGAGATGATGGATGAACCAGAGCCAATGCATCGAGTAATATTTTTTTGTTGTTGTTATTTAGCTAAATTTTTTTTTTAAATCAAATTCTTTCCTTTTTTTTTTTTTGAAAATAGCGTAATCATACATTATTCGGTAGTGTTTGGTCATCAATGCGTCGTCATGGTCCTGTTACATTTCGTGGACGTGGTTCAAAAGCAAATACACATGATATTATTGATGATACACAAATGTCATCACCACCATCATCTGGTGAGTATCAACAATATAATTCAATGCAACGTGGTCTAGCTGATGGTATGAATCATATTACGAAAAATATAATGCAATTAAAAGGTGTTGGTGGTGATTTAATTGGTGGAAGTGGTGGCGATTTAAATATAAATAGTGAAAATATACCATTAAGACCGTTAATTATAAATGGTGTTGGTGATTTGGCTGAAAAGAATTTTCAAAATTATGAGTGAGTACCAAAAATTTATCAATTTTTTTTTGTTTTCTGTTTTTTCTTTTATTTTCTTTTATTTTTTCATTTGCATTTTATGCAAAAAGAAACAATATTTTATGAATGGATAATGTTTTCACGTCCACATCTTTACATATAATGAAAATATTTCACAAATGAAGAAAAATTACATATTTTTCGATATTTTATTGAAAAAAATTAAGACACCAAAAATTTTCTTAGAAAATTTTATTTATATTTTTCATTCAAATTTCCTCAATTATTATTATTTTTTTTTTTTTTCTCACATTTTATTTATATTTTATTTTGTGTTTTTCATTTCATTTTCTAAATACATCAAGAAAAAACACACACACACACACTTACACACACACACACAAATCTATTGTTTCACAAATTATGTTTTATATTTTAATCATCTTTTTCTCTTCATCCTGTGTGTGTGTGTGTGGTTTACATTTTAGTAAGAATAAAAAAAAAATAGGAAACAATCCCAATAATAGTTGACTAAATAATTTTGGAAGGAGCAAATTAAATAATAAAAATAAACAATCAAAAAAAAAACATATACACACACATACACACATACATCACATACACACACACACACACAACTATTTTCATCATTTCATTTAAATTTCTTTTTTTTTTTTTTTCTTTTTTTTCTTTTTATTTGAAATAAAAAAAAAAAAAAAAAAAAATCGTCTAATTGTAACTTTCAGCAGCAAAATCAGTCGGGGTATTTTACTTCATCCCCACTACAACGGTAAGCCAAGACAGGATAAAATGACACTACTAGACGCTGAATTTTCATTTTTTAGTTTTAAATTTGTTTATTTTTTTATTTTTTTTTATAGTTTTTTTTTTTTGAAGTTTTTCCATTTTTGTTTTTTTTTAATAAATTTTTTTTTGTTTTTGGTTTTTCAGTTTTTCCTTTTTTTTGTTTGTTTTTTTTTTAAATTTTTTTTGTTTTTGTTTTTGTTTTTGTTTAAAAAAAAATAAAATAGAAAGAAAATCCACTAATCTGTTTAATTAAAATAATCTGTCCAAATATTAAATGTTCAAATTTGACAATAATTTTTGGCAGTCTGCTAAAGAGAAAAATAAAAAAAGAAAATAAAATATTCAATGTGGAGACTGTTAAATATTTTGTCAAAATTCAACACACACACACACACACATAAAAATAAATTAACAAAACGGAATTTTAATACTTTTCTTTCAAGAAGAAGAAGAAGAAGAAGAAGAAGAAATTAAAAAATTGAAAAATCGAAAAATCGAAAATTATAAATTTTTTTCTCTCATTAATCAGCTAAAGATTTTCTTTTTATTTGTTTTTTTTTTTTTTATTTTTATTTTTATTTTTATTTTTGTGTTATTTATTTTTTTCTTTTCTTTTCTTTTAAATTAGTTTTCTCATTAATTAATTTATTTTAAGTTTTATTCTGCACGGCATTAAAAAAAAAATTAAGAAATTATTAAAAAAATGTTTTCTAAATCGTTAGGGTGGAAAACATTTATTCTTAAAAAACAAAAAAAAAAAAACAAAGTACAAAAAAAAAAAAAAAATTGAATTAATTTATTTTTTGATAAAAAACAAATAGAAAAAAAAAAAAAAACTTTATTGAAAGAATTTTTTTTTTTTTTTTTTTCTTTGATATTAAAAATTATGGTGGAAACAGATCCAAAGCCAAATATATGAAAAAATATATCATCTCTTTATCTCTATTTCTCTAATACACTTTTTCTCTATCACTCTCTCTCTCTCTCTCTCACTCTCTATCCCTCACAATCACCCCCAACCACCCCAATCAATAATTTTACTCTAATGCGAAATGAAGAAAGAAAAAAAAAAGAAAAAAGAAAATTTGAAAAAAATATTAAATTTCTTTTTATAGTTGTTGTTGTTGTTTTTTCTTATTTACAATCTACATTTCTCTCTCTCTCTTTTTCTCTCTCTATCACTCTGTCACTAGCTCTCTATCTTTCTTTCTCTAGAATTTAAAGAAAGAAAGAAAGAAGAGAGAGGCAAAAAAAAAATATTTTCAACAAAAGGAAAAAAAAAAGAAAAAAACGAAAAAAACGAAAAAAAAAATTATAACAACGAATTAAAATTTTGAATTAAAATAAAAAAGAAAATTTCAAAAAACCGAAGAAGAAAATAAAATTTCTAAATTAAAAACAAAAACAAAAGAAAAAAAAAATACAATAATTTGTTGACTGTATTCTTTTTGAAAAGAAAATAGAAAATAGAAAATAGAAAACAGAATGAAAGTTTTACAAATTTTCTTATATGAAAATTAAATATTTTTTTGTATATTTGTAAAACTTTTATTTTCTTTTATTTAATTTCTTTCTTTTGTTTTATTCATTACGTCTTCATTTTGATTTTTCTTCTTTGTTCTTTGCTAAACAAAAAAAAAATTTTTTTTTTTTAAGTTTCTTTTTTTCTTTACTTTTCTTTTTCTTTTTATTATTATAATTGTTGTTGTTGTTGTTGTTGTTATTTTTCACTATTTTTATTTTCTATAAATATTTAGTCTGCAGGAATACGAGTCTAATTCAAGAATAGATCCAACAGAGGAGCTGATACCACCATCACCACCTCCACGTCGTCAAATCTGTATAACATCATTAGCTGGTACATCAACAACATCAGCAACAGCACGTATTGGCTGTATTAATTTAAATATTGGTGATTGTCAATATGAGGATAGTATTGATGATTCAGATGGTGGTGGTAGTATTATAACAACAATGACAACATCAACAACAATTGATAATCATAATATAATTAGTAATAATCAACAAAAATTTCAACAACATTATCGTGAACAGCAACAACATAATTCTAGTAATCATTTAATTGATGATCAAATTAATTATAATTTACAAACAAATAATATTAAAAAAAAAAAAAAATATTATAATACAAAAAGAAATTATGTAAATAATGTTGATGATACAAATATTAATATACCACAAAAATCAGTACGTATAAATCGTATAAGAAGAATTGCTAGTGGTCTTAGATTAGCACAATCACAGGCAATGGCTGTTGCTGGTTTTTTACCAGATACAATTGAAATGCAACCAATACGTCAATGTACAATCAATATGAATTTATCAAATGAAAATATTGATTATATAACATCAACAACAGATATAAAACCAACTGTATCATCAATGTCTAATTTACGTTGTGGTGGTGGATACTTAAATCATAGAGCATCATTTCATGGAAGAGGTCAGGACCTCAATAAATACACTTTTTTTTTTCCTTTTTTTGTTTATTTATTTCTTTATTTCTTTAATTAATAAAAAAAGAATAATTTATGTCGTCCGTTTTTAAAAAAAAAATAAAAAAAGATCAAGTGAGAATTTAAGCGAATGAACAAAAAGAAAGAAAGAAAGAAAAAAAAGAAAAGAAAAGCCGAATCAGAAGAAAATCAATTTAATTAAATTATGTTTTTCAACCAAAAAAAAAAAAAGTTAAAAAAAATTGAAGAATATTTTTGAAGTGTCGTGTGCGTGTATGTGTGTTTGTGTGTGTGAGTGTGTGTGTGTTTGTGTGAGTGTGTGTGTGTTTGTGTGAGTGTGTGTGACGCGATAATACTTTCATTTTTTTCGTGTTTATTCTTTAACCAATATTATCGTCTGTGCCGCTGATATGAACACATACACACACACACACACACACACACACACACACACACACACACACACACACACACACACACATTATGTCCTTTTTCTCTCTTTCTGTTTTTTTTTTGTCTTTTTGTTTTCTGTTTGTTGTTTTTAATGTTTTCCTCTCACTTTGTGTTACTCATATCAGGGGTGGGGGGAACAAAAGAGAATTGATTCATATTCTATGTTGTTTTTTTTTTTCTTAATCGTGAACAATAAAAACACACCCCTTACAATCTTAGGATTGTAAATTCAAATAAAAAAAAGAAGAAGAAGAAAAAGTTGATCAAGTAAATGTGTTTTGTTGTTGTATTACTCTACTCAAAATATGTATTGCAGAAAAAACTTTTTCCTTTTTTTTCTCTTTTCCCATTATTGAATTTAATTTTGTTCTCTCTCTCTCTCTTTGTTAAATTACAACAAAAAATAAAATATTCTCGTTTCATTGTCATTTTTTGTTTTGGTTGTCTTTTTCCTATCCAAATTATAATTGTTTGAAGTGCAATGTGAAATTCACAGTGAAATTTTCGTTTAATTATTTTTTTGCTTTAATGAAAAAGTAAAAGGAAAAATTTTGAATTATTTCTATAAAAAAACAAAAATATTTAATAGAAGCCGGTGAAGTAAACATAATCGGTGTCTGTCCCTAAAGTTATGTATAGAATTTGGATCGAATCAATTTAATCTTTTATTCAAAAATTAATAAATATTTCACAAAATTTTCTTCATCTCAATTCATCAGACAGAATAAACAATGAAGGATTAACCAGTGTCTTAGAATAAATTCAAAAGAATTTTTGGATAAATGACGAAACAAATTTGTTTTCGTTTTTTTAATAAAAAAAAAAAAAAACATAACAAAACAAAACAAAACAAAACAAAACGAATTTTTCATTGTAATTTCAAGAATTCGGCCATTGGATGTTGTATTAATTTTTGTTTTCCTTTTTTTTTTGTTTGTTGTTGTTTTCTTTTTTAATTTATTGAAAAAAAAGAAATTTGTTGGGTATATTTAAAATTATATTTATTAACTTGTTCAACCCATCCCCCAACCCCCCAACGCTCTTATACAAGTAAAAAAAATAAATAAAAATTGAAGAATGCTAATTTGATTATAACGAACAATTCTGTTGGTTCCCTTGAAATTCAATTAAAACCACCCTCCCCCTACCCCCTTACCCCTATATTTATTGTGAATTTTTGACTTGTTAGTAATTTGGACTGTGTAAATTTTAAGGGGTTCATCCATCGTCTTGTGGTAAAACAAAAGAAAAAAATATGATCTTTGATTTGATGCAAAAGAAAAAAAAAAATTGTATATTGAATTTTTTAAGAAAAAATTGAAGAAAATTTTCAATTCTGATTGAATAGAGAAAAAAAATTACCTCTTTGTTTTTTTTTTTCTTTTAATTTTTAATTAATTGTTTTATAATTTTCTTTTATTTATTATCTCTCTCTCTCTCTCTCTCTCACTTACTCACTCTCTTTATATATTTTTCTCATTGGCTCCTGACCACCATAAAATAAATATTTTCTCTCTTTCTCTCTCACGATGAGCTAATTTTCTTTACTTTCTCTTTACTTTTTCTTAACATTTCTGTTTTTCTGTTCTAAGGAATTTCAAATTGTTCATTTTATCCTTTTCACTTTATTTACTTTCTTTACTTTAAAAAAAAACAACTCAAAATATTTATTATTTCATAATGTACAAATTAATTCAATTTAATTTTAGTTCTGTTTTGTTTTTTTTTCAATCCACCCCCTTACCCCTTAACATCCTTTAGTAATTTTTGTTTTTACAATGGTTGGTTTTTAAACTATAAACTTTAGTCCCACTCATCCAACCCCCTTCACCTAAATACCTCTTTGATAGAAAAAAAAAGAACAACGCATCAAATAAAAAAACAAGAAAAAAAGAAGAAGAAGATGAAGAAGAAGAAGAAGAAGAAGAAAAATTCAAATTTTACTTTTGAAATAAAAAAGAACGAAAAATTCCAAACAAAGATTGCATTCCTGTTTTATTTCTTTAATAAATCTCTTCAATTAATTAGTTAATAAAGTGTGTTGTTAGTTAGTGTTGTAAATAATCATTAGCAAATTAGTAGTTAGTAGTAGTTAGTTGCTATTATTTATTTATTTTAATTAGAGATAAATTAATTGATGAAAAAACTGAAGTAAAATCTTTATAGAAAAATTAAGATTAGAAGCAAAAAAAAAAATTTTATAAATTGTCTCTAATTATTTTTTACTGCGGATTTTTATTTTTTTTTTTAGCTTTATTTTATTTTTGATTGCAATACAAGTACCAACCATTGTATAATGTTAGGTTTACGTACAAGACACAGTATTACAGTATAGACAAATTTGTAACTTGTAACTTACATTTGTTTATAATTTGTATTACATTCTACAAGGGTTCATTGTAATTTTTTTTTTTTTAACAGAAATTCTGCTGAATACAGTAGACTCTCGATAAGGTGATCTAATTAAAACCGACCCTGTTCACGTTTCCGAAAAATTCACGTTTTCAGGATATCACGTTATCGAGAGTCCACTGTATAGAGAGAAAATTTTTCTATATTATTTTCTATTTTAATGACTTGAATGTGTCCGTGTACAAAAGTCGTTAATGATCATATCTTTAATACAACTACAAAATCTTAGTAGTTGAAAGAAAAACAAAAAGAAAATTAAAAATAATTTCATGGAAATTTTGTCTCCATATCAGGACAATTTTTGCTTTTATTTTCTATTTTATTTTTCTGTTTGTCTTTTTTTTTTTGGCTTTTGTTTTTGTTGTTGTTGTTGTTGTTGTTATGGTTGTTTTTTTTTTTTTTTCTCTTTAATATTTCAACTGGCTTGTTTTGTTTTTGTTCTGTTGTTTATTTTAAAGAAAAAAAAAAAAAAAAACACACATGCACACACACACACACACACACATTTTCTTTTATTTAATTTAATAATGTTAAAAATATTTCTATTTTGTTAGAAAAAAAAAAAAAAAACAATTTTCTTTCTTTCTCTGTTTTTGATTTTCACTTTTTTTTTTCTTGTGTTTTTTTTTTCGTTTTTTTTGTTTTTGTTTTTTTTTTTACATTTTTTTACTTTTTTGTGTTTTGTGTTTTGTTTTTTTACTTAAAAAATAAAAAAAATAGTTACAGTTGCGGGAACTGAACCAAACGGAAGTATTGGATCAGAACGTTTAGTTCATTCAACACCCGGTAGTCCATTAGAAAGACGTACAAATTCATTTGAGGTTATTGGTTCAGCAGAAAGTTTAGTTGGCCGGGTAGGAGTTTTTTTTTTTTGTTTTTTTTTTTTTTAGTTTTTGTTTTTTGTTTTTTGTGTTTTGTGTTTTTCTTTTTTGTGTTTATAATTTTGTCTTATTTTTTTATTGTTTTCTAAGTTAACTCTAATTTCCTTTAGAAATAATTAATTGTTTTTAGTTATGCTAATCAAAGAAATAGTTTCATTCTTTGTCTCTGGATCACAGATCAAAATTAACAAAAAAAAAAAAAAAAAAGACATTTTCATTTTCATTACCCAGCCCCCCCCCCCCCCCCCCCCCTCAAATTAAGTTGTTTTTAATTCAAATTACAAATAATGTAACATTTACTAAAACATTTCTGATTAAATCATCAGGTGTGCAAAACTCAAATCTGAACATATTTGTGTAGAAATTATTTGTTTTGTTCGTATCCTTAGAAGAATTCTAAAATAGTTGAACGAACGTTAATAAAATCTAAAACATCTAAATCTAATAATTTAATAATAAATTTTATCAATTTTTGTTAATTTGTTAATTTTCATCTAGATTCTAGAAAGTTAAATTAAACACAAATTAATTGCAATCTAATTATTATTGGTTTTACTTTTTACTTTTTACTTTTTGTTTTTGTTTTTGTTTTTTTTTAATAATTATTATTATTGTTGTTGTTGTTGTTGTTGTTAAATATTAAATATTTTCCTTTGACTTTAATTTTGTTTTTACAATTAAATTTTATTTTTCATTTTTTCTGTTTTGTTTTAATTTAATTTGTGTTGAAAACCAAAAAAAAAATAAATAAAAAAAAAATTAAAAAAAATTTTATTCAATTTTATAAATTTTGTTTTTTTTTTTTTTCTCTTTTTCCACTTTTTTTTTTGTTTGTTGTTTTGTTCACAAAAAAAAAAAAAATATCAAATATAGGTACTTGCTGAACAAGGACTCGGTAAATATTGTGATGCAGATTTTGTACGTTATACATCACGTGAAATGCAAGAGGCACTCGATATGACACGTGAAGAAATGGATTTAGCTGCACATCAATTATTACAACAGGAACGTATTCGGCAAAATCAAAATAATTATCAAAATGATACACAACAACAACAACAACAACAACAACAACAACAACAATTACCAACAGAAAGACGATTAGATGACTTCTCACAACGTTTATAGCAGAAATATTATTTTATTAAAAAATTGTGACTACTTTTTATTTTTGTTTAAAAAAAATTTTGAATTCAAGAGAAAAAATTTAGAAAAAAATCGAAAAAAATAATGAGTGGCTTGATAGAAAGCGGGTGAAACGGAAGGCGGAGGATTGATTTCAAAAATGAAGAAAAAAAAATAAATATAAATATATAACACAAAGAGTGGTTGAGAGAAACAAAAGGTAACGGGGGGAGGGTAAGAAAAAAAAAACAAAAAATTAAAAAGTTGAAAAAATAAAAAATTTAAAAAAAAATTAAAAAAAAAAGCAAAAAAAAAATTAAAAATTAAAAAAAAAAAAAAACAAACTAAAAATTAAAAAATAAAAAAAAAACAAAAAATAAAAAAAATGAACAACCTAATAAATTAATAATTATTGTTAAAAATTAATTAGTAAATGTCGTAAATCGTAATTTATACAAAAAAAAAAAAAAAAAATGAAAAAAAAACAAAAAAATTAAATAAACAAAAAAAAAAAAAAGAGAGAAAGAGAAAAAAAAAAAACAAAAAGAAAATTGAAAAAATTTTCATTGACAAAACAAAAGTTTTTCTTTTTTTTTTTTCGATTTCTTCAATTTTTCCACCATTTCTTTTTTTTTTTTGCTCTTGTGTATTTTTCAATCGGAAAGAATTTAAAAACGTGCCAACCGGAACAAATCAATAAAAAAAAAAAACAACCAAAGAAAAAAAAAGAAAACCAAAAAAAAAAACTGAAATGCAAAATTATTTTTTCCAATTTTTAATTCGTGTGAAATTAATTGTATTTTTTTTTTGTCTTCGGTAAAAAAAAACAAAAAAAAAACAAAATAAATTAAGACAAAACAAATGAAGAAAAATAATGAAGAAATGAAGAAAGAAAAATTAAAAGAAAATTTAAAAGAAAATTAAAATATCAAATTATTTTATTATAAAGAAAATGTTGCCAGTCAGTTTTTCTTCCATTCAAATTTTTTTTTCAAAACCAAAATCAAAACACATAAAAACAAAACCAACAAGAAAAAAGAAAATAATTAAAAAGTAGAAAAATTTAAGTGAAAATTAGTTCAATCAAAGAAAAAGAAAAAAAAAGAAAAAAAAAGAAAACACAAAAATTTTTGTATAAAAAAATTGAGAAAAATTCAAAGTGAAAATCGTTTTTGATGCGCGTTTGGCAACACACAAAAATATAAACTAAATACTGGACATTTTTTTTTGGTTCACACACACACACACACACACACACAATTCAGTTGAGATTTTAACCAAATTGACCGTTAGAAACGATTTTCAATGAAATTAACAAAACCAAAAAAAAAAAACAAACAAACAAACAATTTTTAGATTTTTAAATTTAAAAAATTAAAAAACAAAAAAAAAATTAAAAAATTAAAAGACAAAAAAAAAAATAATAACCAAGTGCCTAAATTCACTTCTTTCTTTTATCCAAAGAAGAATAAATTTTTCTTTTCGAATTTCAACCATTTTCCTTTTAAATCTGATCAATTTCCTTCTTTTCATTTTTATTCGAATTTTATTTAAATAATTTTTTGTTTTTTGTTTTTCTTTTTCTAATCCTCCAATTGTTGTTGTTGTTGTTGTTGTTTTTGTTCTTGTTGTAATTTTCTATTGTTTTTCTTTCTTTCTTTTTTATTAAAAGAAAACCAGAAATATTGTACATTAGTATGGAAAAAAAAAACACGCGCGCAAATTCAATAAAAATAAAAAAATAAAAAAATAAAATAAAAAAATTAAATAAAAAAATTAATTAATTAATTATGATGATTCCGACCAAACACAATTAAGAAATAAAAATTAAGAAAGAAAAATTAAAAATTCTTTTTGTTTTTTTTTTTTTTTCAATTTTCTTTTTTTTTTTTTTTATTAGAATTTATTAGAATGCGGGTCAATTTTTATTAATTATATCTTTGTAAAAAAAATTCTATAAAAACAACAAAAACAAAAACAAAAACAAAAACAAAAACAAAAAACAAAAACAAAAAATAAAAACAAAAATAAAAACAAAAACAAAAACAAAAAATAAAAATAAAAATAAGAAGAAGAAGAAGAAGAAGCCAAGAAAAACAAATAAATAAAATGTTTGATTAATTTGAATAATTTTTTTTCGTTATTTTTGTTGTTCTTGTTGTTGTTGTTGTTCTTGTTGTTTTTTTTTAAATAATTTTAACACAAAAAATTAAATGAAAATTATGAAATATTATGAAGTCCGATAAACGATTCAGAAACAACTATGTGTGTGTATGTGGAAAAATAATGAAAAATCAAAAACAAAAAAAAAAAAACTAATGAAAAATGGGAAAATGATTTTTTTAGGAAAATCGAAAAAAAAATAAATAAATAAAAAAGAAAAAGAAAAAGAAGAAAACTACAAAACCCGAATGGAAAATGTTTAAATAATAATAAAAAAAAATTGAAATTATTTCATTTCAAAAAAAAAAAAAAAAAAAATATTGTTGCCAAATTATTTGAGTCTGAGAATAATTTTGAATTTCTTTTCTTTTGATTCGTCTGTTTTTTTTCTTTTCTGTTTTTGTTTTTTATTTGTCCAAAGTCCAAAGAATTTTATTTTTTTTTGTTTGGAAGAAGAAGAAGAAGAAGAAAAAGGGAGGGTGAAGATACTGAAAAAAAAAATACACAAATTTTATAAAATAAAAAATAATTGTAAGAAAAATGATGAAAAAGAAAATTTTTTTTGTAAATATTCAATTACAGTGAAACTCGGTTATAACGAACTTCACTTATAACGATCGTTCGGTTATAACGAACTTTTTTTTTTGGTCCCTTGAAGTTCGTTATAACCGAGTTTCACTGTATTCAATTAATTTGCTTTAAATTTTTGTTTTTGTGTTTTTACCAATCAAAAAGAAAATTCAGTGAAACAAACAAGCAAAAGGTCTAAACAACAAAAATAAAGAGAAAAAAAAAAGAAAAAAAATTCAATTTTCTTTTATTTTAGATTTTCTTTTCAATTTCTTTTTTTTTTTTTCCCGCCCAACCCCAACTTTGATTCGTAATTATTCCGTACAAATTAATTTTTAATATTAAAAAGAAAAATTTAAAAAGAAAATAGAAGAAAAACAATGTATAGAAATAATAAAGAAGAAGAAGAAGAAGAAGAAGAAGAAAAGGAAGAAAAAAGAAAAATTGGTAAAGAAAAAAAAGAAGAAAATTTATCCGTGTTAGATAACAAAAAAAAAAAAAATGAAAAATGAAGAAAAATAAATAAAAGAAAAGCAAAAATTAAAATTAAAATTAAGCGAAAAAAAAAAAACCCAAAAAAAAGAAAAACAAATAAAAAATTACCTTTATATAATTTTGAAAATCTTAATTGAAAAAAAAAATAAAATTGTTGTTAACAATAAATGTATTGTTTTTGTTTTTGTTTTTGTTTTTGTTTTTGTTTTTGTTTTTGTTTTTTGTTTTTTGTTCTTGTTTTTTGTTTTTTGTTTTTTTTTTTTTTGTTCCTATAATTTCGAAGAAAATTTTCATTCTACTTTTCTGTCTCATCTATCAATTGGTACCTTCAAAGACAAATATCAAGACAAAATCAATTAAATTATAATTTTTAATAAAGGATACACGACCAAATGCATTAGCACAACACTAAGGGCCGTATACACCAAGGCGAATAATACTCCGATTACGTAATACCAACAACGTAATCCGAGATAACGTATTATCCGCCTTTGGTGTATACGGCCCTAACAGGATAGAAAATAATTTAAACAGATTATTATTAGGTCACCTTATTCCATTTAATTTAATATTTATTCATAATATGTTGTTGTACAGCATAATGAATTTTAATATACAGAAGGTAATGGAAATGGTTGTTACTTTGAACATTTCTTAGACAACCACATCCTAAGCTGGGTGGGTAAATTGTTAATAAATACCACAATTTGAATCTATTTGCATTGACCATAAAATTCTGATTTTTTTATTGAATTAATTGAGACAATATTAAGGGGCAGGTAAAGGTAAGTAAACTTTATCAACTTCTAATATCGAATCCTAAGAATGAAATAAAAGGATAGATGAAATTTCCGTCAAAGTGCTGACTTTTTTTACATAATTTTTCCTTTTACTGTTCCTAATTATTTGCTATTAGTTTACAAGATGAGTTAGCGCAGTGGATAAGATGTTGGGCTATTGCACAGTGGCTGTTGGTTCTATTCGATTGGTTGCAATGGCATTTTTTTAAATGCAATTAAATAGATTCTAAGCAGAACAGATCTCAAATGTTCCAGTTTTTGTTTGAATTAATTCAACAATAATTTTGTCCAACAATAAAAATAATAAAATTCAACAGAATTTATTTGAATATTTATTTTTTAATTATTGGAAAAACCTGATAACAAATAGTGCAATTAAATCAAGAAATTTTAAATGATTTGATAGCGTAGTGCGTTTATGAGTGGGTCTCCTACGATGAGATCCTTGTATAGCTTGTATGTTTTTTATTGTATATGTTACCTAGCCTATTGGGTATCATATACAAATTATTTTGCGTCCTTTTTTTGGAAAAAGCCAAAATTGTAAAAAGTGTCAAAATAGGTCACTCACTGTGTTTTTAGCTAGCAAAAGTCCTATGGTATGGTAATAATAGAGACCAAGTTTGACCAATTTTGTTGATATTTCAATCGTAAATTCTGAAAATTGGGTAAAGTTATGATGATGAATTTTTTGGTATATAATTAGACGACGTTTTTTTTTTAAAAAAATCAAACAAAAACTTTTTTTTTAAATGCAACTTAAGTGTAGGTCCATTACTGCATTTATTTGCAAAGAAAAACTGAATATTTTTTTGGAAATCCAAAATTGTAAAAAGTGCCCCAAAATGGTACTTTTGGACGAATCGATGACCCACTTCTAAGTGTGCTAAAAATAAACTGAGAATACAGAAATTCTTAGAATTAATTGGACTTAAAAAAAATAGTGACTTTTTTGGCCAAAAAAGTTGCAAGGGGTACATTCCTTTTTTTTTTACTTCATTTTCTTTCATTCCTTTTTTTTTTACTTCATTTTCTTTCATTCCTTTTTTTTATTTAATTTTCTTTCATTCCATTTATTTTTATTTCATTTTCTTTCATTCCTGTTTTTTTTCATTCCTTTTTTTTATTTAATTTTCTTTCTTTCTTTTTTTTTTGTTTCATTTTCTTTCATTCCTTTTTTTTTATTTCATTTTCTTTCATTCCTTTTTTTTTTACTTCATTTTCTTTCATTTCTTTTTTTTTTATTTCATTTTCTTTCATTCCTTTTTTTTATTTAATTTTCTTTCATTCCATTTATTTTTATTTCATTTTCTTTCATTCCTGTTTTTTTTCATTCCTTTTTTTTATTTAATTTTCTTTCTTTCTTTTTTTTTTGTTTCATTTTCTTTCATTCCTTTTTTTTTATTTCATTTTCTTTCATTCCTTTTTTTTTTACTTCATTTTCTTTCATTTCTTTTTTTTTTATTTCATTTTCTTTAAATTATTAAATTCGTTAATATTTCAATATTTTTTTATGACATCAATAATTCGTTTAAATTATTCTTGCATTAAATCACTTCACTTGAGAACTGGAAATATTAATTGATGTATCTGTTTGTATAAATTGTTCCCAAATCGTCTTTTTATTATGTCTGGAATGGCTCAGTGCCTTGTGTTATAGACTTCCAATTGAAAGTCTCGGGTTCAATTCTTATTAGAATTTTAATTTTTTTAATTAAAATTCTACAACACAATGAAAGAAATTCTTCTTCATATTTATATGAAGCAGATTTTGATGGAAATCAAATATTTTTTCAACATAAATCTAACTAAAAATGAATTAAAAATAAATCCACAACCCAATCATCAGTATAAGAAGTCCTGGTGTAGTTGGTTTGTGCTGGACTTTGGGTAGTATGGTCTTGGGTTCAAAACTCAAAACTACTTTTCTAGTAAAATTTTTTTAACAAAAATCTCGCTCAAAATTGATCAAAAATAGATTCACAAACATGAAAATCTCATATAGTCTTGTGGCGAAGTTGGTATGTGATTGGACTTTGGTCAAGGAAGTTCTTGGGTTCAAATCTTCTGTTGGATGTTTTTTTTCAGCGAAAAAATTTTTAATTTACCTCTTCATAATTATGTTCGCCTGTTACCGAGATCTGAAAAATTTTCAATTTCTTTGGTGAATTTTCGAAATTAGAAAGAGACGGTTATATATATAACTGTCTCTTTCTTTTATTTTATGTAAGAATCGAGTGAGAAAAAAAATTATTAGTTGTAACAGGCGAACATAACTTTGAGGAGGCTTATAAAAATTCAATTTTTTTGAAAAAAACTTTCCTAAAGATTCATAGATTTGAACATCTGAATCTCTTAGCCGAAGTCCACCACGAACCAACTACACTAAAAGACCATATGAGATTCGTCTGGTTCTGGGTTTATTTTTATTCAATTTTGAGTAGAGATTTCTGTTAAAAAAAATTACATTAGAATCATAGGTTTGAACCCAAGCCATCTCAACAGAAGTCCATGATAAACCAACTGCACCACAACTTGAATATAAATCAATGCGATGAAATCCTTCCTATGATACGAATTTATTTGATTTCAGAAAAATTTAAATTGTTTTGTCACTTATTCTACTGGTTGGAATTCTACATTCCTGTATCTATAATTTTTCTATTAAAATCTGTAATAAAAAAGTAAAGTGATCGAACGAATTGAACCCGAGATCCAACCGTAGTAGCCACCATCTAACTTACTACGCTATCCTCTTACATGAGATCCAATTAGAACTTGTAGCATTTCCCCTTGCAACTTTTTTGGGGTCATTTTTGTTTGAATTAATTCAACAATAATTTTGTCCAACAATAAAAATAATAAAATTCTGTGGGTTCGATTTTTGCGAGAACAAATTTTCCAATCTAATTGGATCTCATGTAAGAGGATAGCGTAGTAAGTTAGATGGTGGCTTACTACGGTTGGATCTCGGGTTCAATTCGTTCCATCACTTTACTTTTTTATTACAGATTTTAATAGAAAAATTATAGATACAGGAATGTAGAATTCCAAGCAGTAGAATAAGTGACAAAACAATTTAAATTTTTCTGAAATCAAATAAATTCGTATCATAGGAAGGATTTCATCGCATTGATTTATATTCAAGTTGTGGTGCAGTTGGTTTATCATGGACTTCTGTTGAGATGGCTTGGGTTCAAACCTATGATTCTAATGTAATTTTTTTTAACAGAAATCTCTACTCAAAATTGAATAAAAATAAACCCAGAACCAGACGAATCTCATATGGTCTTTTAGTGTAGTTGGTTCGTGGTGGACTTCGGCTAAGAGATTCAGATGTTCAAATCTATGAATCTTTAGGAAAGTTTTTTTCAAAAAAATCGAATTTTTATAAGCCTCCTCAAAGTTATGTTCGCCTGTTACAACTAATAATTTTTTTTCTCACTCGATTCTTACATAAAATAAAAGAAAGAGACAGTTATATATATAACCGTCTCTTTCTAATTTCGAAAATTCACCAAAGAAATTGAAAATTTTTCAGATCTCGGTAACAGGCGAACATAATTATGAAGAGGTAAATTAAAAATTTTTTCGCTGAAAAAAAACATCCAACAGAAGATTTGAACCCAAGAACTTCCTTGACCAAAGTCCAATCACATACCAACTTCGCCACAAGACTATATGAGATTTTCATGTTTGTGAATCTATTTTTGATCAATTTTGAGCGAGATTTTTGTTAAAAAAATTTTACTAGAAAAGTAGTTTTGAGTTTTGAACCCAAGACCATACTACCCAAAGTCCAGCACAAACCAACTACACCAGGACTTCTTATACTGATGATTGGGTTGTGGATTTATTTTTAATTCATTTTTAGTTAGATTTATGTTGAAAAAATATTTGATTTCCATCAAAATCTGCTTCATATAAATATGAAGAAGAATTTCTTTCATTGTGTTGTAGAATTTTAATTAAAAAAATTAAAATTCTAATAAGAATTGAACCCGAGACTTTCAATTGGAAGTCTATAACACAAGGCACTGAGCCATTCCAGACATAATAAAAAGACGATTTGGGAACAATTTATACAAACAGATACATCAATTAATATTTCCAGTTCTCAAGTGAAGTGATTTAATGCAAGAATAATTTAAACGAATTATTGATGTCATAAAAAAATATTGAAATATTAACGAATTTAATAATTTAAAGAAAATGAAATAAAAAAAAAAGAAATGAAAGAAAATGAAGTAAAAAAAAAAGGAATGAAAGAAAATGAAATAAAAAAAAAAGGAATGAAAGAAAATGAAACAAAAAAAAAGGAATGAAAGAAAATTAAATAAGAAAAAGGAATGAAAGAAAATGAAATAAAAAAAAAAGGAATGAAAGAAAATGAAATAAAAAAAAAGGAATGAAAGAAAATTAAATAAAAAAAAGGAATGAAAAAAAGGAATGAAAGAAAATGAAGTAAAAAAAAACAGGAATGAAAGAAAATGAAATGAAAAAAAAAGGAATGAAAGAAAATGAAGTAAAAAAAAAACAGGAATGAAAGAAAATGAAATAAAAAAAAAGGAATGAAAGAAAATGAAACAAAAAAAAAAGAAAGAAAGAAAATTAAATAAAAAAAAGGAATGAAAAAAAACAGGAATGAAAGAAAATGAAATAAAAAAAAAAGAAAGAAAGAAAATTAAATAAAAAAAAGGAATGAAAAAAAAAGGAATGAAAGAAAATGAAGTAAAAAAAAAACAGGAATGAAAGAAAATGAAATGAAAGAAAATGAAATAAAAAAAAAAGGAATGAAAGAAAATTAAATAAAAAAAAAGTTCAGCAACAAAAGTGATGGCCGGAAACGTTAAGAATTGAATAACAAAAAAAAAAAAAATAGAGAGGTGGGGTGTCCTCCTTGAAATTCTGTTCGCCTGTTACAATTTTTAATTTTTTTTTGAACGGTCAGGACCCATAATTAAATGAAAGAGAGAGAAAGTATAAGAAAGTATAATATAGTTGTCTCTTTCTAATTTCAATTTTTCGACTAAAAGTTACAATTTTTTCAGAATATTTGTAACAGGCGAACATGAATATGAGGAGGTAAATTAAAAATTTTTAATTCGAAAAAAAACTCCAGCAGAAATGGAGGTTTGAACCCAAGTCCTTCACACCCACAGACCTGAACAAACCAACTACAGCACAACATCATATACAATTTTTGCATTTATTGTTATATTTAACATCAATTTTTAAAGATTTATTGAAAAAATTCAATTTTGGTCCATCAAGCCTACTAAAAAACTCCAGCCGAAATGCATGATTTGACCCACAAACCTGCACCTCCGTAGTCCTGAACCAACCAACTACACCACAACATCATATACAATTTCTGCATTTGTTGATATATTTATGATCAATTTTTTAAAGATTTATTGAAAATATTCAATTTTGATCCATCATTTTGATTGATGTTGATGGCGAGTACATTGTTGATAGAATTTTAGTTGAAGAATTCACGAAAAAAAACTACTGTGGCTCAAAGGAATCGAAACCGAGCCTTTTTGGCAGCAGTCAACAGCACTAACCACTATCCTATTAACTCCACATAAATTCTAAAGGATTCTATGCTATTATACAAATAATACAGATTTGATTCATTTATTTTTCTTTAATTATTTTATTAAGAAAAAATAACAAATTTTTAAAATGTTAAAATTTGGAAAAAAAAATCCCAAAAAATTGGAATCACAACTAATAAAAATAAAAGAGCTAAACATTAAATATTCAACTAACAATTATAAAATATTTCACTTACCTTTACCTGCCCTTTTTATATTCTCATAATTAATTCAATCAAACCTTGATTGTAAAAAATATTGTGGATAGAAATCCAGGTTAAATTAATTTAAAAAATATTTCGCTGCTCAATGGAATGTGAATCCGAACCTTTTTAGCATTAGACAACAGCACTAACCACTAACCTTTTAATGCTCTTGTAGAATAGAAACGATTCTATTCAAATAATACACATTTGATTCATTTTTATTTCTTAATTATTTTTTTTTAGAGAAAAAAACACATAAAATTATGAACAAAAAATCTTCGATTTTTCCCACTTCCTTTAAAATGTTAAAATTATGAAAAGAAAATATCCCAAAAGACTATTTAATGGTCCCCTCAAGGACTGCATTTAAAAATCGATTATTCTTAAATGGAGCCCAAATTAAGAATGATAAAAATAAAAAACAATTAGCCTGGTTACATTTTTTTCTCTATATATACATCCTGTGCTGGTGGTGTAAAAACAAAAAACAAACACAAAGGGAAAGGAAAAGAAACTTCATAAAACTTCATCAATATAAATGGATTAATATTATATCTGTATAAATGGTCCCACCAATAACAGGTCTTCAGAAATTTTTTGGTTTTATTGTTACCCCATTGGAACGTTTTTTTTTTAACAAAAAATTTAGTGATAGAAATTTACACGTACATTTTTTTTCGTATTGTCAAAAGGAACAAAAGGAATACACGTACGTACGTTTTTATCGTACAATTAAAAATTTAAATAGAATATTTTCATTACTAAGAAAAGAAAGAAAAATGTATGTTACAAAGGGAGGGTTACAGCTACCTTACAGTGAAGAAGTTATTTAGAAGAAGTTACCAGTTACAAACAAATGAAGTTCCAAATTAACAGAATGAATTTACGAAATGGATTCACAGAATTATTTACTAAAATTGACTAAAAAAAAATGGACAAAATTATTGAATAAATAAAAAATTAATAATGACATTGTTGTTGTTGTTTTTTTTTTGTTTCATAAATTTTTATTATTATTATTTGTTTTTTTTTTTTTTTGTTTTTGTTTTTTTTTTTTTTTTTGTCTTGTCTTTTCTATTTTCAATATTTTTAAACATTTATATATATTTTTTTTTCTTATTGGATTTGATTTGATTTTTCTTTTCGTTTATTTTTCATTTTTCATCCTTTTTTTTTTTTTGTTTTTTTTTTTATTTTGTTCTCTTTTAAACATTTTTTTTTTTTTTATTTATTACAATTTGTGCTTCTTCTTCTTCTTCTTCTATTTTTTTTTTTTGTTATAGAATTTTTATTTTTATTTTTATTCTTCAAAATACAAAATTATTAATTAAAAGGAAAAAAAGAAAGAAAAAAAAAGAAAGAAAAATTGGGTAAAATACAAATATTTTTATTTTGAATTTATTTTCTTCTCTTTATTGGATTTTTTGTTTTTTTTTTACTTATTTTTTTACACAACAAATATATATTTTTTTTTTTGCTTCTTCTTCTTCTTCTTCTTCTTCTTCTTCTTCTTCTTCTTCTTCTTCTTCTTCTTCTTCTTCTTCTTCTTCTTCTTCTTCTTCTTCTTCTTCTTCTTCTTCTTCTTCTTCTTCTTCTTCTTCTTCTTCTTCTTCTTCTTCTTCTTCTTCTTCTTCTTCTTCTTCTTCTTCTTCTTCTTCTTCTTCTTTGATTTCATTATTTTTTATGTATAGTATTTTTTTTTTTATTGTATTTGAGAATAGAAGAATAATTTACAATTAACATTTATAATTTTTTTATTATCTTTAAATTTTATTTATTTAAAAATACGGGGGATGGTGTGTGAAAGGGGATAAATAATTTTTGTTTTTGACTTTTTTCTTTAGATTTGATTTGTTTTTTTTTTTTTTTAGATATTATTTTTTTTTTGTGCGCACACCAAATTTCACTGTTATTGTTTTCTTGGTTCTTCTGTATTACCGTTTATTCTCTTCCACTCTCTTCCACTCTCTTCTCTTTTTATATTTTATTCTCATTTATTTGTATTTGTATTTGTATTTTTTTTTATTCAATTCATTTAAATTAATTTTCAGTTTTTATTTTCTTGTATAAAATTATTTTGTTTTTGAGAGAACAAAAGGAACAAAAAAAAAACATGTTTATTCGTGATCGTGAGGACAAAAATTAAAAAAAAAATTAAATTAAATCAAAAATAAGGAAATCTCTAATGAGGGACAGGCAAACACACACACACACACACACACACACAGTTTTTTAGAGACACAAATATTTTTCTCTCTCTCTCTTTTTTTTTTACTTTAAATTTATTTTCAATTGGAAAAAAAAAAAAAATTTGCAAAACAAAAAAATAACGGAAAATTACAACAGCAGCTGCTGTAACGGTAACCAAAAAAATGAAACCGTACAAATGACAGTTGAAAAAATTAAGGGAAAGTAAAAGAAAAAATAATTTCAGTTTTCACATTTACGAGGATTAAATTACATTATTTTGTTCTACAAACCAACCAAATCAAAGATGAGTTTTTTTTTTTTGGTTCAAGATTTTCGAATTTCATTCTTTCTGTTTTTCTTCTTCTTCTTCTTCTTAAAATTTACAACTTAAATTTAGAACTTAAAATAGAAAAAAAAAAAACAACTTATAAAATGTGTTATATGTGTATGTGTGTGTGTGTGTATATGGTGTGTTTGTTTTGTTTCTCTAAAATCTTTTTCTTTGTTTGCCTTAATTTTTCTAATAATTAATATTTTTTTTATTTTTTTTGTTTTTTTTTCGTTAATTATTCTCTCTGATTCATTTTTTTTTATTTATATATCATTTTTTTCTTCTTTCTTCTTCTTCTTCTTCATTTTTTTTTTTTTTATCTCTTATAATTCTAATGTTTCATTTGGTATAATTATTAAATCTAAGATTGATTAAGATTAAATGTTAAATGTAATTAAAGGATGTGTGTGTGTGTGTGTGTGTGTGTGTGTGTGTGTGTGTGTGTGTGTGTGTGTGTGTGTGTTTAAAGAGAGTAAATTTGTGACAAAGGTGGGGTTTGTTTGGTTGTTTTTCTTTTAATGGTGGGATTTTCTTTGGAAGGATTTTCAGAGGAAAAGTTTAAAGGAATAGTTTTACGGGAATGGAATGTGGAATGATTGTTGATTTAAATGCGGGTGGGTATTAGATGAGGAAAAAGTTTTTCAGGAATAAAAGTTTTGATGGGAAGAGGTAAAAGTAGGGTAAAAGGGTACTATGATTGGTAAAAGTAAGTAAGATATTATTATATTCATTTTTTTTTTTTATATATATATATGTAGGTATTTTTTTTATAAATGTCTTTTTCTTAATCTTAAATCTTATTCTTACAAAAAAAAAAAAAAAAAAAATATTACAACAAAAACAAAAAAAAAAAAAAAAACGCAATTGAACAAGAAAAATTCTTTTGTTTTTCTTTCGAAAACAAAACAATAAAAAAAAATTGTTTTGATTTTTCGTTTTTTTTTTTTATTCCAAAAAAAAAAATTACACAAAATTAAGGAAGAAAAAAAAATAAATAAAAGAAAAAATCAACAAAAAAAAAAAAGGAAAAAAGGAGAACGTTTATTAATAGTCTCTTCTTCTTCTTTTTCTTTACTCTTCTTTTCTCTTTCTAATTATTATTCATTTTTTTTTTGTTTTTTGTGCTTTTTTTTCTTCTTCTTCTTCTTCCCCTTTTTTCCATTTCAATTAATTTCTGTTTCTTGTCTTTTTTTTTTCTTTTTTTTTGTTTTTGTCTCTTGTCATTTTCTTAAATCTTATTAATTATTATACATGGCCACATTTTTGTTTTTGTTTTTGTTTTGTTTTGTTTTGTTTTAACTTAAAACTTAAAACTTTAAACTTACAACTTAAATAATTACAAACAAAAAGAAATATTTAAATTTATTTTTTTTTAAAAAATATCTTCTCTCTCGCTCTCTCTCTCTCTATATCTCTTTCTTTGCGCAGAGAGTTCTACATTTATTTTTTATTTTCTCTGCTTTTCAATTTATTTATTTATTTATTTATTTATTTTTTTTTTTTTGATAAATTAAACGGCATTTTTGTTGTCTTATAATGTTCTTTTATATACTTTATTACTTTATTTTAAAATTTTAAATTTTCATTCAATAGTTTTATGATTTAATTAATAAAAAAAAAAAAATGAACAAATTAAGATTTCCACTTTAATTTTCTTTTGTTTTTTTTTTTCTTTTTCTTCATTATCGCGTTAGGGAATTTTTCCCCATTCTTCTTCTTCTTCTTCTATTTTTGTGTTCGAAAAACTTTAAAAAAAAAAATATGGAAGAAAAAGAAAATAATGAAAAACTTTAACCGAATTTTTTTCTTTTTGTTTTTGTTTCTTTTTTTCTTTTCTTTTTTTAAATTAAAAAAAAAAATAATGGCATCAAGATTGTCAATGGCGTCCAAAAATAATAAAACAAAAAAAATAGAAAAAAAATAGAAAATGAAATATTGTAAAATTTTCCATTAAATGTTCACTCTGAAGGAGAACATTGGAAAATTAATAATAGTGTAATTCCTTTAGTTTTTCTTTTGTCACAAAAAAAAATAAAAAAAAAAAATAAAAACAAAATAAAGAAAAAGAAAACAAAGAAAAATTAAAGTCAACACAGCGCCATCCATCTACATTCTCTTCATCTCTCATTTTTGTTTTTTTTTATCTATCTATAACTTGTTACCTTTTCTAATCAACACATTTTCTTTTTTTTCCTTTCTTTTTCATTTCTCTTCTCTCTATCTATCTCTTATAATAATCTGTAACAATCTATCTATTCTAATCTATTCTCTTTTTTTTTTTGTTTGTTTATGTTTTAGTTTTAGTTTTGTTTGTTTTTTTTTTTACATTTTTTATTGATATTCTTTTTTTTTTTTGCAAAATTTTTGTGTGTAGAATTTACACCATTGTTACATTACGTCTCTTTTTATCACCACTATTAACGGAACACATTGAACCTTGTAATGATGGATTATTAAATGATGGCAATTGTACTGGATTACGTTGTTGATAAAATTGATTATTTGTTGTTATTGTTGGTGTTGTACCAGATGTTGTTGTTGTTGTTATATATGGTAAAGGTGGCACTGGTGGTGGTAACTGATGTTGTCCAATTAAATTTGTTGATATTTGTATAATACGTGGATCAGTATTTTGATGATGATGATTATAATGTGATTGTAATTGTTGTTGTTGTTGTTGTTGACCATTAATTAATGATATTTGATCTGGTTGCTGTATTATTGATGATTGATTTATAATATCATCCATTGGACTATGTCTTCTTTCATGTTCATGTAATAATTGTGATGCTGTCCATGATTCATATGGACTTAATGTACGTCCAATACCAATAACACCAATATTATTACCACCATTATTATTATTACTGCTGTTATTATTATTATTGTTATTATTATTGTTACGTGTTAATGTTGTATTATTTGATGATGATATAATACTTAAGCCACAATTATTAAAATTATTATGTTGATATTTAAGTTCTTCAATTAATTGTTGTTCCTGTTGATTCACTAATGAGTAACGTTTTTTATTTGGTATTGTTTGTGTTGTATAATCATCATCATATATTGGTAAACCAATTGTTAAAGGATCTGGTAAGTCAACACCATTTATTAAATATGTTTGTTGTTGTTGTTGCTGTTGTTGCTGTTGCTGTAAACAAATATCTTGATGTGTTGGTGATGATAATTGGCTATGATGTGATGGTGATGGTACAATTATATTTATTGTTTGATTTAATTTATCATTCTTTAACATAATATTATCATCATTATCTAATTGTTGTTCATTATTATGATTATTATGTTGTGAATGATGATGATGATGATGATGATGTAAATTTTGTTGTTGTTGTTGATTTTTAATCTGTTTCTTTTTATTATTAGTACGTTTATCTGGTTCATCTAAATTACGACGTTTTATAATACAAAAATAACAATAAATAATAATTAATGTAAGTAATAATATTGTACCAACAATAATTGGTATTATTAATTCTAAATTAAATTCATAATTATTTATAATTTTTGGTATAATATCATTATTATCATCTAAATAATTATCATTATTATTATGTTTATTTATATTATCATTATTATCATTATTTAAATGATCAACATCATTAAAATCATTTATATTATTATGATATGTTGGTAATGTTATTGTTGATGTTTGTATTGTTGGTACATATACACGTATATAATTAGATATTGGTCCTGGTTGTGAATCTTTTGTTAATTGTGAATATGCTCTTATTGCAATATAAATAATATTACCAATCATATTTGTTTCTGATGAAAAATTCATTGTAAATGTTGTATCATCACCAATTGAATATACAAATGGTGTATCATGTGTCCATAATATTGCATCAGTCTCATAATTATCAATAATATCTAATAAATTTTTTGTATATTTTACTTCATATTTAGCAACATTTTTACCGCCCATATCTGGTGATGTCCAAGTTAAACGTACTTTTGTACCATGTATTATATCAGCACGTAAATCACCAATACGTCCATAAATATTTTTAACGTTTTCTTCTTCTAATTGTTCTTTTGTAAAAAATACAGTTATTGGTGGTAATACACGTTGACACGATGGTAATGGTTGTTTTGTTGGTGTTGGTACAATACTACCACAACAATTTTCAACAATACTTTCATCTATAAACAAATTGAATTTAAAAAAAATTAAAAATGTAATTTTATGAAAATTATATAAAATTTAAATTCAATTAACAAATAATTATGTTAATAATTAATTAACGAAATAATTTCTAGGGGAAAAAATAAATAAATGGGATTTTTTTATGAAGAACTTTAATTTACAACATTTTTATATGTTTGAGTAATTTATGCATACATCCCGAAAAACTGTTTAATTTGAAACTGTTTAGACTTTAAATTGTTGTACATTTTTTTGTTCTAACAATTATAGTCCTACATTAAGTTGTTGTGTACTTAAGTTATTGTGTAATTAATTTTTCTATAAATGAATCAAATAAAACTTACCATTTTCTGCAAGTGTATAGGCAGTGTTACCATGATCAGTAACAGTTACTTCAAATTTATATGTGCCAGGACCAGTTATTGATGCACTAAAATAACGTGAATATATTCCATCACCTTTAGTTATATCAGGATCACCAGAACCAGTATCCAATAATAAAAATTTCTCTTTACATTCATTTGTGATGTTACATTGTTGATCTGGACGTGTAACAGTCACTTCAATTTGTGCTGATTGTACTGGTAAATCACCTTTTTTTATTTCAGCGTAAATACGTATCGGTCCAATACCATTTGTTGTACGTTTTATCCATGCACGTGCACGTATAACTGGTGAATTATAGTTACGTGGTGTTGCCATTACTTGTACATAATGTGATTGTGGATTACCAATAAAACGTTTTATTGTATATGTCCAACTACCAGTTTCATTTATAAATGCTGGTATTGTTAATTGTTTAACATATAAACGTAAATCACTTGATGTTGAATAAATTAATTGTGTTGGACTAACTAATTTTAAACCATGTATTAATGGATGATCCGTATTATGTGTATAAACAAAAAAATCAGATGGTACACCCATTGAATTATCTAATACAAAACTACCAGTTACTTCACGACTTTCTTTACGTTTTGTTAAATTAATATCATTTATAATATCAACTAATTCTTTACGATGTATTTCAATTGGTAAATCATTTTTATTACCTTCATAATATTCATAACCAATATTATAAAAAATATTTGTTAATTCAAAATATGTTGTTAAATAGGTTTTTTCACTATTATATTTTTGTTCATAAATTGTATATGATAAACCATTTGTTAATTGACTTAATATATCTAATGGTTGACGTCTTATAACACCTGGATAATTAATTGTTGTTAAACGTATTTTATTCATATTTGTTAATGTTGTTAAACTATTATAATCAATATTATAATCCATACCAGGTCCTATTATTATAATAATATTATTAGCAGGACCATTATTTAATTGACGTTCATTTAATAATGTAATTGATTCTTTAATAGCACATTGTATACATGCTTGTTGTCTTGTATCACTTGGTGAATATGGAAATGATGATGCTATTTGATCACGATTTTTTTGTTTATTTAATGGTATTAATTTTTGTATATTTGTTGAATTTGTATCATTTGCTAATACAATACCAACTTCTGTATTATCTGTTAAATCATAAACAATCCATTTTCTAATTGCATTTCTTAAAAAACTCCATGATTCACGTATTAACATATCTTGGGTTTCATCAATTATTAATATGTAACGTGTTAAACGTTTTTGCTTATACAAAAATTGTGGTTGTGTATTGATTATTGTTGATAATGGCAATTGTTGTTGTTGTTGTTGTTGTTGCTGCTGTTGCTGTTCATTATTAATATTGTTATTATTTATTGGTAGTTGCTGTTGTTGTTGTTGTTGTTGAATATTTTGCTTATTATTATTAATAATAAAATCTTTATGTTTTAATATAATATCTAATGTACTACGACGATTACACATATGATTATGTTTTGTTGGTGCTAAACGGTTATGTTTATCTTCATCACAAAACATAACAATATTATCAACATCTGTTGTAAACATAATACTTGAACGTGAATTTTTATCAATTATTTCCGTTAAATTTGGTGATTTTTTTGATGTTTCATCACAATTTCTATACATTTTTTTTTTATTTTTTCATTTTGTAAACAAAATAAGAAAATAACAAAAAGAAAAAAAAATCAAATTAAATAATTGGACAATTATTAATAATTTAAGGAAAAGAGAAAATTAGTAAAAACAAAAAAAAAAAACTTACCCAAAGTCAAAAACGGCTGAATCTGAACAGCCGGTTACATGTTTTCTATCAGTTGAATAACATTTTGGATAAATTGGATCACGACTATAACCTTTTTCATCAAATATACCATAACGATATTTAGCCCATTCACGTACTAATTCTTTGCCAATTGTTGTATTACGTTTTAAACTATTTTTTGGTAAATATATTTGATCACCTTGTTCACCACAATCACCATACTGCAGTGTCCATATATTATCTTTGTGTATCGGATGCTTATTTATAAGTGTTATATCACTTTTTTCACCGCTTGACGCCACTAGAGTTCGATTTGATGGTATACAGGTTTCTGTCCATGATTGTGGTATTATAACAGTTACTGAACCAATAAATATTCTACCATCTAGTGCAGAAAATAAAAATTGTGATGCTGCTGATAGTGATGCCTGTAATAAAAGAAACAGAATTAGTCGAGTTTTTTTTACAGTGTCCAAGATAAAGTAATGAAAAATTTTAAATATTAAAAAACTATATTTCTTGTCTCTTGTCTTTCGTCTCGTTCTTACATTTTATAATTCATAAAAAAAAAAACTATATATAAAAATTAATATGCGAATCACAAATAATAAATGTTTTTCACATTCAAACTTTGTAATCAACACATTATTCTTATAAAATTCAAATTCAAATTCATAACACTTGAATGTACTACGACTTATGATGGTACTACCTGTATATAATTTAATTGTATAATAAAAATTCTCAATTATTGTGTAATCTGTTTTTTTTTTTTCTGTTGTTTTATGTGTGTAGTTAAGAACTGTTATTTGTTACAATTTACAAATTCATAAATAAAAGAAAGAAAAAAACAATCGATTAAACAAATTCACATAACGAACGATTAATTCTTATTTATTTGTTTTGAATTAATTTCACCAATACTTTCAAAAGTTCCGTGCATTAAATGAATGTCTCTCACAGATAATATAAGACAAACGTTAATGACAAATCAAATATACTTTCTTAAAATGTAGTTGACCACGTAATTCTTCCTTTTTTTTTATATTCAAAATAAGATTTTATTTTTTCGTAAGTATTCGGGGATGATAAGACTAGATTCTTGTAATTTTTTCATTTACACAAATTCACATTTTTTTCTGAGAATTGCCACAGAAAAATGTCAACACCAAAAAACGTAAATAAAAAATAAAACCAAAAAAAAAAAAAAAAAGAAACGAACCAGAGAACCAATCACAATGAAAAAGGACAAACAGAGAAAAGTACAAAAGGAGACAACATTCAATTTTTTTTCGTCTCTCTTGATTCCCAATCAATTTATTGTTTTCTTTAGATTTTAATTCTAAAAAAAATTTTAATTTTACAAAAACGAAAAAAAAAAAAGAAAAAGAAAATCTAAAAATTATTATTAAGTTTATTCGGATAACAGAAGGTCGGGGGTAGAGAGAGATAAAAAGACCTAAAAATTTTAACATTTTAGTTTTTTGTTTTTTTTTTTTTTAACCTTTCACAATTTTCGATATTTATTTATTTCTTTTCTTTTTTTTTTCCGATTTTCTTGTGAATCAAAATAATTCAAAATTTTGCCTTCTTTCAATCTTTCCATCAGTTCTTCTCCTTAATCAATTTTTTCGTTTTTTTCGTTTTCGTGTGTTTCTTTTTTTCGTTGTTTGTTTTGTTGTTGTTGTTGTTGTTGTTGTTGGTTCCCTCTCAATCATTCGGAAATAATAATAATAAATACACATAAATAAATCAAAATACAAAATATAGAAGAAAGAAAGAAAAGAAAGAAAGAAAGAAAAAAATGAAAGAAAAAAAGAAACAAACTAAATATTGATTTCTTCTTTTTTCTTTCTGTTCTCTATTTTTACGTTTATTTTTTTTTTTTTCGTTTTCGATTTTCGTTTTTTTTTTCTTTTTCTTTTATTTTCCGTATTTTTTTTTATTTTTTTTTGTTGGCACATAATAATAGGTAAAATAATGGACAAAATTTATACATAAATATATAGGAGGTGATGTAAAAATGGTGGTGGTGTGTGTGTGTGTGTGTGTGTGTGTATTTTTTTTTTTTTTAAAAAAAAGTAAAAGATGAAACCTTAAAGCTTTTAAACGTTGATTCTCTGTGTATTATATAATCGTACCATTTAAAATATTTTAACACAATAACAACAACAATAATAACAACAATAATAACAACAATAACAACAACAATAACAATAATATCAAACAAAAAAAAAAAAAATAACAACTACAAGAAAATCTAAAATATTAAAATGAAATCAAAACACAAAAAAACAAAAAAAAAAAAGAAAGAAGAAGAGCGAAATATTTGTATTTTTTAATCTTTAAATTTAGAGGGGCGGAAGGGATAAGAGAGAGAGAGAGAAAAAAAAAGGGAAACAGGTCAAATTTGAAATATTTATTCTTATTTATTTATCCATTTATCAATTCTTCTTTATTCTTACATATTCCCCTGTCCCTATACTTTATCTGTGTGTGCGTGTGTGTGTGTGTGTGTGTGTATGATGTTTGTACGTAACATATAATAAAAAATAAAAAATATGTCATTTGACAACAAAAAAAAAAAAAAAGAAGTAAAAAAAAAAAGAAAAGAAAAATAAAATTGTAACAGTTGAAGTTGAAGAATAAAAAGTAAAAAGAATAAAAAAAAAAAATGTCTAAGAGTCTAGGAATAAGCTTAAGGATTAAACATAATTCTTCTTCTTTCTTCTTCATTCATACATTCTTTGTTATTGTTTGTTATTGTTGTTGTTGTTTGTTGTTGTTGTTGTTGTTGTAATAATAATCCTTCTTCCTGCATTTCTATTTTTTTTCAATTCAATTCAATTATAGGTACCCCTCTACAGTTAAAATGTTTTTCCACAATATAATTGTATAGAAATATATTCTAATAAATTATATTACATGATTATTCAAACAAAATAATGTGTGTAAGAGAGAGAGAAAGAGAGATAGTATGTATATATATATGTGTGTGTGTGTGTGTGTAAATTGAGAATAAGTTTAATGAAGAAAAAAAAAAATAAAATAAAAAGAATAAAGTTCTTTGAAGTTATTTGATTTTACTTTTTATTTAATTATTATTGTATTGTATTGTTATTCTGTGTCACACTGTTACACAGAGTGTTGGTAACACTCTACATTTATAGGTTTTCCGGTTCAAACCCCCCCCCCCCCCCCCCAACACACACAGCATGATACATTTATAGAAATAATAGTTTTAGATTATAAAGAGAGATTTTTGTATCTTTAAATGACCCTGACAGTTGATATAAGAAACGGTTAAATTAATCTATTTAAACCGAAATCTAATCTAATCTTCTTCTTTCTCTTCTTCTTCTTCTTCTTCCTCTTTTTCTTCTTCTTGGTATTATTATTTAAGGGATAATTTATAATAATGACAACAACAATACATATATAAAATAAGGGTAGAAATGTATTTATTTTTTTGACTTAAAAATAAAATTAAAAAAAACAAACAAACAACAACAACAACAAAAAGTCCAACAGAGGAAAATAAGAAGTTGATTTCCTTGAAATTTAAAAAACAATCTAAACAAAAAATGCATGAATAAGACTAAGAGAGAGAGAGAAAGACAGAGGGAGAGAGAGAGCTGAGAGTATAAATTTTAATAAATAGAAAGAAGAAACAAAAAAAAAAAACAAAAAAAAAACAAAAAGAAGAAGAAGAAACAAATGAATGAATTTGTTTATTTTTTTTTTTATAATATTTTCCAATTCAGTGAACATTCGCTGATCATCTTTTACAATTTTTCATCTTTTATTTGTTTTTATAAATATTTTCTATTGTTTCAATTTTTCTTGTTGTTTTTGTAGTTTTATTATTGTTTATTTTATTAAGCAGAAATATTATGAATTTCTTAAAAATAACAACAACAACAAAAATAACGAATAACAACAACAACAACAACAACAACAACAACAAAAATAACGAATAACAAATTATGCAATTTTTTTTTTTTTGGATGTTGTTAGTTTAATTTTTTTTTTTTTTTTTGTTTTATTTTACATTTACTTTTTTTTTGTTGTTGTTGTTGGTACCATCATTTAAAAATGATGAATGAATATTTAATTAAATAAAGACGTAAATGATAGGTAGAAGAAGAAGAAGAACCATAGAGACATTGAAAGTGAAAGAAAGATAGCACCAAAAGATTCGACGAAAAAAATAACAATAAATAAGAAAAAAAATGTTGAAATAAAAACAAAAACAAAAACAAAAACAAAAAAACAAAAAAACAAAAAAAAAAACAATTAAACGAAAGAATTATTTTGAATTTATTTCATTTTTATTTCGATGAAATTTTGTTTTTCTTCTTTTTTTTTCTTTTTTTTTTTTGTTGGTTGATTTCTTTAACAATTAAACGTAAGAATTATTAGATTTTTATTTTTTTTTCTTTCTTAGAAATTACAACAATTACAGCAACAACTACAGCAATTACAACAATTACATAATTTGTATTTTTTTGTTTTATTTAATTTTAATTTAATGAAATGAAAAAAAAATCATAAATAAAATGAATAATGAAGAAAAAGAAGAAGAAGAAGTGGGGGGCTAATAATAAACTCAACATTTTTCACCAAAACTAAATTCAAGGAAAACAGTAAAAAGAAAACAAACAAGAAGAAAAATTTGAAAAAATATTTCAAGAACAAAAATTTCACATGAATTGAAGAAAAAAATTTGAGAAATATTGAAATTTTTTCTCTTCACACGAATATTCAAAAGTTTAAGAAAAAAAAAGAAAAACAAAACAAAACACAATTTTTTTTTTATCGTTTCATTTATTTTTCTTTTTTTGTGATTTATTATTTTTCTATTTAGTTTTTCCTCTCAACTTGTTTTCACTTTTGCGCTTTTTTTGTTTCTTTTTGTTTCTCTTTTTCTCTCTTTTTCTCTCCCAAAAAAAAAGAAAAACTAAAAAAAAAAAAAAAAAAAGATTTATATTCGCACATTTTCCAGATTTTCTCTACTGATTTATGGTTGAATAAAAATATAATAAAACATTTTTCTTGAATTCATATAAAATACATTTTAGATCGGATTCTGTTAATCTTATTACATTTATTAAAGATTTCTATTTTTTTTTTTAGTCGGTTTTAGTCGGTTTTAGTTTATTACCAGAAACTTAATAAAAATAGGAGTGGATCGTGTATATTTAATAGAAGAGAATTTGGCTGTTATTGTGTTTACCACAATAAAACAAAAACCAAAAACCAAAAAAAAATTGTAAACAGGACAAAGACAAAAAAATAGAAAATCATCACAATTTTCTTTCAAAGTTTCTTAATTTTCCCTCTTTTCTTTGATAACACAAATTTTCTTAAAAAAAAAGGAGTATAATTTTTTTGTGTCCCTTTATCACTTGTGTCCTGTTACCACTAGAATATTTTGTATAAATCTTGAATGTGATTTCTATTATTTTATCAGAAGTCACATGTTACATAGTCACATAGTCACATGTCACATAGTCACATAGTCAGCTTAGGGTTACAGACATTGTCATTTGTGTAATTTTTAATTTTCAGGAATAGATGTATAAGTTAAATTTGTATACCGGTGGCACTCCTCTACGTTTATTGTTAAATAAATAAATAAATAAATTGAAAGTGATTCGAATGTCATGATAACCGATGTGGAATTATTTTTATGTAATAAACTTTAAGGAAACAATAAAAAATTATTTGTCATTTGTTTGTGACGTTGTGACGTCATAAATCTTTTTTTAAATAAAATCAATTGAACAACAACACATTCTCTAAATTCTAAAGATTTTGGACATTCAAACTAAATCAATGTCATTATTTTCAATTCTACCAAATAGTTTGATTTAAATTTTAAAGTGAATTTGCGTAGTCAACAAATAATTATAGAATTTCTTCCATCATTTACAAGACTCTATAAATTCTATATGAAATAAAGTTTCTAAGACAGATTTGTGTTTGTCGTATTTCACTTTTACCAAAAATAAAAAAAGAAAGAAAAGAAAAGAAAAGAAAAGAAAAGAAAAGAAAAACATCCATTTAACTCTGTTACAATATTTTTCATTCATTCACCATAAAACATCCTATACTTTTTTTTTTTTAAATCTAAAATCCATAAAAAAAATCCATGAGAAAAAAAAAAAAATGAAGAAGAAAATTTAAATAAACCAACATCAACCAAAAAAAAAAAAAAAAAAGAAAAAGAAAAAAAAAATGTCACAACACAAAAATTCAAAAGTTCAAAGCTGAAAATCAACGAGAAGAAAAAAAAAAATAGTAGAAAAAACGGAATGAAAAAAAGAAAAATAATAAATTATTGAAATTTTTCAAAAAAGAAAAAAAATCAAAAAATAAACAATAACAACAACAAAAAAGGAACGAAAAAAAAATTGAAAAAGAAAAATCCGCCTTTCCTTCCGAAAAGAACAAAAAAAAAATCTAAATTCTAATCGAGATTTTCAAATTTTTATTTTTATTCCGTAGAACAACAACATAGAAAGGGGTGAGACACAACAAGAGGAAAGAGAGAGAGAGAGTGACATAGAGTGTGAAAGGCGAAGAGGGAGACAGTGTGAAAACTAGATAAAAAAGATAAAAAAGACAAACAAAAAAAAAAACATCATATAATGAAACAAAAGCCTTTAATTAGCTCAATCTTAATTAAATTCAGTTCATTCATTAAATTTTTAGTTAATGGATTGTTTTCTTAAATAGAAAATTCATGTACACCCAAATAGCAAAAGAAAAAATAAAAGTCAAAACAGAAAAGGATTTAGATTAGAAGAAAAAGGATGGATGGATGGATGGATGGATGAATGAAAAAAAAAAAAGCAAAACAAAAACAAATAAAAAAAAAATATCTATAAATATTTTCAAAAGAAAAATCTCTCTCTCTCTCTCTCATTCGCAATCTCTCTGATTTTCTGGATTTTTCCTATCTTTAGATAAATCTTATAAGGAAAATAAATAATAAATATTTTGATATTTTGAAAAAAAAATAAAGTAAAAATAGAAGAAAAATTCGAAGAAAAAAGAAAGAAAATTTAAGGATTCACATTTAAGGATATATAAGTTTAACAGAAGGACAAAAGTAAATGAGATTTTATTTAAGTATAGAAAGTATCCTATAATGTTTCTATAAATGTTTTTACCGCAGTAATATTGCGGTGACCCTGCGGTGACCCGACCCATTCCAATTTCTTTTTTCGTTTTTCTGAATAGAATTCATTCTTTCATTCGAACACATACAACAAACACACACACACATACACACACACATACATACACAACACACACACACACATACATACACAACACACACACACGTATATATTATAGAGTTATCGTAACTCTATATATATATATTGTCCTTTCCCTCTCCAGAGAGAAACATTTTGTGAAAACTACCCAACAGCAAAATTGATTGACTTACAATAAGAGTGGAGTGGCACTTTCCTTTCCATTATCATTTACTGTGATTTACTGATATTATTTCGTTATCCGTAAATACTTTAATTTTTCAATTCAAATTGATTCTAATTTTTCACCTTTTCTGTTTTCTTCCTTTTCTCACTTTTCCTCTTTTCCTTTCTTCTTCTTCTTCTAACTTCTTCTTCCGCCTTTTATTTTTTTATTTTTCCTTTTTAGTCAATTAATTTAAGCAAAGAATATTTGTGAAAAGATGCCGTGAAAAAAAATATGTATAAATCGACAAAATACTTTCATCCTTAATTTGAATTATTTTATGAAGTTAAAAGAAGAAAAAAAAAAAAAGGTGATAGGTTGCCTGTGATGGTGAACCTTTTTATTGTTTCTTGCGTTACGTGTACAAAAGGTTATTATTGGTTGACGTTGACTTGTACAATAGATTATTATTGGTAATAATATTAGTAAACTGCGAGAACAAAATTGTAGATTCACTGAAAATGTGATCTTTGTGATTGTATAATTTGTGGCACGCGTACCATAAATATATCATCACTGGCATAATGTATGAATGTTTGCTTTATTTATGATTATGTGAAATCATCGATTCTCTTCTCTTTAAGATTAAATAAATTAGTTGATGTAATTTAATATCTGTGAATTATTTTAAAAATTACTTTTGGTCGTTGATTTTTGGATTAAGGTGAGGTTTCAATTTTACCAAAGTTGATATGGACACGCTAAATTGTGGTACTATTAATGGAGATGCATTTGTGGTTTTTCTCTTTAAATTTTAATAAATAAAAAAAATGACATTCAATAAATTAAAATAAATCATTGAAGAAATATAGAAAGATTATGTATTCACACATACACACACACACATAAGTACACACACACACACATAAGTACACACACAGAAACAGAGTAAAAATATAATAAAATGTCTCATGTGATCAAAAAAAGTATAAAGAAAAAAAAGAAGATTGGCAAGAAAGGCAAGAAAGGCAACAACGAAAGAAAAGAAATAACAAATAAGAAGAATTTTTAAATAAACGTTTAAGAAATCTAATCAAGTGTTAAGAATTTAATTAAAAGAAAACGAAGAAGAGGAATTATAATGAATTAAGGAAAGAAAGAAGATATGGTCATACATCAGGCGTCACATAAAACACACATCCTTTATAAAATAACATAAAATGTACAAAAGAAAAAGAACAACAACAACAAATATTTAACAAGATTTCAAGGAAGAGACCAACAACAACAAACAACAACAAAAATATACATATGGCTAAATAATGAGGATAACATGATGGTTGATCGGAGGATGAGGAGTAGGAGGATAGAAGGAAGGAAAAAAAGAAAAAAAACAACAACAACAATAAAATGATGCAAGCTGGTGCCTTACTTAGTAGCCCTCTTAAAATACAAAAACAATTCGGTAATCGGATATTTTCTTCTTTTTATTTTGTGACTTTTTGTAGTTTTTTTTGTCAAACAACAACAACAAAAATAAGAAAAATAAAATTCGATAAAAAATATTAAAGTTATATTTTGACCAATTTAAAAATTCCTTTTTTTTTTTGGTTTTTGCCTTTTCCATTTCCTCTCTCCTCACTTTTTCCGGGTTTTCTTTTCTGCATTATTATTTATAAATATTGACTTTATTGGCATTTTTTTTACATTTTATTTTATCTTTATGTCGCGAGAGAGAAAGAAAGAGAGAGATAGAGGGAGAGAGAGAGAGAGAGAGAGAAACAAACAAGTAAAACAACAACGAACAATAAACAAACAAAAACAAAAAATAAAGAAGGTAAAACCAACAACAACAACAACAAACATTGTTTGTATATATATTCTGTGCTGCCCTGGAGGGTATTCTTAAAACCTCTAAAAAAAACCAAACTCATTTTCCTTCCTTCCATCTTTCTCTTTATATTTGTGAGTTTTTACCAAGTTTACCGACACGTTAAAATTTATAGACTTTTGAAAATAAATATCCAGAAGAAGAAGAAGAAGAGAAAGAGGAAGAAAGGAAAAAGAAGAAGTGTATGAAAATGAATGTGTGTGTATGTGTGTTAGTTGTTATAAAAATCAAGGTTTTTTTTCGTTCTCAAATTGCGTAAGTGTGTGTGTGTGTGTGTGTGTGTGTATTTTTTGTCTGTTAGAAAATATTATAGAAAAAATGATGAAGAAAATAAAAACAGAGAAAAAGAGAGAGAGAGAGAGAATGATTGACAAACAATTAAAGAGATAATTTTTTTTTTATTGTTCTTTTGTAAAAAAAAATTTTCGATTATTGTTTATGAATTATTATTCCAGTAACATTTTCACAATTTCCTATGGGAAAACCCTGTGGCAGAGTAATAATAAACCTGTCTCTCATCAATAGATTCTCAAACCTCAACATGTTAGAGGCAACGGTTTATAATAAAATAGTAAATTTTGTGTCCTACATTTGACCTACTTTGACCGTGACTTGTGTCAAGTTGATTAACCTAAATTTAACCTTTTTTTTTCTAATACGACAATCGGTATAATTTTTGCTTAATAGAAAACATTTTTTTATATTCTAATAACACTAAAAAGAAAATCTTTAAGAATTTATTAAGATGAAAGTAAAAATGTTTAACAGAAATTTTAACAATTATTCAAATCGATATTTATTTTCAAAAATTTTAAATATTTTCTGTAGAATAAAAGAAAAGCAAAGGACGACATAAAGAAAGAAAGAAAAAAAAAAACGATTTGTCTTTATTTTTAGAGATTTATTGTTAGGAATATAAGACAGAAGTGAAAGCAAAAAAATAAAAGAAAAAGAAAATTTAAAGAGGAACATTTTTTTTGTTTCTTTCAAAAAAAATTTCCCAGCAATATCATCATAATTTTAATAAAGAATAAATACCAATAAGAATTTTCCGATTTTTTTTTTTTGTTCTTTTGAAATTGCTACAAAAATTTATCTCTTGGTGAAATTCAGTGGGGAATTCTTTTGAGACACTGACAAATATCAAAAAAAAATACAAAAAAAAAAAAAACCAAGTTCAAGAAAAGAAAATCAAAAATATTTTACTTTTTTTTTATGACAACAACAACAACCAAAAATCAACAACAACGACAACTACAGAGAAAATCAATTTTATTTAAATAAATCATTTTCTTAAATCAAAAATACTTTTTTTTTTCTTCTTTTTGTTTTTTCTTTTCAATATTTTTTTATTTCTAACCTTTTCCATCAAGAGT